>BCGR01000031.1:210383-260389 GCA_001599375.1 Phoma herbarum
GGAGACGACAATATATACATGTCTTAAGACGTGCTAGTCTAAAAGAGTCACAGGAGTGACGATCGAGGCCTATAGGGCCGACTTGCACCGCAACAGTAGAGAATGAATTCAAGGTTTGTCGAGCCCATCCCTCCAATAAAGCTAACGCTTATAGCGACGTGTCACGTGAAACTTGACGCATCACATTGATAAAAGTGTGCTCAGGCACGCGGTCGTCTCTAGCTCATGAGGCAAATAAAGCCAATCTACTCTGATCATAAGAACAAAGAGGCGCAAGGTAGTATGCAAATAGCGAACAGTGAACGTGAGTACATTGAAACATAGGAAGGCTCTGAGGCCCCAATTAGCATGTTGCAGAGGTCCCACGGTTCCCATTGTCCGGCATCCCTATCGTTGTTAAGGCTTAACGATGGATTAATAACGGGCGTACTGAGGGCAAAGAAACACCTCATTAGCCACAGAAGCCGTAAGTCGCGAGTCAACGAAGAAGGACACATGTGTAATGAGACGTGCAGCTTGCCAAGTACAGTGGGCCAGAGGACGGGTACTGGCGCTAGCGCGTTACACATGGGGGTGCAGCAGACACTGTACTAGTTTGTTCCAATGCCGTACTCGTGGTTACGATCACTCGGCATCATCCTGTCAGTTGCATCCGCAGGGCAAGCGCTGTTGTGAACACATGCAATCGCACAAAGAGGGTCCCAGCGTAGGTAGGATTGCGAGGAAATGAGCGACTTTCCAGTCGCCTCAAAACTGCTACTAACAGGATGTTTGTGTCAGGTACCGTCGGTGGTTGGCTTATTTGTGAAGAGTACAGTCGATCAGTGCATCTAGCAATTCACGTGCACGATGTCGTGTCAATAATCTGTCTAAAAGCTGTTGAGATGGGTCTCTACTAGGTGTCCACCACATCACACTCTGGTCGGCCTCGCGTATAAGAATCGTCTCCCCGTCTTTGCATCTTCAGCTGTCGACGTTGCCGTTGACTCTCCTCGCCGGCCGCGCTGCGATCACTTGCATCGAAGAGTTGACGGTCACAACTCGTTTGGCTTTCTGTGGGATATATCGACCTACCAGTCCTATCAAGACCTCGAAACTTGACCGCGCAATGCCAACGTATGACCTCCGTTGACTTGTGAGATTCCTGCGTGGACAACAACATACTGAACTGAAGTCTAGCCCTCACAACCTAATGGAGCGATGCATTGTCGAGCTCACGAGCGGGGACGGACAGGCTTATACTATACACTGGGATGGCACAGATGAGGACAACCCAGATGTCCTGATCGTGCTCATCAAGCACGGACACCGCACCTGCTTCCACATCGCAGTGCTCTGTGGCAACAACGACATTGAAGACGCAAAAGCAGTCTGCTGTCAGGCTGTTCTGTATCGAACGACACAAGACGATGCAGATGTCTACTTTGCTGTTCTTGACATCGGTCTACAGGTGGTACATTTTGGTTTGTGCAGTCCGTTACAACACGACTTCGAAGACGTCTCCCGACACGCTATGGAGCGAGAAGCAGAAAGGGTAGTCGAGAGGATGAAGACATACATAGTCTCGAACGCGGACGTTCTGTCATAGACTGGCATGGGATGGAGGCGAGGTCGAGAGCGAACACGGAAAGCCTGCTGCTATGGCGTGGATTGGAGTCGGACCGACTTTTGGCAGTACAAAACATCAATGAGAGGTATGGCACCTCACACTATCTGCACGACATTAGCGAGTCGGCGGGGACACGTGCTGAAGTTCATCTTACAGCCATGCGAAACTCTTGCTAAACACCTATGTCTTTGCTCTGATAGAAGAATAGGGTGTGCTGAGCTGTGTGCTTTGGGACGCACCTGAGGCCTACCAGACCGGCGAATATGATCTGGTCTAGTTCACGCGTCACCGTGGTTGTATCGAAGTATCATAACCTGACATTGAGTCCTTCGGTTGAGATCGCGGTATTGTCTAACGGAGCGTTGATTGTTCGTCGAGCCGGTCGCCCATGCATGCGCCTGCTCTAGCTTGCTGCTTGCATGTTGCGTTTGTTAATCCGTTAAGTTAGGAATGTGTTGTTGCTTGCGCATGATTTGATTAAAAGGCTTCAGATGATACGCCATGAGAGCTCGCCTCGCACAGGTCTGTTCGCTTCACCGAAGAGAACGATTCGAGAGCAGTCCTCAGGCGGCGGACGAAGTCCTCAAATGAAAACGGAATTCCAACACGAGGTAAAAGGCCTTCGAATACAAGAGCGAGCGCGATCGTCCAGGTGTCGAACGAGAAAGGCGGCTCCATTTCCGCTCTGAACCCTCGAAACACGCGCAGACGATCCTCCGCTGTTTTCTTGACTGTAAATTTTGGTAGAAAGTCTTCAGGAGAAGGCCGCATGATACCTCTCGATCCCTGTGCAACAAGAGACTCCCAGCGATCCAGTGCTTGACTGAGAACTCTGAAGTCATTGTACCAGTCATCGTGCGGGTGACGATGGGGGCTTTCCCCGTACAAACACCGAGCAACTGATATTATTTCACCCGACATGACCACTGAGTTCATTGTGTCGGTAAGAAGATGCTGTAACCTCTGTTGGGCGTCCAAATTCGTGACAGGCACCTCGCACTCGCTAAAGTTGCGGAGAGTGTCCGGACTCGCCTCGTGCTCGACTTTGCTTTCCACCTCTGTACAATTTGGCGACGCGGATGCTGCTGGGCAGGTATGAAGAAGAGTTGTATTAGTTGGCGACACTTTAGTGATGACCGTCTGTGTTCTTGCAACTGCCGGATCTACCAACTTTGGCGAGCCCTGGCGTGCAGCTGCCGTGATCTCTGAAGGCTGGAGTCGCCGCTCCACGTGGATCATCTCACTGGCATTGCTCCTTTTCCGCTTCAATGAGTCGTGGTGCTGTGAAGGCATGGTGTCCAGGATCCACGGGTTTTGCTCCGAGCTATTCGAAATCATATCACAGCCCAGCTCATCGTTGTATGTATATTGGCTTGCTTCCAACACGGCTACTGCCGCCCTGCCGTCTGGCGGGTGTAATGGTGAGGATTCATGGTAGAGAAGTACGTCTTGGGCGCTCGCACCTTGATGAGACCCGGATTCATCCTGGCGGCTTTCAATCATCTGTACGGGTCCCGGGGTCTCTCGACTGGGTGCGACGATCTTGTTTTGCAGTCGCGCTGCCATCCAGTACCGGAAGGTCGACTTGATCCTGCATCCAATAAGTCGCCATGCTGCACATGAGCGGCTTGTCAATGCTCACATTTCTTGGTCGTTTTCCACATACTCGCCAGACGCGGTCGTTGCTCTCCACCGTGGATACGTGCCTTCAAGATTGCTCTTCAGTCGCGTGTTTGCTCCGCAGTCCTCGCCCCAGACGCGACGTCCGTAGCCCCTCTCCTCAAGTATCCAGTCGGCCTCGGCTTTGAGGAAGGCGCAGCCCTCCAACTGCTCGTGAAGCTTTGTAGTGTCTTTCGCAAGCCCGTTGACAACTTTGCTCGCAAGTCTTGCCATCTCGATGATGTTTGTGTCATGGAACTTCGGGTAGGCGGTACGGTCGTTCTCTGCCGGAAGCCATAGGCGCCGAAGATAGACTTTGGGGTGTTCTGCTTTGACGCCGGGGAAGCCAAGCAGATCGTGCTCGTTCGGGTGGGCGCACAGATTCTCCCTTTCCGCGCTCATCTTGTCTTTCACGCAGCGGTGGATTGTTCGATGCGAGACGAGAGGTATTGCCAGCAGGGTTGATTGGGATGTCGGTCGATTCGAGGAGACAGATGGGCGTCGCCCGCGCGGCGGTGAATGCTAACCTGACATAGTATACTCAGTCGATTCCTTTCTCCATGGGAGAGTGTCGGGTCAGCTCGTCGCGCGGCTGGTGATTGCTGCGCAACCTCCAACATGGCACGTAGACAGGATCGGGCGATGGATGGTGCATGATGGAACCAAGCGATAGTGCTGACGTGTGCCAGCGCGATGGGCGCTCGGACCTTTTCTCAAGATTGACTCACAAAACTTCAGCACCCACCGTCTGCCTCATCAACCCTTCCCATGAGCGCTGCGATACTGTGCACCTATTCCATGCTTTACTTGTGTACTTAATATGCAAATAGCCTTGTGGGCCTAATCAGCGCGGGAGCGGAAACTACAAATCAGACCACAGAAGCGAGCACTTACTACTCCAATAAAACACGGACTTGCACCTATTCAGAGCTCATTCCGAGCGTATCACATGTGCTTCAGATCTTCCTGGGACCAGTGTCAGCCAAGCTTCTGACATGATGCGAACATTTGCGGTCTCTTATGGCTAATGTTACGCGCTCCACCCCTGACGAAAACCACACCTCGTTATCAATGGGACGAGCACTCCTTAGATTCGCGTAGTGAACTAATTATCTGGTGTTGGTCATTGTAGCTCTCGCCGATCAACAACACAGCTCGGCTTAGCACCACCCAATCTGCCCTGCGACGTGTCTTTAGTTACCGGTCTACGATGCATCGTGCAGTAGCTGAGCGATTTACCTGCAATTTCAGCCCAACGAGATACGCTCATTTCATATCCTAACTTGTTCCTCGAGCATTCGAATCAATCGAGATAGAACGCGTTCTCTCGTCCAGCGTGTGCCCTCAAAGACCAGGCTCGACAGGAAGTTGTCAGTCTTTGCCAGAAGACTACGCCCCGCAGGACCTGATGACTGACGAAAGAAGCCCATCTGAGGCTTTGTGACACTCTCAAGTGCTGATTGCCAGCCGCGTGGGAAGTCGACATTGCTTGGTATGATCGGTCAGCTCAATCGCTCGGCGATAGGACACCATGACGAAACAGGGTACCCATGGATGCAGTGATCGTGCGTGTGAACAAGTCTTGGGTGAAATTGAACGCTCGGGAGCGCAGCACTTAACCTTCCCAGCCCACCTGGCGAGATTTCGCGGGGTTGCCAAAGACGACGCAGTCTGCCAGAATATCCTGCGCACGCACGGTCAGCGTCTTCCCGTTGTCATTCGCTTACATAGGGGCTGATGCTCTGCCATCGCAGATTCTCGTAACGGGAGACAACGGTGTACACTTGCCTGGACAACAACGGACCCTGCACGCACGATCACGTTATCGCCAATGCGGACGCCGCCCTTGATAATGCATCCGTCACCGACGTAGACGTTTTCGCCTATGCAGACTTCGCGAGCAGTCTCTGTACGCTCGCTTTCCTCCAGTGACCTCGTATCAGTGGGCTCCTCCAGAGTTGAGATGGTCACGCGAGCACCAATCTTTGTGTTCTTTCCAATCACGATCCTGCCAGAGTCGAGCAGTTGACAGCCGGGCCCAAGAACAGCATTGTCTTCAAGAGAGAGGTTGTAGCCATAGTCGCAGTGGAACGGCGCGGACACATTGACGCCACGACCCAAATGGCCGGTAACATGGCGCTCACCAGCGCGAGGGTAAATCCACCCAGCCGTAACAAGTTGCCTGAAGAGCCACATGCGCTCGTCAGAAGCTTTCTGCACAGCTGTATTGAAGCGGAATGATGCCTGCGAGGAGAGGTCACGCTCGTCAACAAGCTGTGCAGTGTTTGGCGAAAACGGTTCTCCTGACAGCATCTTGTCCTTCTCGCTGATCGTAGAAAGGGAAGCCTGTGTGCAGTGGGATAACGACGATGCTGGTTTCGCAGCCAGTGCGGGAGATGGTGGCGGCTGAGAACGATTCGGACGATGATCATCGAGCAAGGCTTCATCAGACGGAGCTGGGGTTTCCAGCTGTGCGTGCTTCGGGAGCTGTGTTGCTGCTGTTGGGAAACAGGGAGCTATTTGGCTTGCACTCTGCTGTGTTTGACGTTCCGCAGCAGGACTGCGTGATTGCGGTGGAGCTAGCGATCGATGCGCATGCTGTTGTGGTTTGACGTAGGTCTCGTACCAGAGGCTTGTTTTTCTGACGGCAAAAGTCAACACGTACTCCGAAAAGTCTATAGTTTGAGTCTTACGATATCTGGCGACCCTGCTCATCAGTGCGAGCAGACCTGTCTCGGGATGTTGCGATCCCGCTGGGCACTGTGGGTTCTGCGTAGCTCTTCTGACTCGGTTCACACCACGGGGTATGTATGACGTTACTGGCCGGACACGGAACGATGTAGGCAGGAGCTGCTGCAGACGACATACGCCGATGCAGATCCAGTGCTGCAGGAGCCTGTGGGGTGTCATTCTTCGACCATAGAATCGGTTTGGTGTAGCCTGTGCATTCGAAGTTACCCTGTAGGCAGTTCTTGCACTTTGGCTTAGCTTCATCGCATTTCTTCTTGCGCCTCCGGCAGGTTCCACATCCTGTCTTAGTTCGATTGCTGAAATGTCGTCTTTTTCTGGCCCGTATCTGATTGCAGTGCGGATCAACTCTGGGGTCATCAGATGCGTTTCCCTTGCGTGCGCTAGGAGCGCCCATGGTTACTAAGGGTACGTCCGTGGATTGGAGCTCCGGCGTGCCTGATGCGCGTCTCTGGTTACGTTCGTGATCTTGGACATTGAGATTCCCACGGTGCTCAAGAGAAGAGGCCTCTCTTGCGGGCACAGATCGCTGGCAGTGCTCTAAGGTTGGCTTTCGCTCAACACAGGGTGTCGTCGGAAATGGCCCGGCCAGCATAGCCCCTTTCTCTAAAGACCTGTGCGAGTATACAGTCTCGTTTGAGTGTGATAGTTCTCTCTTCGAGATACTTTCGTCAGCTCTGTCTCCAGCCGGCAGGGTAAGGTCAACGGAGTCGCTGGTTCGGCGAAAGCTGGGCTCTTGAGGAACGCACTCCAAAGCCACCACACGCTCTGGTCCAGTCAAGTTGTGTGGCCTGAGTGAGGATGTTTCCCTATTGATGACAGTAAAGGCAGGCGCATCGTCGTTCTCGAGTATGTTTCTCGGCGGGCCTAAATCATGTACAATTGCTGAAATGCGCAGTACGGCAGACATAGTAAGGGTCTCCCTCCTGACAGGGACCGTAAAAGAGAAAACCTCAAGGAGAATGACCTCGCTATTTGTCAAGGCTATTCGATGAAGACTTTTGACAAGGACGGAGGTGTTGCGACGGATGGTAATGCGACAAGATGTTGTTCCCGGTGCCACGATACAAGGAGAGCTCTCGAGCTACCGGCGTCGATGGCGCTGAATCGGTGGATTGACGGCACGGCAAGGCCACCGCTAAGGTTATTGCCTTTCTTGGTGATGACAGGTGACCGCGTCTGTGACTGGAAGTCCAGGGGTTTTAGCTAGGTAGTAAATGTTCTGGCGACGACGCGGTGTATGGGCGTAACAATGTTGTTTAGGAGCCGAGCTGCCCGCTGCGGCGAGGGCAATGCCCAGCACGACAAGGACGGACTGTGCCATGATTCAGAGCGGCGCCTCGACGTGCGGCGCAGCAGTCAGCGGAGGAGCCATTGGAACACTTGCTGGGGCACAGGCTGCCGTACCTGCTCGCCGTCGTTGAGTATGTGCATTGGGCCATCGCTGCGCAATCTTTCCAGACGAAGCCAGGCTAGCCTGATCCTGGGAGCTGGGTGTCATAACAAGACGGTTGATATAGTTGGCTGTTGATATCGGCAATCTGCTCCAGGAACTGTGTCTGTGCGCTTGCCGCTGCATTCGCTCGCCACCCGCCACGTTTTGAGGCGTCCCAACGCGGCAACCGTTCGTCGGCCTCAAAATGTAGCCGCATCAGTTTTCACTTTAGAAATCGCTTGCGCAGTAAGTGTGATCTAGGTAAGGTAACGTTGCGCTCGTATAGCCGCTTTGCCTCGTCTTTCGCAGTCAAGCGCAAAAATGCTTGGTGTGAAGAAACAAAAGATGAGAGCAGGACTAAAGTGAGTTGTTTGACGGAGGAGAGAGGAAATGGGTTCTGCGCAAGATCGCAAGATCAAGGGAGGTGTGGAGATTAAACGCGGCACGGTCAACGTTACCGCGCCTCCTGCTAGTGCGCGCACATGCCTGCGGCTCGGTTTTGGCCCCTACTATATTGGACCTTCCTGCTCCTCGCCATTATTGTACAATGATTAGTCCGACACCGCAATTCTGGCTCCTGTAGTTTTGAGCCAACGGAGCAAAGCACACAACGTCAAGCGGCTGCAGCGACTGAGTACTGTGTGGCGGGAAGGTTGCTAGCAGAATCTTGTGCTGATCGCACAAATTGATAAACGCCATCGTTATGTGAGAGCCGTGGCCATCAACGATGAGCAATTGCTAGCTTCTGCGCGCTTTCTTCTTGGTGTAGCGGTTGAACAGCTGCTCCAGCTAGGCAAGCTCTACCTTGTTATTCGTCTAACCTATAGGCGTTGCAGTAACAAATACTGAGTGCTTTTCTGGCTTAATATCCTCTACCTAGGAGCTTTGTATAGTGTTATCCCTGCCTGTGAAAATAAGACCTAGAGGCAGAGCGCTGCCATTGGCGCAGACGCTCGCCAACACTGTCACCCACTCTCTGTTGCCGTCCTGTAGCGACTGCCTGTTCTTCTACTTCTTGTACAAGCGCTTGCTAAAGATCCTCTTGCTCCTGGCAATAAGACTGATAGCGAAGCCTTTCTTATCAATGTTGTACGTGTTGGCCGCCCTAACGTTGTATTCTTCGATTTTGCTGTGCAGGAGGCTGAAATAGGCCTTGTACTTGTTGCTATTATTAGCGGCGTGGCGTAATTTGTCTATTGCAGTGGTCCATTTGTAGAGGAGCGTCTCGGTGTGACAGTTGAGGAAGTCAGTAACCTAGGTCTCGCCGACGTGATGTTTAGCGATTTCTGCGGCGGAATTCTTGATCATCTGCCTTTTAGGTGGTAAGTGACGCTCAGTAAGCTCCTCTATGTAATCGCAGAGGTCACGCTCTTGTTGTAGTGACAGTTTGCGTCGTTAAAGGTCTGCCTCTGCACGCGGGACAGTAACGCGTCGGTCATTGCGCGACAATGTCGACCTCGAGAACCCCGTCTGATTAGCAACTTCTTGATAGCAAATTTGTCCGTCTGAGCTCGCTGCACGTGCATTTTCAAGCGCATCAAAAACGGTTACCATTTCGTGGAGTTATGGTGTTGAGGAGAAAAGTATGTTTTGGTGCTCGCGTGCATTGACCCGACGCGTGCATTGACCCGCTGGTCTCGGTACCTACAGTGTCTGTGCGCGTGCCGCCCATGTTCGCGTGCCACCTACCCCAACCACTTTACGCCTGCCATGAAGCCTTTCTCGTCCATTTTGTGGGTGTGCCGAGGCTCGATGGAGTACTTGTTTGTTCGGTGGGTCAGAAGGTCGAAGTACGCCTTGTACTTACCCCACGAGTCAGCGGCGTGACGATTGGCAGCCATAGGAGAGGCCCATCGGTTCGAAAGCACATCGCGGTGTCGCTGGAGGAAGTGCGTAACCCAAGTCTCAGAGACCTCAACATAGGCCATTGTGCGTACAAATTTCTTTATTATCTCTCTTGTAGGAGGAAATTAGCGCTTTGTAAGCCCTATAATGTACTGCACAAGGTCATCCTCCTGTTGTGGTGTTACTTTACGCTGCCTGACGTTCTTAGTAGTGACATCCACCTGAACACCTTGGTGACGGCGCGACAGCGTTGAACGATCACAACGCGCATCCTTTGCTCTATCCTGCGATACGAAATTCTTTCGCCAGGCTTCAAATTATCAATCTGTCGCAGTGTATCATTAATTCCAGGTGTGGTGGGAGCACGTGTCAAAAGTTTGGTGTTGCACAGTTGGGGTGGGCGGCAACGCGCACAGACACTCTAGTCTGTGTGGGGCACTCGCGAACGCGTACGGGGTGCCCACATCTCCCCTATTTCTCGACACCCACGTCCGCCGTCGCGACCACTAACTCGATGGCCTCGCAAACCGAAATAGAGAGACAATGCGTGTATCTGACCTATCGTGACCTCTTCTGTGGAAGCAAAGTCCGTGTGCGGAATCGCAAGGTCATACGCAGCATTGTACTCAAGCACTTGGGCCAGTCCGGAACCGTTGTGCACGAACAGCATCTCGAAAAGACGTTAAGTATATTGAAGACGCTTCTCAAGGATCGTGTTTTCGAGTTTGAAAGGACAGCGAGAAGGATCTTTCCAGATCTCTTCGCCAAATCGCCTCCGGTCCCACATACCGTCACGTCTTCGACTGAACAGAATACCATGGCCGAGAGACCGACCAAAACCAAGCGCAAAAGGCGCAAAGACAAACTTGAAGGACTGGCTCATCATCCCTCGAACGGTATGTTGCCAGCAATCCTGTTATGTGACGCAAGGGATCTCATGCGTTCGGACGTAGAAATTCGGATCATCGAGGGTAAAGACGACACCAGCACTTCTCTGGGATCGACGACAGTGGGTTTCCCATTCGAAGCTCAGCACCGTGTGCTGTTACGGGTGCAGCAGCTGCTGGAAGAAACGTGCTTCCGTTTCATGGAAAGATGGCTTCCTTCTATGCTCGCCCAACATGAATGGACATGCGCGGCTGCTATAGAGCTCACCAAATCGCTCACAATCATAAAGACGAATCTCGACATACTGCCTGCCAATTGCATGGACGCTCCGACACAGACCTTGTTCATCGAGATCGCCCCACATGTTGCTCAGCTTCGACATGCCGCAGTGCATCGGCTGCACCTAAAGCACGACGAATTTTTGCAGCGGATCAACTGCGCACACAAACTAGCAGGAATCTTGCATGATCTGGAGAAGATGAATATATTGCAATCTCTGTACAGCCAAGTAGATGCACTGACCAAGAAGCTGGAATACGAAACAAAAATTGTGAAGCAAAAGGCAGACTGCATACTTTCTCAACTATCGCAACAGAGAGCCAAACTCGCGCAGAAGGAACAACAACTACGAGATACTGTTGCACGAAAAGGAAGCGAACTTGCGGAAGCAGCAGGAAGGGCAATCCTCGAACCTATCGAGGCGCTCTCGTATACCAGCGACTCAAAGGGCACGAACAGGCGCGGCGAAGCCCACAAAGATCATTGAATTCGGCGCGTGTATTGATGAGGATGATATCGAAAGCGACGAGGATCGATTGCGAGCGGAGCTAGGGTAGGCTATGGCTCTCTACAAGGCTCGTTGCCCTTCTGTGCTCAGGAAACGTGAGTGAAAACACCTTGAGCAAACTACCATTGCTCGCTCGCTCACACCAATCGGTAGTAAGAGACGCTGTAGACTTGTGATAGTGTCTGTCGGAGGCCCACGACTTTCACAGCACTCGGATGAACCGGACCCATCATCAGAGCCACTTTGTGAAGTACCAAGAATTTTGCGACTGATCCGCAAATGTGCGACGCATTGGCAAGCAACAAGTCTGATAAGCCACGGAAGAAGATCCCTCGTGTGATGCCGTCTCCCGCAAGCTAATCTGAATATGTTTGGTGGACCGTCTTCATATACTCATATCGCTGCGGGTTCAGCAAAATCATTCTATACGTATTACCAAGATAGATCTGGGACCTCTTTACTGTCCAGGGGGCTGACATCCGACGTGGTTGGAAGGTGGTAGTCAGGTAAAAGCTAACATAGCTCTAATGAAAGCACGTCTAACTCCCGTTCTCAGGAGCAGAACAGCTGCTTCGAAAGACATCTTGATCTGGCTCATCAATAAAATAGATTAGATGGAGCTGTCTCGAAATTTTAAGGAGTCCAGTGTGTGCCCTGTTGAGGACGTCATGACATCGCCTTAATGTATGTATCAAACCCGGGTATTACCCCAATTATGGTTATAGAATGCAGGGGTTCCTGAGTCAATTCTTCTATGCATGTACTTGAAAGTTATCATCGTATAAATAGTGAAGAGAAGGAATCGTAGGTCAGCAGCTTGCATCAAATTGATAAAAGTGGCAGATGGATTGCAGAGCTGATTAGCCTTTCTGCTCTTTCGATTTCTTTCCCGATTTCGCTGGCATCGAGGGTCCCCAATCGTCATCCACTGGCTCAGCAACAGCGTCAACGGCACAAACCATCTCTACAGTTGCTCTGACCAATTCCTCGTGGTGTTGTGCATCTGTCAGAAAGGGCGAGTCATGACCAGTGTCGTCAGGAAGTGTGTCCACGTTCTCTAGCGAGTTGTTGTTAACGTATAACCCTGCTTCAGAAAGCAGAGGCGCCAGGGCCGGGCAAGGTGAATTGGCTGGAGGAATCACGATTTTAACAGCCTCTGTGGACAGCCATGCATTAGTCTCCGAAGCTGACTTGTAGATTCTAATGACGAACTAGGTGACAGATCGTGCGAGGTACCCATCACAAACTTCTTGCAGATTTCAACCCTGCAGAAGTGCATCCGGTTGGTTACCGCTTATCCTTTGCAAGACTCCCATCAGACTCGCCTGCGACGCACGTTTTCATATCAGAGGTGAGGTTCGGGACTCTGATCGGGAAAAAGATATCATTCGGCTTGGCGATAAGTTTTTTTCTGATAGTCCGTGCAGCAATGTCATCGACAAAGCGCTTGAAAGCCACCTACATGGTAGCGAACCCTCGCATTTGACATTAAATCGACCGAATCTGGCTAGCGCCCTATAATTAGTCTCATATCCGACCATCACTTCGTCACAACATCAGCGTTCACACACTCCGTCTCTTTGTACGTATCATCAGGCATTTAGCAGAGGCACAATCACTGATTGCCTTATTTGACGCACTTACGTTCACAAGAGCTCTTAAACCACTTCTCAAAGGCATGTCCATTGAGGCCCGCATAGTGCCCTACAAGCTTGACCCAGCAAAAGTGTTGTGCTCAGGGCGAGCATCCGGCTTTGCTCTGACGCACGTTAACGATAGCGAATGTGTCATAGTATACACAACGTCCGATGCCCGTCTTCGGCACTCTCACGAGACCAAGCCTCCTCTTCGCGGCTCGGTTGTAGCAGAGTACAAAGGCTCGGCTTCCCTGCATTCGCGTGTCTTCTGAACCACTTCCCATCCTCTGTACTCTGCGTACCCTTTACTATAAGCCACGCAAGCAGATGACGCTTCTACACAGGACACGTCTCTCCCTCCACGGCGTCGACAAACCGGTATTCATTGCGCAGTTTCACGCTGTAAAAGAGCCTCTCTTACCCGCTCCACTGCTGTGTTTCCAATGACGACAACCAGTCGAGTCTCACGACACGTGGCTCGCACCGAGTTTGGCGAGCGGTCCGAGTAGGCGACAAGCCTATTGACTTCTTCGAAACGCCCATTCCAACCTGCCCTGTCAGTGGGTGCGAATGACAATCCCACACATTTCTCAATCGCCATGCCGCAGGACGCGTGGTGTTTTGCCCTTTCATCCCTCCTGCCCAGCAATCAACTCTAAGAACCACGGCCGCCAAACCGTCTCCGCCCAATCGAGAAGCCAGTGCAGCACAGCTATGACCTTCAGCGCGTCACACACATTCCTTGTGCTCCCGATTGTGATCTGCTCTCGGACAATCACTCTGTCGCTTGTCTTCGTCACTACGAGCAAATGCCATTCATGTCCCTGCGAGATAAGCACCGGTATGGCTGGCCAAGGCTTCGTCATGACGGCCACTGGACTCCGGCCGTCCTTCCACAGCAGCTCACAGCGCCGCAGCCAGGCATCTATCCAGATTCCAATCTGGGGCTTGCCGTCTGTCCAGGACTTCATAGGAGACTTAGTCTCGATGTGTATGGCGAAAGGTAGGTCTTGTGCCGTACTGGTGATGTGATTCCAGGATTTCAATGTGTTGGCTGCAAGGGGTCGCAGGGTCCGATATGCATCGGATATGGTGGAGTCGGGTTTCAGGCAAAAGACATAATCTATGATTCGGCCAGGGAGATTGTTGTTACTCAGAGCGGGCGGATCAATGCGAGCGGATTGCCTGAGTGTGATCAGTCCATTATCACCAACTGAATCGGCGCATTCAATGCACACTTACACAGAGTGAAGCGAGAGCACATTTGTATGCTGGCTGGTCGCAAGCGCAAGCTTGAGCAGCGGCTTCTGCACATCCGAATTCCACTCATCTTCAGCACCCCCTGCCCCAGTGTTCAACACGATCGCATCGTCAACAATATTGGCAATTTTATGAATTGCAGGCGTGACTCCACGAAGCGCCCTGCTAGCATCTCTCCCCCAAGGTTGGAGTAGCCTCGCTCTATCCAATTCCGAGAGTTGGGCAAGCGACGCTCCAAACGCGTCTGCATTGTCGTAGTCCACTATACCGACACCGTCCGCAAGCATTTGCACCGCTGTTCGCATCGCGGCGACATCTGATCGACCGCTGTCTGCCTCGACGCTGTTGAAGTCGCAGAAGATGACTGGTCGCTCGAGATCCCTCAGCGCGTGTATTTGCTTGGTAGGGCTGAGCCTCCCACTCTTGTGCGAAGTGACAGAAGCAGTGGAATCGCTCCTTGAGGACGAGGTTGGCGAGAAATAGAATGGGTCGTTGATTTCGCGAAGGCGTTTGGCTGGACGAGGTGTTTCTTGGTCGTCACCGGCGACGCCAACACCAGAGTCCATATCTGTCGAGTGAGGTCGCTTGATCGGCCGCGGCGCGGCGCAGTCGTTGCAAAGGGGAGACTTCCTTAGAGCTGCGGTGCTGCGTCCGTATCAGCACAACCATTTCAATTGGAGGTTTTAATTGGCAGTAGAGCACGCACTCTATAGGTGGGGATGCGACAATTGCACCCAGCCAGCTGTAGATGATCGGATCTAGCAGTGACGACGAGGGCATGGCAACACCTGACGCGTGGGGTAAGATGGTGCGATGCGAAGGCTGGGAGGGCAGCCGTGTGAAGTGAGCAACCGAGTTAAGTCGATAAGGCTGTTGTCGCGCCCGCAGCTGGCCCGGCAACCGCTCCCTTCAAAACCGGTACCGCGTCCGTGCAGCAATTGCGCGCAATCTCTGACGTCAACACCATTTCGAAGCGCGGTCGCAGAACGAACCTACTAGCTCTCTGCAGAAGAGCTCTGACAAGGAGACTTGTGAGAAGCGTGCAGGGAAGGGGTGGAGTCGTAGCGCGGTCGCGTGTCGCGTGTCGTTGTCCTCCAGCTGTAGAGCCTTTCCGGAGGTCCAAAATCACACCACTTGCAGCGGCCGCGCGTGCAATCGATCAGCACGTTTGTTATGAAACATCGGCATCGTGCAGGCCTACAGAATACTTGCACAGAAAGTTTTGCAATCATACCTTTTCCATTTGGTTCTGCAGCTTGATCGGTCATCGCGCGCACGGACACGGCAGTGTCGCCAAGATCACAGCCCGTTTTCCTCGTTTTCAGGGTCGACTGCATAGATCGCAACAGCACGCAGCCACGCCAAGCTTCGAATGCATCCCGCGATCCACCATTGAGTGTCCTCCACCAGCACATTATGATGTTCGGCTCTTAAGGGCCACAGATTTGAAGAGACCAGACGTTTCGCAACCATCATGCCGAGATGCCCCACACTTCACAGCTACGTGAAGGCTCAGACCAAGAAAGGGAGACGCGGCATTCTCGCAGATGACCCTAGCGTCCACTACCTACTGGGCTTTGAGAAAGATAACGTAGATTCCTTGCCCGTAAAGATGTACATTCGCCGTCTGTGGCTGGCGTTTGAAAGCAGCAAGCACTCGTCCGTGCCAAGGTGCTTTCTCGATCCGAGGGCAGAAAGATTCTCGAAGGAGGTCGAAGCATGTGTTTCCGATTTCGTCGAAGACGAAGACCGCTTGACGTCAGAGATTGCGAAAGACCCACTAGTTGTCGACGAGAAGACCAAAGAGACTCGCAGCGCATTTTTAGAAGACACCGCGCGTGCACTGCTTGTTACAGGAGAATGGGGAGATCACCTCTGGGGAAGTAGAACGTTTTGCAGGAATCCGCTGGTAAATGCGAAACGAGAGCCGGGCGATAACGAGCCCCCAGAATGGCCGCGAGATGAAGACTTGTGAGTTACTTGATTGATCTGTTGAAAACGAGACTCAACTGCTGGTAGCATTGTACAGACTGTGCGTTATTGGCTGGCCGCGCGACTGCAAGACAAACTACGGAACCCAAGACAAGTGAGGAGGATCCCTCGGGTCGAGTGCCCGGAAGATCCAGATCAGAGGAGAGTGTCTCTTGCTGCAGTGTTTCCGGGTACTGTACTATACGACTCAGAAGAGGAGGCTGCAGATCTGGTTGCGCGAGAGGCGGTAGACGTGGTAGAAGGAGCCACCCAGTCACAGCGCCATGAGGAATATCCTCTGCGCCGAACATCTACGAGAAGACGCAGACCCTCGGCACGTGCGATCGACATTGGAGGATTGCGGTCGACATGCACAGACACTCCTGTCACAAGAGCTCGACCCAAACCTTCAGCCGCACCGTCGCAATCTCCAGATGAGCACTTAGACAATGTCAAGCTCAACACTGCTGTACCCCGCGCACCTTCCGTTACTCCTTCGAGCTTGAAGAGGAAGCAAGGTGTCAAGAACGTGATGCCTAGCAGAACAACCTCTAATACGAGACTGAAGTCGGCGGGACCATTGCTTACACCCACACCCAGCCTAGTCGTTTCGCAAGTGCCATTCGGAAGCGCGCACGGGTCTTCCGACAGACTCAACACAGCTCCAGTGCATGACGGCAGCGATGGTCTACCTGAGCTTCTGCCTCCGACCAAATACATAGTCGCTGAGGACCACTCTCATCCAGAGCGTGGCTTACAGGTAGCTGATGTAACGCAGCGCCGCGCCGCGATCTTCGTGGACCCGCAGGACCCATGTCGGCAGTCAGTCGACATTGAACCTGATTTCTTCCATAACCGGAATGATGAAGGAAGCTGCGAGACACATCGCCCTCACGATGGCAGGGCAGCGCCATGCCCTTCGACATACGAATGTTACATAAGCGACGACCGGGGTCAGAGAAAGAACAACAACATCACAGCTCGGAACTCGGTGTCGCGAGTGTTGTCCGCAGCAACGAAGCGCGACACATCCAAGCCGTTTGTCTGCCCTTGCGGTGAATCTACCACACGTGTAAGAGTGTTGGAGGGTCCGGGGCCAAGCAAGGCTGTACACAAGAAGCGTTTTGAACACGTCTCCGAATCGACAGTGGTGCATTGGAAGCGACGCGGGTCTGATAGAAGAGGTGATCATACTGTCAGAGCAACAACGCCCTCAGAGTGCGACTTAGACATCGACTTCGCACTGCTTGGAGATCCTAAAGCTGACGAGCCACACGAGGATTCGTTCTGACGTAGGATCGGCACGCATCCCGCTGTGAGTGCTGGACCTCTGAAAAGTATGCACTGTGTTGTTGAATGGGGCAGCTCAGAAAACAACACAGTCACCACAGTCAAGCACCCCTCATACTCTCGGATATACTTCCTCCGCAACTTTCAAGAGAGCCGTAGCGAAGACGAAGTGTTGACGGTAGACTGAGGAAACGCCGCGATGCCTCCTGGCCCTTCAAGAGATTTTGTCACGCGAAGCGGACACCTGAAAAGCCGCACGTTTCTGAGTGGTCCTCAACATCCCGCTTTGTCCTCTTACTCGCTTTTCAAACAGGCAACGGAAGAGTCCACTCATTCTAACGGGACCTTGCCATCTCGCGTTCTACTACAAACAGCACGAGCGCTCCTTGACACGTGAACTGCTCGTTCGCACAGAGACGTACATGCGTCGCGCGAGGGCATCCACATGATGCGTCATCAACCGTCTCAATGTTCCGTCCTCTGCAAGTACAAGCATCCACGATTCTAGAATGATAAACCTACAAGCAGTGAGCGAGACTGTTGTCCTTTAAACTAGTATTGCATCGCAAATGCCCCGAATGCATCATTGTAATGGTGACTGGAGCGATTTTTGCGTACACACCATTTTGCATGGCTGCTTGTGGGATCCCAGCCTCGTCGTCAACACGCCCTTAGGGTTCGAACAAAGAAAGCGGTGGCCACACGACAGTCGTAAGAGCATGCAGACAGAGCGATCGCGAGAGCACTGGTACAGTGGGCACGGTCTGGGCAAGGGTATTGCGTGGCAGTTGGCATAAGCATCTCCAGGTCGCGTATTTTGGTAACACGCGAATGCTTACCGTTGAAAAGACGCTGACAGTGAGCGTCGGGGTCAGCACAGCACAAGGGTCAGGATAATGCTCTCAGCTTGGAGGTATTGATGATCAGCGCAATTTAATTATGATCACTGTCAAGCTTAATGTGGAAGACATTTGTCATGATGACTATCTTTGGGCACAACACCTACTCGTTATTCTGTGTCGCAGAAGTATTGTAAGCCAAAACGGCTGCAAAAACGAAGCCATGTTATCATGGAATTGTTCGATCGCAAGGCAAAGCAGCTGCTGATGACAGAGACCGAAGTGCGATAGTCACCTCAGGAGAGGGATAAGCCCAAGACGATCATCCAATCGCTGCAAGACCAAAAACGTTTGAATGACAGTAAGTCATCATGTCGCAAGTAGCGTTACACAAAGGACATCGCGCTGAAACTCGATGGTCTCCCCACAAGGCTTGTCAGAGTAAGTTTTCGTGCGGCCTCGCGACGAACACCTTGATTAACATTGCAGCCCCTGCGCCTGACCCCACCGCACTGACTCGCACTGCTCTCCGTGCAGCTTAGGCGTGAACTAGATGGAACGATACATGACAAAGGTACCGGCATGCGCACGCCTACGCTAGCACAACCTCGAAAGATTGGGAAGATAACCTTCCTTGGACGCGCTTTATCTCTAGCCCTCCGACACCGAAGAAAACTCCTTGAACCGCGAAGGGACTGGGGGGTATTGCCAAGGGGTTGTTTGACGACGTAAACGGTATGATTGACAGCATGATTAACGCTGCAGGGCTCGCGGTCGGAGCCTGTCGCTCTGCAGCAGAAGCAGGGCATCGACATCTTATATAGACAGCAGCTCCAAAAGGCTGCATATCGAAGGCGCCGGAGCTCCGAACTGCCAACCTGTCTCGGGACGTGGTGTGTCTCGCCACTTAGGGACGCACCTTACGTGGCAAGGGCGCGGCACTGAGGTGCGAAGCGCTTTAGGTCGACATCTGTTCTGCTGGAAATGCTACGGTTCGGTGCGCGTAGAATTTTCGTGAGGCGAGCGTTATCGCGAGCACGGTGCAGCCTAGTGCGAACGAGCGAATCAGCAGCTATGAATTTGGACTGAGGGCTGAGTCGAGTTGCGCATGTATCTCTAGGGCTCTAACTTACCGTCGTAAGCACACCTTCAATCTTATCTACATCTATCAGACCTTCCCCAACCTTTTGTCGGCTTTGCTCTATCACGCCTGCAAATCTCTTCCTAGCTGTCGTAATAGTCCTCTTGGTAACCTCTTGACGTAGAACACGCATAAGTAGCTGTTGCACTTCCCATCTAGATTCGGTCGTCATATCTACGCTAATAGTGCTTATTCTTCCTTGAAACAAAGTGGCTTATTGCTAGCTAATAATGTCACTACAATAGCAATCACAGCGTACACTTGCAGTCGCTTCACTACACCAGTGCGACTGGGGTAGCGCGTGTAAGTAATACATAAAGGGAAGGGGTTTCTGCAGTTATAGAAATCATTCTATGACTAGGATCTGTTCGTTTACAGTGCAGCCAAGTAGTGTCAGCATACTATTAGTTAGCCTACCATCTGCTTTCAGCGCACCCGTAAGCGCATATCTTGTGCTTACGCGATTGAACTACCCTACATGACAACTACCAGACCGCGTGCTCCTACCGACTAACGTTAGATTCTGGTTACAGCTACTTTGCTCGGGTTTTTACTCTTTGTCCACTCAGGTCGCGTAGAGTCATGATTAGGAGGCATGCGCAGAGACAGAGATCTTACTATCTGCGATCCTTCATTATGTGAAGGATAACTGAAACAAGTATCGCCATGCTGTTGCTTACATTCTCCCCCCAGATCCTCCGTTGATGTCTGAGACCCAACCACTTTCGGTACGCGCCCCAGTCGTCACTGTCCCCCTGGAATCCACATCTCTTGAGGATCGCCTGCCCATCCTGCCCAGCGCCCATAGCTGCGATCAGGATCGGCATCGCTACGCCTGTCCATTGACACTTCTCTTCACTGCCCTTCCTGCTGTTGTAAAGCTTTTGACTAATGCCGCACTTGAAGCACGTATGACTGTCCTTCGCGTACCTCAATCCCCTCCGGAAGTCGTCGCAACCATCAATCGACAGCTCCGATGGCCCCATCCTGCACTCGACTAGAGAGTGTAGGAACCAGTCTTCGTCTTCTTCTTCCTGCCCCGTCACCCAACACGCTGCACAGCCATCCGCCTGACAAGGATTCTTGCTTACCGGTACAGAGCGCAACGTCTTGCAAAATCGGAAGCCAAATTTGCAAGCGAGTGTAGCAAAGAAAGTGTCAATGGGGCGGTGTAGCCATTCCAATCCTGATCGCGGCTATGGGGGCTGGGCAGGAAGGACAGGCGATACTCGAAAGGTGTGGATTCGTAGGTGGGAGTGATGACTGGAGCGGATATCAAAAGTGGCTGGGACTTAGACATCAAAGAAGGATATGGGGGGAGACTGTAAGCAACAGCATGGCAGTGCTTATTTCTGTCATTCTTCGCATAGAGGGTTGAAGGTGAATAGAAGCCAAGCAGCCATAAGGGTGGTCCAGTGCGCAGGAGAAAAATGGCTGGCAGGCTTGTCATGAAGGCTTTCTCTGTAGCGTAAGCACAAGGTATGCGCTTATGCTTGCGCTGTGAGGCTAGATGCTGTGATGACCGGTACTATGCTGACACTACACAGTCGTACTGAAGGGCTGGTCTTGACTACACAATTTATTCCATAAGTAAGTACTTCGAGGAGGGATTTGTGTTCGAACATTCTTCGTCGCGCTTCTGTTGGTTATTGTGGGCACACCGTGGTTCGCGCTACGTAGGTGGGGATGTCAACCAGTCAGGCTGTCGGCAGCGACTATTCCGCAAAGGTCGTAAGCACACAGCCATTTTTAAAGCAGGATGAATGATTCTTATAAAGCAGTCTCCTCTTTCCACGCGTCACATCCCTCACAATAACAACCATGATCGTACATCGACTTGAAGCGAAGGGGGGTGTTCTGATGCACTCGTACGGCTCTGTATGCTATGTTTTGTAACGCAGCCGACTGACGAAGTCTCACGGGTGACCATCTACGATCCTTCATCTGTAGAAACAGTGTATACCTGCGACTTCCGTGAAGAAATCACAACAGTAATTAGTGACACTGCGATCTACAATATACATTGGTGTAGATACATGGCACATAGTGGAGCTGCGATACAGCGCCAGTAAAAAAGCATTCAAGTTATCCTCTTTCGAAAGTCTGAGAGGTTGGAAATCACGAGGCGGACCTATCAAAATCTTGGGTATCGACGACGATGTCATGTACATTGCGACTGGCAACAGCAGTGCCACATCGTTTCTCGAGTTTAGTGAGGATACAATCACGCTTTACTACCGATGGCAAGCCTTTCCTGTCACAAGTCGACGTCGTGTTGTTCAGCACAGGTTCGACTCTGAGAGGCATCAATTATTCTTCGTCACCGAGAAAGACCAAAGCTACCACCTCCACGTCATCGGTATCACTGATCTTGAAACGACTAGAGCCGCGCGTTTGCAGAACGATAGCTACAAGATTCAAAACCCATGGGCTTAGAGCAGGAGTTTCTGGTGTGTAGCGGCCTATCCGCGATGAGGAAACGAAAGAGGCCGATTTCGCGGTGGAATCTGCTCAAAATCGCCTAGCGTTATGGGTTGTTTGCGAAATACCTGCTGCACCCCGTGACTTAGCGTTGGTTGGCACCAGAAATGACGCTAGATCTAGTTTGTTAGCAAATCGTAATACAAACAGTATCCCACCACACCTTGCATGCCCATAACGCTCTGAAGAAGCTCGGATAGCTGTTTTTGCGATATCACGATACTTTTCTGGTGTTTTGTTGTTGACAATGGCCAAAACGAAGCGGAATAACGTGCCTCCGGCGAGCAGCGAGACCAGCAGACCTGGGAAACGTCAGCGGAGAGCCACTCAGCCATTTGATCAAGGTGTCAATCCTGCTCCTCCCACTCCTCCACCGACAGCGAGGCGTCCGGTACGCTCACCGGAGCCACCACAGCGTAATCGTACGCCGATTCGTAGTCCGTTGTTCGAGCCTGAGGCGAGCCAGCTCGCCACCGACGCGCAGGCCGCTGCTATACTTGGGGAGGACGATGATGAGGAGGAGGAGCCGGAGGCAGCGGACGACGATGGGCCTATAGATAATGAGTTAACGGAAGAAGCGCCAACCGCTGGTGGCTCACCTGGCGTTACTGCTACTGCCGTCGTGGGGTCACAAGAAGCAGAAATCGACGAGGAGCCACACCTCCATTTTCGATGGCGGGCTTGTTGGGGCCAAATGGAGCGTGGCGCGATTGCTACAGCTGCCCGCGCAAAGCGTAATAAGCCTATGTATGCTGTCAACGAAGAGGGGTTGTGGCGATGGGCGTCAGAGGTTGTAGAGAGTCAAAAGCCACGGGCAGCTGTTGTTGACAGTTTGACGGCGACGCTGTACTATACGAACGGCCGCCAAGCCAAGGCCGATAGGACTACTTTGGCCATACAACAACGCTGTATTAGAGCTGGTGAGCCATTGGAGTTGGGTAATTGGCATGAGCTGGTGTTGTTAGTTGATGAGATGGACAAGGAGAGCAGCGAGCTGTTGAAGTGTGACTTTGACCTAGTGCTAAAGGACGTAGAGGTGCCTCAGTTGGTAGCTCAGTCAGCGTCTCAGGTAACGGCTCGTGGCGTTGGCAGCCGGCGTACTGGTGTTGTTACAGCGATTATGGAGGAAGGCCTTGCTAGTGTCGTCACTGATGAGCGCTGCGCGACTGGCTCTGCTATCGGTATAAGAGACTATTGGCGTTGTTCGGATGACGGATGCCCTAACAAGCCAATGGTTTGCTGGATTCGTCGTATACCTGGGCGTCAAATCGACCGGCCGGAAGAGCACTTTCCTGTGAATGGCAACATCATATCGCAATGGGCGAGAGCGATTGCACGCGGCGAGTGTACTATCGAAGAGCCGTCGGAGCAGATCAAGTTTGCAGTAATATCAGCAAAGGATCGCTCTGACCATGAGAAGAGCAGGCGGCGTCGGAAGGTGTCGCCAGCGTCATCAAACTCCAGCATTGAGTCTCTTACAAAAGCGATCCTCGTCAGTCATCTTGCGCAGTTGAAAGCACCGCCTCAACAGTGTAATCATCAGTTGTTTGAGCGTACAGAGTATTCACGGAGGCATCGCCGCCAGTGGGAGGAGTTCGATTGCCCGCGCAATGAGCTCTATCAACACACGTTCAACTTCTTCAAGTACTGGAAACACTCCATGCCGCAGCTTACTGAGGCTATTACTGGTATTAGGGACCAGGTATTCAAGAACGGGGCCTACGATATCAACATGCTCATGGACAGCGTAGACGGGATGACGCTGGAGACGTGGGTTGATTACTTCAACCAAGCCCCTTCGTTGTTATCACACCTTCGAAGAAAAGCACACGACTGGAGAAAAGACTACGGCGGCTTAAGCGCTGCAAATCGCGATGCTATAAAGAAGGTGTACAGCAACGTTGCCAACGATGAGAGTCCGCGTGAGGAGCGGGTGCCGTTGGGGGAAGTCAGCGGTAACGAGGATCAAGCCCGAACTACGCTAGCTTCTCAGTACTGAATGTAGAAGAGCAACACTTAATCAACTATATAAGCAACTATGTTTAACATAGCGTTAAGGTAAGAGAGCAGCACTATTACTGTACTGTGGCCACAGTACGGATGCCGGGTAAGAGAGCTCCTCCACATCAATCGTTAATCATCAACACCAGGATACCCACACATCCTGTACCAGCTTCGACAATTAATAGAGTAGCAACTATTCAGTACTGCAAGCTCTAAGAAGAACCGGAAGTCAAGCCACTCATCCTGCTGTTGATAATGCCGCTTTATCCAACTTTTTAGGACTTTAAAGCTCTTCTCAATAGGGTTGTAGTCGGGTGAGTATGGCGGGAGGTACTCTAATTGAATGCCAAAGTCCCTGCAAAGCCGTACGATTGCCGGCGACCGATGGATAGAGGCGTTATCCATCAACAGTACGTGGTACCCAGGCGTTAGCCGTGGCAACACGTCTGTTTTCAAGAAGTCAAGCATTATCTCAGCAGTTATTGCACCTTGAAAGACGCGGTGCGTAAGGTAACCATCAACTGTCATCGCCGGCAGAAGACTCCAACGTTCAGAACGTTTCATGGAGTACTTCAGCTCAACTGACTGGCCGATAGGACCCCAGCCGTACTTGCGATCGCCAGTACGCTCGTTACAAGCGCTCTCATCTAGTGCAACAACCTGAGCAGCCGTATAGTTTGTCTGAATCCTGGCCTGAAACACACGCCGTAGAGCGTCACTCTGCTCCGCCGCCCTCTTGGTTGCGATTTTACGAGACCATCGCATACCCTTTAGCTCCCGCGACACCAGAGTAAGGCTCACGATCAAGTCAAACTCGTCGTACAACCAGTCTCTGACCTCTTCCAAGTATGCCTGCGGTCTGCCGGTAAGGTACTCGCGTAATCGAGCTCGATGAATTGGGAGCAGCTTGCGTGGCCGACCACGTTTTACACACGCCGGGGCGTACGGCTCTCCCCAATACGCCAACGCAAGCTTCACCCTCAGTGTTGTAGTAGCAGCGACTCCAGTTTGATATTGTATTTGCGTACTATTGACTCCGGCGCGTATGCGATCAAGAAGCGCTTGCAAGGTCGAGGGAGCAAGCCGGCGGCCTGTGGGTCGGATCATCGTAATAGCTGCAACACCAAAGAATTAATCACGATAGCTTAATTGCGGCTTCAATTATCGCTGAATAGACGTTGTACTGCTTTTTCATTCTTAATTTGTACAAATTAACATTTGCCATAGTAAAACGTCTGTGCGCGGGAACACCCCGCAAGTCACGGGGTGCAGCAGGTATTTCGCAAACAGTTATAGCGCGCGGGGAACAGCTGAGATGACGACGATATCTTCTACTCACCAAAACCTCGTACAAATGAGATATTGACAACATCTGAGTTGCTCAGAATTGCTCTTGAAGCTTATTATTAACCTATTGTGACATTTCTTAGTGTTGTGATGCCTCAAAAGTCGCGAAAATCAAAGAAGCGCGCTGCCGCTGCTACGTGTTCGAGGCTGCCGCCCTCTGATTGGCCAGCTCGTTAGTTCCCGCTCCCGCACACATGTAGATAATCGCTCCTCCGTAGTATCCCAATACATCAGATCTTCACCACCTTCATCACTACGCCGGAGCCGCCAGCTGCACCACCTGCCTTGAAGCGTCCACGCACTCATACTGGACGATTCTCGCGGCCTAATCCTTCACAGGCACTACCTCCAAAGCCAAAGAAGCGCGCTCGCGCGCCTGTCGAACCTAAGCAAACCGCCGCTGCCATCACCATCGAACTGGAGCTGAGCCAGCTCGCTGCTCCCTAGTACCTCAGATTCTTGCGTGCTTTTGCTATACACTTTACATTAACACCAGTCGCTTTGTGTATAGCGCTATTCTTGTAACCAGCTTTAATATAATTGTTGATCTGCTGTGTGGCGGGCGTCAATAAATGGTGCCCAGAACCACCCATTGTGGGCGGCGGCACGTGGGGCGAGGCGGCAACAACAGCACCAAAAACACGATCGCGATAGCTCAATTGAGGCCTTAATTATTGAGAAACCGCAGCAGAGGCTACTGCGGTCTCCAGAACGACGATTGCATCAATCTACATAGTAAATTAGTACTGTGGTTGATGAAGCGTGGCCGCAGGTTACCCCGCACGGCCCTGGGCAGGTATTTCGCAAACCGTTATAAGGAGGCGACTCGTCAAAACTTCAGGTACCCGATTCATCAGCAACAAGACATTACATTGTACATTTGCTCATACAAAATCTCCTTGTCTACTTCTAAATATTGTGCTAGTTGTGCAATTTCCCTAAATTCGCGCTTCTGTCAATTAGGTAGGGTTAGGGTTACTTAGGGTTAACTTAGGGTTTGCAATGGAGCTAGTGTGGGACAGCCGTCCGTCAACACCGCAAGAGCAAGTAAACATCACAAGCACTCAGGCACAACGCCGCAAACGAGGCTTGCATATATCGCTCGATAACTGCGATGATGTTCTCTGCTTTCTGGAAGATTTCGGGGTCTTAGTATGCAAGGAGCATCACACCGCTGTTGTTAATCTTAACACGCATCTCTTGCAGCACCACAACGTGCCCGCTGCAACTCGAAAGCAGGTTGTTGAGCACTTCAGTCACTTTGCTACGGTCGATCCAGCAGAGGTAGAGCTTCCAGATGAGCCTGCACAGCCGATAGACGAGCTCGGAGTGCCGCTGGACGGGCTGCAGTGCGAGACATGCAGCTTTACCACTGTTAACAAGGACGCAATGCACATGCACTGCAAGAAAAATCACCAGCAAGCGTGGGTTGGAGATAAAAGCTTGCTCTATAAGACTGTAAAAGTACAGAGCTTCTTTAGCACTGGGAGGCTGCAAAAATATTTTATTGTTGATTTGGTGGATGACGAGAATGCTGAAAACGCCGAGGTTGAAACGTTCATCCAGGCTCAGCTCGCCGAGTACAAATTGACACAACAGGAAATTGAGGAAGAGATGCAAACACTTGAAGAGGCTGCGAAGACTGATAAGACGGGTTGGTTCAAGCGTACAGGCTGGCTGGAGTTCTTGAAGGACCGGAATCTCGCTCATCTGGCGCATCAAGCCCGCGTACCCGATCACAGCGAGCGTAAGATCAAGCTGGCTGCTCAGCTGACCGAAGGGCTGGTTGAAAGAAGCGTGAAAGGGCTAGCTACGCTCCCGCAAGAGTTGAGGCGCTGGCTGCGGAGCGCAAAGCGAGAAGAACCGGACGTGCGGCCGTTGGCGCGATTGCAGAACCCGGAGAGTCAGGCAGTGTACGCAAGCTACATGATGAGGTTCGTCTGCTTCTATCTGCGGGTACTAGCCGACGAAGAGCAGCAGATCGTGCGCTTCAGAGAGCAGCAGAACGCAGCCGCTTATGCAGAAAGCCGCTCAGCATCAGGCAGCGAGGAGGATAGGGAGGAGGACGATGACGGCGAGAGCAGTGAAGCTGATAGCGATAGCCCGCGGCCCCGACGTACGACACGCAATTAAACGCAACTGGATATGGTAAAGGATGCACGCGAGCTCTTCACGTGGACAGACGAGCAGAAGTCGTGTGGGATCAAGCTGTGGGACGCGCTAGATGGCGACGACAGAGCAGCTCAGACAGAGGCGCTTCTTGCGTCAATCGGCTCGTTTATCTTGACTACATATCACCCCGTAGCGCTGTCTACCGGTCTGATTCAGTTTCTGGCGGTCCTTGGGTACGACACAGGCACAGACCGCTTGCGGACGGCAAAGAACTACTCGTACATGCTGGCGGGGATGGTGTACTGCGTGCGGGTGGTTGCAGTCGAGGTGCTGCTCCCGGGCTCACAGCGCGGCACGCAAACCGAGCAGGATCGCGATGGCTTCGTAGAGATGCGGCAGAAGTATCTGGCAGACGGCTCGTTCAGCCCGATGAGCGAGATGATCAGCATGCTCGCGTACGGCAAGCACGTTGGACTAAACGCTGGCAACTCAGGCAACGCGCACTGGTCTCTGGACAAAAACACGTTTTATCTCAACAGCCGGCCGATCGCTATCAGCCGCTTCCGCAAGATGGCGCAGGACTTGCTGGCCGAAACAGAGCAGATGCTGCGGGAGCTGTGCTGGGTGGACAAGGAGGAGGACTGGCTTACCGTCGATCTTAAGCAGGTAGTCGACGACGTTACATTCACAAAACGACGCAAATCGTTCGTCGATGCACCGGGCAACAAGCTGCAGGGCGGGCTGGAGTGGATGCTCAGGCGCGCGATCAACACAAGGGGCGGACGGCGCTCAAAGCGTGCGGACGGGCAATGGAGCGTCAAGGCAGTGCGGCAGTACTTACGGCAGGTCGACCGCTTCTTGGAGATGTTGCTCTGCAGCGTGCACGTCACGTCAGGGCAGCCGGGGAGGGGGTCGGAGATCACGACGATTCGACACCGCAACGGCATACTGCAGGACCGCAACGTCTTCGTCGTAAACGGGCAGGTAATGACGGTCGTCCGCTATTACAAGTCGCATTCGCAGTGGGACAAGCCGAAGATCGTGCCGCGCTTCTTGCCGCCGCGGCTGGGGCAGATCATGGCTGCGTACTTGGTGTACATGCAACCGTTCAAGGAGTATCTGACGCTGCAGGTGCTCGGGGGAAACTACAGCGACTACGTGTGGTACGATGCGCAGGGCGCGTGGGACACCGGCCGGCTCACGAGGACACTGCGGCGAGAGACTGGCAAGAGGCTTGGGGTTCCGCTGCACACGCTCGACTACCGGCACGCGGCGGTGGGGATTGGGCGAGTGTACGTGGGAGAGTCGTTCAGCAAGGGCTATCAGGACGAAGTCGGTGAGATCGAAGAGGCCGAGGTCGAGGATGACGGCGAGGATCTTCTCGAGCTGCAGAACTCACGTACAACTGCGATAGGCGTAGGCAACTACAGCGTGCCGGTGGACATTGTCAAGCATCTCAGCGTGCGGTCGATAGATGCGTTCCGGGCGCTCAGCATGGCGTGGCACGGCTTCTTAGGGGTAGATGGAAGCGCTGCAAAGTACGCAGGGCCGAGCAGGACAGCGAAGAGGCCGCTGAGCATTAGCATGTCGTCGGGGTTTGCTGAGCTGCCGAAAGAGAAGGAAGTGCGCTTTACAGACCCGCGGGCAGAAGCGATACAGCGGGGGCTGCAGCAGGTGCTAGGCAAGCAAGACGTCGGCTTTCGATCAGTAGAGCAGGAGCAAGCTCTGCACGTGGTGCTGGAGAAGCAGACGCCGCTTGTCGTGGTGCTCCCGACTGGTGGGGGGAAGAGCTTGCTGTTTACGTTGCCGGCTTACATAGAAGAGACGGGAGTAACCGTGGTGGTAGTGCCGTACCGGGCGTTGATTGAAGACTTGGTCGGCCGGATCCGCAACTGTGGTGTCGACTGCATAGAGTAGAAGCACGGTGAGAGCAACCCGGCGTCCGTGGTGGTGGTCAGCGCAGACGTAGCGGGCGACATCACGAGCGCTGGCAATTTTCTTGGGTACGCGCGGATGCTGAAGGCAAAGGGACTGCTGCACCGGATCGTAATCGACGAGTGTCATCTGGTGCTCACGGCAAGGGACTGGCGGGAGAAGCTGCTGGCGATGAAGAACCTGCGGCTTGTCGGGAGCCCGATGGTGATGCTGACAGCAACGCTGCCGCCGCTGCAAGAGGGAGAGTTCGAGGCGAGCATGCTCGTGCGTCACGCAACGTACGTGAGAGCAAGCACGATGCGACCGAACGCGCGGTACTTTGTGTCGTGGTGTCAGCGCGACAAGCTCGAGGAGACGGCGCTGTTCATGTGCAAGCGGTGGGCAGACAAGCTGCGGCGGAGTGGACAGAAGGGGGTGGTGTACTGCAAGAGCAAGAAGCAGTGCGAGAAGCTCGCGAAGGAGCTAGGATGCGCTCACTATCACGCAGGCGTGGTGGACCGGGCGGACCGGCTGCAGGAGTGGGTGGAGAGGGGTGGGATGATCGCGGCGACGTCGGCGCTGGGGACGGGAGTGGATTTTGCTGGCATCGTGTACATCTTGCACGTAGGCACACCGTGGAGCATGAGCGACTTTGCTCAGGCAAGCGGGCGCGGGAGACGAGGGGGAGAGCAATACGATGTAGTGGTGTTGGTGGGGCACGGGGAGGTGGAGCAGGTAATGGAGCGAGAGAGAGAGAAGATGGACGTGCTGGCGATGGGGCAGTTCTTGATCGGCAGCGGGTGTCGACGAGAGCTGATGAGCTAGTATTTGGACAAGTGGGGGCAGAGCTGCGGGCAGATTGGGGCAGCGGGATGCGATCGGTGCGGAGAGGGAGAGGAGGTGTGGATCGAGGAGCAAGAGAAGTGGTCGCAGGAGTAGGGGGTTGTGGAGGAGGCGTTCACAGAGCTGCGAGAGGGGTGTGCGATCTGCTGGGTGGTTGGACAGGAATTTAAGATGGCGAGGGAGGAGCAATGGAGAGAACACAGGGTGACGCAGTGCAGGGCATGGGCTCGGGGAACGGGGATGCAGGCGGATCAGTTCCGAGTGAAGATACGGGATCGGACGGTGAAGAACAACTGTCGACGGTGCTGGGTGAGTCAGAGGTACTGCGCGAGTGGGGAAGGAATGGACAAGCGGTGTCAGTGGCCAAACGTGGTGGTGCCGCTGGCGTTTGCGGCGCGGCTGACTAAGAAGGGGATCCAGGCGATGGGAGAGCTAGGGTTTGCTGGGGAGGATGACGATGGGTACGGTAGCTGGCTTGGAAAGGGGCACGGGTCGGAGGTATGGGGGCAGATGTTCAGCAACGCGATGGCGATGGCGATTAAGGTTTTGGTGGAGGGCTGGAGAAGAGAAAAGGAGTAGGGTAGGGTTAGGGTTAGAGTAGAGAGCGAATGAAGTTGTGTAGACAAGCAACAGCGACAGGGGTGCAGGCAACGAAAGCGAAAAGGAGTAGTGAGCAGCAGAAGGTGAGGAGGCAGGCAAGTTGAGGAGGCAAGAGAGAGGGATAGGTGGGGGGCCGGTAGAGAGGTGATATGGAGAGAAAGAAAGGGTGGGTGGTGGGCCCTCCAGGTGTCACAAAGAAGCGGAGCGCTGGGTGAGTGGACGGGGAACGGATGCAGGGTCGGGGAAAGAAGGTTAGGGGAGGCAGGGAGGGTTAGCGCAGCGAAGCCTACATGGCAGCGAACCGACAGGTTGGAGTAATTTACCAGCACTGGTCTTTTTTGCCTTCTTTTGTACTAGTCCCGGATTGACTCCGCGAACTCCCCTGCACTTACCCTTTTGAGTCATCTTGACTCCGTAATCTCCGCTCGCATCTTTGGCAGCTGCCTAACGACTTTTAGAATGCTGCATGAGCAATACAATCATACGCTGAGGGGTTTGCTACGTCGCGAGTCGTGTCACGCGTCTTGTGTCGTGTCGTATCGTGTCGCGTCGCGTCGCGTCTAAGCGCGATGCTCCGCAATGGCGTTTCTTGGTACCGAACGGCGGCTATGAGGGCCTTGCAACACGATGACACCAGTCCGCTTACGCGCAATCCTCTTTGTGAGACGTAATCACATTCGTTGGTGCTTCGATGACAAAGTGCCAGAAGTCATCACGGTCAATTGTATGCGTAAGCGTATATGCTGCATAAGCCTTTCTTATTCTAGTCGATCACCAGTCTACCAAGCCCAAGCTCCTAACGAAATCCTGACACAGCTGAGATATCGCCCACTTCAAACAGTCTAAGTTAAAGTGGATCCAACTGAAGCGAGACCCCTCGTACCGCAACACCAACTTCAACGATATGATATTTGCGACCACCACAACATCTCGATCAAGCACGTATCTTGTGGTTTGCTTCTTTAGTCGTGTATGCTTCACTTCATATCCCCTAGATCAGAATTCATGCTCAGCAGCATAGTCATTCAGGCCTTATAAGTTTGGCGACTATCATCGCAGTGTCACGGGATTCCTCCCTGATGCCCCTCGGCCCTACCCCGGGCACACCCAGGGCAAGGGCCGCGCCGCGCACGGGCCCTCCATATATATATTCCTATTGAATCCAGAGGCTTACACCTCAAGGATTCGTCTGATATCCAAATACAACCCCAATTCGGCCTAGAAGCCATCCCATCTACCTTGAGTCCGATTGCCTGCCTACAGTGACCTCACACGCAGACGCTATTGAAGAATGACCCGGCATCCTTTTGGGCACTTTTTCGTCGTCTAAACATCCTTGTAGAACTCAGCTATCGTTTGCGACCCTGTATGAGATCTCTTCTGTCTGCGCGCTGTGAAGATAAAAAGATTTGGCTGTTTGCCGCAAGGTTAACCGACGCGAATGGCTCGGACAGCCCGCCGTAAGCGTTCCTTACATAATGTCCGCGTATCGATAACCAGCCACCTTACCGCACCGCCACAGCGCACTTGCTAAGCTTTCGTTTCGTCATCAGCTGACAAGCTCTTCGGCTGACACGCTTCCTGCTTACGCGGTCTCATTTTACGCTCAACGCGCTCGCGCAGATATTGTCATCTTGTCCATGATCATTGCAGTAATTGGGAAGCAAACAGGAAGTTCCGTAATGTCAAAATGATGCTTAGAATTGTCTTTGCTCTACCTGCATGCGTCTAAGTAGCGCCAATCAAATCCCTGAACACCGCTGCGACAGGTCGTTCGAATTGCAAGACAGAGCAATATCTCTTCAGTCCAGATGTCTCGATCTCACGTTTGCCTTGCTCCAACTCCTTAGACTGCACGCTCCCGCTGCTTTCGATCGCCAGTAAAGAGGTCTTCTGCTTGCGCTTGCCTCTTCTGCCGCCTTTGGGCCGGGCTTCTGTGCCGCCACGATGTCCGCATACTCCATCATCTTCGCTCTTCCGACAATCGTACTCTTCACCGACTGGCGTGTTCTGCTCTCGATGTTCTGATCGAGCAGGACTCTGTTGTCGTTGAACAAGAGGTTGCGCTCGGCAAAGGCCAACTCGGCGGCGTTAGCCAGCTTCTGCACTAGCACTGCGCTGGGGTCCTCGGCAGCGCTTCTCCACCCATGGGCGCAGAGACAGCAAGGCATCCATGGCAATGGGTGTTACTGGCGTCGCTGGCGTCCGGACCGGCCCGTCTTGCGAGCAACCTTGTCGATCTTCAGGCGCTCGGCCTGTAACCGTATTACTGACAGTAATACGTCTCGTTGGACACGCTGGGAACCACGACACAGGAGGCGGCGCAGTCGCCGACCCCGACCAGTCACAGAAGGCCGACCGGGAAGCTGGTGGATATCGGCATGTCACTGAGCCTGTCCTTGAGGCAGAGATGACTGGAAGGGTGCCCACGCTGGCGAGTAGTACCGAATCGGTATTCTTGTCCAGATTGATCCCCAAGCATGCAGATAGAGTTCGTTGAGCCCACAATTGGCAACAATCAAGCATATTTGCAAATCTCGATCTTCTGGCGTTCAAATCTGCAAATCAATCAGTTCAAGTCTCCCTGTGTTAAATGGCCTGCAAACCAAGCCTATAAATTAGATTTGATTTGAAGATTTGAAGGATTTGATAGGCTTATGTAGGCCTTGTGTAGTTGTGTTCGAGTTGTGGTTTTTTGAGCTTATGTAAGTTGGCTTTTGGCGTGTTTCCAGCTATTAGTCGCGTACCCAACTATCGCTCAACGCGTACTTTTTGCTGCCTTTGCTTATTGTTGCTATCCAAACAGCTTGCTTGTGTTGTTGTAGCAGCTATTGTTATTAGCTTAACGCTTACCTTTTGCTGCCTCTGCTTACCTTTAAGCTCAGTCATGCCCCCAAAACGCGCCGCCGATAGCCAGTTACCCAGCGCAGCCGTCGCCAACGTAGGCGATCGATTCCCTAAGCGTCAGCGAAAGCCCACACAGCGCGCCATTGAAAGCGATGAGTTACCCTGTGGCACCGCCAGCCAGCCGATAGAGCTGCCAGAAACGCAGCCAGCGGCGCCCGAGCCGCCGCTGTCACCACAGCCAAGTATACCCAGCGAAGCCATTGTAGAGGTAGCCGCCGACGTGGCTGTTGACCCGCTCGTTGGGCGGGTTGTTGGTGCGCCTGAGCGGCCATGGGAGCTTCGACTGCTGGAGTCTCAGCCGGTTACTGGGACGCCGTCGGCGGCGTCAAGGGCAGCCACGGAGGCTTCGTTGGAGGAGGATAGTGGGGAGCCAGGCGGCTTCGACGCGCGGTTTGTCGATGATTTTGAAGGGATTGATTGGAGCAAGCTGCGCCGTTATGAGAAGCCGTCGCGCACTCTCACAGGCAAGAAGAGCTGGGTCTTTCAGCACGGCTATCGCGTGGCTTTGCGGAGGAGTCCTGCAGAAGTAAGCGCTGGCCAACCTGAGCGTACTTACTTTGTGTGCCGCTGGTGTCACCACAACGCAGTYACTGGCGGCATTGTTGAGGTGTCAACAGCTACTAGCTCCGCAGCAAAACACCTGGGTAGCCAAAGGCGCGGCCATCGTATAACTGCGCGCGGGAAGCAGCTGCCAAAACTGACTGGAGGTCAGCAAACTATAGCCGACGCCTTGAAAATGGGCGTGGAGGTGTCGCAGTCAGCTGCCAACGTACTGGGTAATTTTGACGTGCAGCGCTTTCGGCTWGCTGCTGTTACCTGGCTYGTTGAAAATAATCACCCGCTGCGCGAGTTTGAGACTGAGRGCTTCAGGCGGATGCTCYGTTTTGYCAACCYAGCTGCTGAAGAAGCGCTGTGGGYGAGTCACCACAGCGTTGCAAGGTTCGTGATAAGGCTCTACGACCACCTAAAGCCGATTGTGAAAGCTGAGCTAGCGACTGCAGTTAGCAAAGTCCATATAAGCTTCGACGGCTGGACCACYAAAGGCGGCAAACGTGGCTTCTTTGGTGTTGTTGCTCACTACGCCAACACYGAGGGAAAGATTGTTGACTTACYAATAGCGCTGCCGCAGCTCGCTGGYGTCCACAGCGGTGAGGCAATTGGAGACTGCGTTAACAAAGCTCTATTGTYATTTGGTATAACGCCGCCGCGGCTGGGCTACTTTGTGTTAGATAACGCTAYAGCCAACGACGTAGCTATTGAGAGTTTGGCCAAACAGTATGGATTTGTGGCGTCTTGGCGGCGTCTCCGCTGTGGTCCTCATACTCTTAACTTAGTTGGCCAAACTGTCATGTTTGGCAAGGATAARGACGCCTACGATAACGACCCAAGGCACGAGAAGACAGAGGAGAAATTCATGGCTGAGTGGCGGCGGCTAGGGCCTTTGGGCGTGTTTCTGGACATTATCAACTACATTAGTACGCCAAAACAGCACTCTAGCTTTGCTCGCTTCCAACACCTCGCCYACRACGAAGATTCGACYAATAACAGCGATTTGCTTAAAGCTGTAGTCAAAGCTTGCGTCACACGCTGGAACAGCTATTGCGCTGCCTTTGAGCGCGGCCTCACACTCCGTCAACCAATTACTGCTTACTTGAATCACYACATTGCGAAAGTTGCGGAGCTCGATCGTACTGCCACCAACAATGGTAACAAGCTGCCAGCTGCGCCGGCATGGATGCGATCAGACGGTCTTACAGCTGCAGACTGGGCGGTGATAACTGAGTACGTGGAGGTTCTCCGGCCGTTGAAGACAGCTACAGAGCGGCTAGAGGGGCGTGGGAAGAAGCAGTGGAGACTCAACGGTCGCTTTGGCGCTATCTACGAGGTTATACCTACGTTCGAGCAGCTGATCGCTGCCTTTGAAGACCAGTTAATAATGTGGGAGAAGGTTGATTTTGAGCAGCCGGAGGCCCCAGAAGACCACATGGCYATTAACTTGCGCGCAGCCGTCGCCAAATTGAAGCTCTACTACAGCAAGCTCAGCKACTCCCCCGCCTATTACGCCGCAATCGTCCTCCATCCCCGCTATCGCAACTACTGCAAACTCGCTTGGGCTCATGACCCAGCTCGATTGGCAGCCGCCGACGCTGCCTTTCAGCAACTTTGGCGCCTCTACAACCACCGTCAATCCCCCCGCCCGCAGCTGCTGAAGCCTACAGCACGAGGCAACGCCATCGACGACGCAATTAACGCGATACTTGATGCGGAGAGCGACGATGAGGCAGACTCTAGCGATGAGTATGAGCGCTGGCGAGCTAATGAGCCGCGTTGGAGTCGCGCGGATTTTGAGCAACAAGGTAACCCAGTACGTTACTGGCTTGCTTTGCTACCCAAGTACCCAGCGTTAGCTCAATTAGCGCTCGATATAATGACTATTCCCGCCTCCAGCTGCGAATGTGAGCGACTATTTAGCGAGCTTGGTGATTTGTTAGAGCCACGGCGGCGCAAAATCGGCTCCAACTTACTAGCTGCTCTCCAGTGTGTGCGAAGGTGGATGGCGGCAGGTTTGTTGGATACTGATGATGAGGTTGATGAAAGTACGTTAACTGACAACGACGTTGACAGCTTGTACGGTGTATGCGATTGGGACGATTCTACACAGTAATGACAGTACAATAAGACGATTTCGGCATATAGCATCAAATATATTTCCAAATCCTTCAAACAAATCAAGTCGACACCCTTAACAAATCCTCCAAATCCAGTATAAAGTCAAATTTCGTCAAATCCAATCAAATCCTCGTGAAGATTTGACTGGATTTGATTGTTGCCAATTGTGCATGCAGTGATCGGTGCCACAACATACATCAGTATCTAGACAGCTCTGTTAGCTGTCGCTCTCTTTGGTCTTATGGAGGACAGGCCTAGAGCAGCGAACGACTCAAAACCCCCACCAGTGCCGAGCACTTCACAAGGTGGAGCAGATGGGGCTGCAGACCCCTGGTCGTAGGTTAGCGCCAACGGGTGTTACAGCTGTACGAAGAAGATCGTTTTCTTGGTTGAACGCCTGAGGGCCCGTGCGCTATTATAAGGCAGCTGGAACACCAATAAATCTGTCGTCAATCGTCAATTACTATTATCTCAAAAACTTCACATCTATAAGACCTACAGCACCTAGGTATACTAAGCGAGTCAAACAAACTCAAAATATTTTGACAATAATTCACTATTTTGTTTGTTTGGCTTATCAAAATAGCAGCGGAGACTTTTGTTTGTTTGGATTTGGCCGAGTCAAACAAAATCAAACAAAGTTTTGACGCATGTTTGATTGTTGACAACTCTGATCGTGATTGATTGAGTAGTGCCAATAAGATCGCAGTTTGTTACCGCAATTGCTGCATTGTTGTAAGATTTTGGGTAAGCCTACATTGACAGATTGTTGTTCGTCTCCGTGCATGAAAAGGGTGGAGACCCGAAGATGGTTAAGTACTTGACCGCGGCCAGGACACGTGGTCTCTAGGCTTACAATACATGAAGATACGAACTTCGCTATACAATCAACCGCAGTTCATCACCCTGTGTCTATTGACCTACGCACTGTCATATATATATATATATATATATATATATCCATTTGCGGTACGGCTCTGCTGTAGGGAAGCTCCACCCTGAAGTGTCACACACTCAATACCTCGCTCTTGAAGTGACTTGATGCATGAAATGACCTCCTTCAGAGCACCTTCGCTGTGTCGGTACCCATCTGCACCATCGCTCGCCCTGATGCCTCAATAATAGTCCATTGCCGACGGCACATACTGCTTCTTCCGCACTCTTGATCGAGTGTTGATGTTGTTGCCCCTCATCAACCTACGTACTACGATTGGTTGCCAAAAGGCTTACGCACCGTGGTACCCCAAACAGACAACCACCCACACTTGCAATTAGTTTGAGGTGGTTCGGTGCAAAGCAACAATCAATCCTTCTCCATATGCGGGAGCGTGGTATGCTGCCTGATCTGAGCTCGTTTCTGTTCCACTAGGCTCAACGTAGACAATCTGGATCGGAATATTCAGGTCGAAGCTTGCTTTCCCACGGGTTTCGCTGAAGAGGTCCAAATGCATAGATACGCTGTATCTTCTTGTAACATATGACGTAAAGAATGTGGGTGTAGGGTACGAGCGTTCTGTTACAGGTAACCATAGTGTCGTCTCTTGCGTCCAACTGGTTGATTCCGTAGGGTGTATTTGCCAACATGGAAGTCTCAAATTGCGATGCCAAGGCCTGCTAACGCCCATTATTTCTTTCAGAAATGGGGAACGTAAGGCTTCTTGAGCCGTAGGAGCCACGTGCCGTTTGGTGACCGAGACAAAGGTATGAGTTTTGAGTGTCCAGATGATGTGAAGATGGAGCGGAGGAGGTGGCACAGGTGCCTTGCCCCGTCTATTTTGCTGCACAATTTGCATGAAGAAGCCGGCCACGGTATTGCCTTCATCCTGTCGAACCTCAACAGGGCGAGGTTCAGAAATGCTCATCGATATTCGGGACCGTGTAAAGGGCAGAAACTTGACCAAGCTCTTCTCTTGTCTGCATAGATATTCCCCGGGGAAATCCTCCAAACAGACGGGTGGCGGTAGTGAGTCCATACAGTCATAGATGTGGACATCTCTCGCAACTGTTCCATGAACGGATTGACCACAGAGAATCCAAGCTTTTACGACGTATCTAATGTGCGACCCTCCTGCGGGGCAAGTTTCGTCGTAATCCATGTTGCTGTAAGATGTTACAGCGATCGAAGATGGCAGGCTGTCGTGGAGTGGCTGTGACCCGGGATCCTGGGAGGTGACCCTTCCTAAAGCTTCTCTGAATTGGAAGTTGATGGGAAAGATCCAGGAATCTCTGGAAAGGGTGTCAGGCGTCCCACTGCCAAAGTCTAGGACGTCTGTGACCCTGAGTACCTGGAGCTCATCAGTAGGGAAAAGAGACGTATAGATAAATCTACTTGCATTCTCTCTGACGCCCAAATCGATTGGGATTTGGGATCCGAAGGCGTAGTTCGTAATAGCATTCATCAACGTTCCTACTTGCTATCAGCCTTGCTAACAATAATATCAAAATCTGCTATTCTGGATCTCACCTTCCAGAACGAGCTTTATCGAGTCGAATCGCGAACTAGAGTCCCCTTGAACACGCAAGAAGCCACTGACGCCTCTGCTTCTTAAGAAAATTGGGATCGCGTCCTCGTCCTCGTAGAAGGCGTTACTGAAGTGCAGTGTCGCGTGTAATTGTTGTCCCATGGCGTGGGGAGCATGATTATCCAGCGCGCATTGCTGCAGTTTTTATCTCATGAACAATCATCTCTGTTTTACACACACAGTATCATCAAGCGCCGATATGGTTTGGATACTAGCAGTGTCAGCAGACTCACATCGGTAGATGCATCCAACCCTAGCGCCTGCATAGAAACATTTTAGCCACGCGTAGGGGATCATATCCCGTGCTTCTGAGCAGACCACATGCTTCGCATCTCGGAACTGTGCGGATTCGGAACACTTTTCATATATCGCATAAAAAGCCATACCGAGCCAGCTGAGCACTTTCTTCTATCTCTACTAGAGAGCGCCCTAGCAACATGTCCCGGAGGCTCTCATTACGTCGAGAGAACAGCAAAGCGAAATAGTGGAAGTGCCAAAACCAGTTCCACCGAATGCCTCGAGCGATTCAATTTGGAACTTCTTGTGCTGGGCGTGTTACGTAACGGCGCGACTTACCCCATCTCTGGCGGAGCTGAGCCGCGCCATAATGACTTACTTCTCCGACATCTCCGCGCCCAGTCAGCCTCTCGCGGCTACTCTATTTGCGTTGTGTCTCACGTGCCTCTGGAGGAGCTGGAGCGTGGTTTTCGAAGTGCTAAGTTATTTATAGGCCCTAGAGGCTTACGTGACAGGATACATGACCTACTCACCTTGTTGGCTAACATAATCGGTAACTAAGCTCTATAATTCTGCATGCAATACTATCATCCTCGTCTTTCACAGACCCTTAGACAAGATCAGTCTCCTTTTGTCTTCGGCTCGGTCAGCTGCGAACCCATTCATCCGCTATGTTTATTTCTCACGCAGTCATTAACCAAGAGCCTTCGGCGGCAACTTTGCAAACACCAACGCGATATGCAAACCCGCCAATCTGCTAACTGTTCCAGCCGAGGAAACGAAAATGTATAGTCAACCTGAATAACCTTGCGCAATATCGAGCATCAATTCGGTGATACGAGACCGAAGAGGACAATAAGATACCACTGGAGTCCCATGATGCCATACTCGTGGCACAGCGGAAACTGGTTGACACCGTCCTATCTGAGCTGGGAGTCACTGGCCGAAGAGATCTGTCTCGTGCAGTCCTAGAATATTGTTGGATCGAAGAGTATGGAATACATCCTTCCGAAACCAAACAATTCAGCATTCGCGTCGCGCCTTTGGGTACGAGCAAGTACAACCTGCAGCTGGACATTGATGAATGCGCTTCAGAAGTAGCCTAGGTGTCGGTGTACATATGTTTGTTTGCTCAGATAACAACATCCTGCCAGTGGAGCAGCGCGTGTACTTACTCCACACTACTTCAGACCTCAAAGAGCATTTCAAGCGGGGTTACCTGGTGAATGTGAATATAAGCAACGAATCAGCTTGAATGAAAGCCTTATCAAGTGTCTGTCGATGAAAAGACACACCTGTGACGACACACTGACAAAGTTTGAAAACACTGTCTCACTGAGTCCTACTGCAAACGCTTTATAATTTCATGCTATTTCAGTTCAGATGCGACTAGAATGATACATGGGCGTTGATGTTGGACATTGAGTATGAAGCATGACTGGTTCCAGGTGCGATGAACAAGCCTACCATTGATATTGCTCATCACAAGTAAGTGTAGCACGGCTAGCGTATCCATGATGGTGAAATATACGTGCTTCTAATTACAGTCGTTAACCAAGATCAGGCTTGATTCTGATACAGTTGCTGTAAGCAAAGGAGGGCACTAGTATTAGGTCTCATGTATGAGTGTATTGATCTGTGTATGTACAAGTGTGTGATCTGAGCTCGAAAGTAGTCGGACGCATTAGTCATGCCTGCAGAGCAGTCATGTGATGTGGTCCTAGGCTTACAGTTGCTACAAGCTTGCGCTCGCTTTACAGTTCCCGATCCGGACGCCATTCATGAAGATATACCTGAATGATTAAACGCGAAAGGAAAAAAAATGCAGGATGAATAGAAGATCAAAAAAGTTAATCATGCGCTAATCGAGTTTCATATGAAGTTGTTGAAGTCTGGGTCGAAGATGTCGTTCCAATCAGGCATCATGGGATCACTAGGGCTGACGTCCTCACTTGTTCTGGTTTGGTCGCAGCTATTGAAGTTTTCGAATCCATACATAGGATGACTGAAACCCAGTGGTTCATTCATCATCGTGGTATCTCTCAGCCATTTTTCTCGTATAAGCGATGAGGGATCCAGAGCGCCAGTGTTCATGAACGTTGACGAGATCGTGGGTGATTCTTGTTTTGCTAGTAACACGACCTGGGATTGCCTTGAGAGAAGACTTTTCATGGGTGTTGTTGGGGGTGCGTTATTGCGTACGGACGGATTGTTGCAAGCTGATGATCCCGTTGTTGGGATACTGCCATAAGACGAACGAGATGATGCGTGACTTTTCCCGGTGCCTGAGCACAAAGATCCACATGTGCGGCGTAAGCGGAACCCCCCTTTCAAGTAGCTTTGGTTGCATCCAGTTAAAATCTTCTTCGAATTCATCATGAATGCTGCTTTTGTTGTTCGAGGAATGCAGGAGATCAAGTCGTTGGAGAATGTCATGCGTCAGAGGATGGCCGCTTTGAGCATCGCACAATGGTTGCCCTGGCCAGCACTGGCCGTTCCGCAGACGGCCGTACAGTTCCCGAAGGCCAGCTACGAGTTGCGATTGCTGTTGTTCGAGCATCTCTACGTATCTATGTTTATCAGTAACCGCAGTTGAAGGAACTCATGGATGTATCATACCCCTTTGGAATACTTTGTCCTGCGACTTCTTCCTTTCTCCAAACATGCAGATGGCATTGTCATCTCTACAACGCGTGCAAGGACTGGCTGGATTGTAAGACAAAACTGCTCAGTGGTTATGCAAATGCCTTTCTTAAGAGGGCGAAGCTTGAGTCGTAGTTCATCAAGGAATCGCGAAATGGAATCATAGATTCTATGTACAGACGTTGCTTGTGTAGATCCCCTAAGTTCGATCAGGCGAGAATCAGTGATGGTCGCGGATGGAGATGCAGTACTCCAACTTCGTTCGATAACTCCGAGGAGTTACGTGAATCGACGGAATCGACCCAGCTTCATGACTCATTTGACTAATACCAATGAGCAATTCATATCCCTTTGTGTCGCGCGGTGCTGAAAAGGTTAGGTAAACGCTTACAATTGCCAACTGGATCAGGTGGGTGAGGGAATTTTAAATCTCGCAGCTCTTGATGCTATCTAACACTCACCGTCTATCATCCTTCCTTTTGATGGGCCAGTGATTACGCATATAAGACTACAGCCCAATCGAGCGTTCGGACGGAACTATACTGCTCGGAGCAAATGGTGGATGGAGAATACAAGGGTTTGTAAGGGGTAATCCTTCGCATCCTTACAGGATAAACCACAGGTTGGCCTCACACAGTGAGGACTTTGAGGGAGTCTACTGTGGTGTCAGGCATGTGTAGCGTACATGGACTGGGGCACATCAGCGGCGCTCAGCCCGTGGAACGGGATGTGATGCCAGGTTTGTTGGGGAGAGGTCCGTGCTTCAGCGCGGGGTCCACCTGAGCGCTTGCGAACCGCTGTGCCGGGCGGCTGGTCCACTTCTGCGAAACCCGACTGTGGGGTCGATACGGTCTGTTTCTGGTGCATTGTTTACGCCGCTTCCATTGCGCTGACAGTAATCGAACCACGTGGGAGGCTGAACGCACGGCGGAGACGAACGCAGGGCCTGTGTTGTTGCGCTGCGGCGATCGCACTGCGGAGGGAGAGTTGCACGCCGTGGCTGCTTGTGCGCAGGCGACGACGGCCTCTACCGAACATGGCAATCCGACTCGCCTCGCTCGACGTGCTGCGTCGCACTCACCGCGGTTCTGCGACTGAGCAACGTGCTTTGCTTGACAATATGAAGCATATGATCGAGGGCTGAGGGAATAGGATTGGGAAGCGAGAAAACGCGGGGCAAGCGGAACGACACATCGCCAGCGCAGACATGAGGGATAGCTCATCACCACCAASACGACGGGGGGGGGGGGGGGGTTGTGGCACGATATGGTGCAGGTCAGCACGGCAAGAGAAGAGCGTCCGAGTTATCTAGCATGTACCTAGTATGCAGTTCATGCACTATTGGAGGTCTTCGAGCGCTGGGAACAGCAGTCTGTTAAAGGCAACACACCAGTTAGTCTTTTGCATGGTAAAAAATTAGCGAGAGATGGACAATGCGACCTGGCTTCCTCTCAGAAATCCAGAGAGTTCGCTATTGTCTTTGGCAGCACCCCGTGTAGCCTCCTGCATCGTTAAAACCCAGCAAAAAGTGCACAAAGCAATCTTGGCTTCTTCCCGGAGATCAAGAAAATTGACCAGTGTTTTCTGCACCATGGAGCCTGACAACGGGGACCAACCGAGCACATCAAGCCTTGCTTGAGAGCACCACCTGATGGATGTCAAATATCATTCCCAAAATGAGAGACTGAGTGATCAATCTGGAACACACCCAACCTATTACTAGACATTACCACCCGCCTTGCTCCCAGTCCCCGTGAATTCAATTTCTCTCGCCAGCCCCGCAAATCGCACCCTCGTATATGATGCTCATTACCACATATTCGTTGACCAGTCGCAGCTGCTGCATCTCGCTCGCTCAAACCTCCGCATACACACAGACACCGTGATGCTCTGCACAGGCTTAGACAGTCTGCTCCGCAACAGCAGGCGCACCAACAGCCGGCTCAGCACCAACAGCACGGTGCTTATCTACACCACCAGCCCTCGTTCCCTTGAACCTCTGCACATCCCAGAGCCGCGCCTCAAGCAGCGTACCGACAAGGCTGGTGAAGCTACAGTATCTGTTAGCACTCCACCACACTAACAACCTCGATTGGGGGTGACCTTACAAAGCGATGAACGCAAACGCTTCAAGCGTGCGCTTGAGGCTGCATTTGTTGACGAAGGGCGGCGAGTTCACGGCGCACCCGCCGTTGTACTGGTAGTCCTGTACCGCGAAAATGAAGGCTGTGAGCCACAGGTATGATAGAATCCAGGCCAGAGGCGCGAGGTAGCCTTTGTAGACCCTGAAGGCTGGTAGGACGAGCGTGGGGATGTAGAGGAATACATCGACGGCAGCCTAACATTGCGTGTTAGTGGGAAGTTCAGTTAGGGAAGAGGGGGTGGTGAAGAAGAGAGAAGGGAAGGAGACGTACAAGAGCGACCCAGTATACAAGGTGTGTGTTGTGGGTGTACTTGTTGATGAAGTACGCTGAGATACCGAGGACGATCACGGAGGAGATTAGGTGTAGGGCATGGTTTGCAGCGAGGAGAGGGCGGTGGAGTTTGTTTGAGCGCACGGCAGGGGCGCCGTAGTCGTTCATTGGAGCTGTTGCCGGAGCTTCATTGGCGCGACGTCCGAATAACATTGTTGCAGATTGTGATATTGGTGTTAGTCTTGTGGTGAAGTGTGGAGGTGTTGGATCAATCGCAGGTTGCTCGAGTCGACTGCATTGAGCGAGTTGCAACGGCCGCAGCTGCCTTATATTCCCCGCCTCTCAGTCCACAGATACTTTCAGGAGATTGTAGCTGGTCAACGCAACGTCGTCACACCCACAAGCAAGGAAAGCACTGGTTGTGCGCACAACCCCCTGCCTGTATCACCCAACGCACTCACCATGATTTCGCCACCCCCGCAGCCCTTTTGCACCTCCCAGCAAATCAAAATCCATGTGCACACCATTCACTTGATGACAATGTGAATGATAAACGTCAGGATGCGCCAATACGGCTCCTTCCGGCTGTCAAGCAGGCATGTGGTTCGAGTTGCAGGGATACCGTGTCCGTGCACCAAATGCGCGGATTCATCAAATGCGCGGAAAACTCCCCACCCACGCTAAACAATATGAGATTATTGAGCCACCCACAGCAGCTATTATCATAATGTTCTGTAGTGTAGTAGTAATTAATTGCTTGCGAAAAAGATGTACTATTTGAATTTTGCTGGGAGCTTAACGTTGCGACCACGTGTTGTTGTTTTGTGTGGAGGCGATGGGGGCGGTGCCTGAGGAGCACCACCACCAACTTCACCAATATTCACACGCTTTAAACGTTTTTTTGGCCCAGGAGCTTGTGAAGCTTTCCTCTTGCCCCTTTGGGATAATTGTATAGCTTTTGCAGCGTCGCGCTCCTGTTTCTGACGCTCACGTTCTGCCTTGCGTTCAGCAACTCCCTTATCGTGATCTTCGCTCTCCTTCCTCCGCACCTCAGCAGCTGCCTCACGCGCCACACGTCGCTCCTCCTTCTGCTTCTCATTGACAAGCTTTTGAGCAGCTATAAGCTCATGCTCGTCTGCTTTTTTGAGCTTTTCCTCCATATCCAGGCGTTGAACGACGTCATATCGATACTCAGCTTCTCGACGCTTACTCGGTGACCACATCACAGCTCCACCATGGTATTCCTGACGTTGTTGGAGCGGAAAAGTATGGCTCTTCTTTACCTGCTTCTTCTTACGTTTGAGAGCACTTTTGAGGCCCTGGATCTCGTCATAGAGTAGTTGATTTTGTATAGAGATGTGGTGGAGTGAGCGCAGCACTTTCTGGGTATCCTTGCTGCGTCTATCGTTGGCAATATTCCGTACAAGCGTCTCAACTTTGAGCCAGTCTCTGCTGCTGTATACAGAAGTATTGGAGTCGGCGGAGGAGGCCTCGGAGTCCTCCTGTGTGAACTTATCCACCACAATGCTCGGATTAAGGGGTTGGTTGGTTGGTTGGTTGGTATTCATTTTATGTCTGTTGATGGGGATTAAGTCCACCATCTCGCCTCCCGAAGGGCATATCCGACGTGCTAAGCTATGGAATTACAGTGCTAACACACTCCCTTAGAGAGATAAGAGAGGTTATTCAATCAGCAGTGAAGGATGGGGCTGAAAAAGAGGCCGGAAAGGTTACTCACACTATTCACCATCTCCAAGTTCAGAATGAGTTATTACTCCATGAAAACTCAGGCTTAAGAGAATCTTTAGCTACAAAAAAGAAGCACAATAAGAAGGGCAGGACTCTTGATCTACAACAGGAGGGTGAATACCATGGTGGTACTGTTATGTGGTCCCCCAGAGAGCTTAAAGAGGCCGCGGAAAGACAAGTGGTGAGAGAAAAGGCAGAGGAGCAGGAAAAACTCCAAAAAGCAGATATGAAAGAGCTTAAGGCTTCCAATGCCTTGTTTAACAAGAAGCTTGCAGAAGAGAAGCGTGTGGAGAGAGAGAAACTCAAAAAAGAGAGGGAGAAGGAGAAGGAAAGGAAGGCTGAAGAAGCAGCCAAAAAGAAACAACAGAGAGAGCAGGAAAAAAAGGCTGTAAACCTAGGCTACCATGGAGCAAGGGAATGTTTCACTGCATCCTCCTATGCATATTTAAGATGACACGGCCTCTGTTCCAGCACTGTCCCCTGTATTGTAATATGTAGTGAACGGCCTCTCTTGATGCAATCAAAGACTGCAATCAATCCCTTCGCGAAAACAACGCAGAAATCACCATAGACGCAGACTATGAAGGTAGAACATGTTCGCAGACCTGGCCTGTGCCACCATCCATGAAACTAACACCAGAGCGGCTGATTTGATCTGCGCTGCTCATATGGCCCGCCTTCTCTGAGCCGATTTATGAACAGCGATTCGTTTCCCTGCTCTGACAGTGACCTCTACCTGAAAACAAATACTAACTAATCGCAATGAATGTATGAAGCCGACTACTCTACTCGTTCCGCGCTCTCATGACTTTATGGCTTAATCGTGACATCTTCTCCGGGAACGTGTACTTCAGCTCGAGCTCAAAGCCCTAAGGCCCAGCACTTCCTTCCTTGCCCTGAAGCGTCGATCTTTGATCTGCTTCCCAGTCTATTCTTTCCCGCTGCATGTCCCTTCTGCACCACAGGATGCTTATGACACTCCATATACCCGCCCAAAGAAATGGTACGCTCCAGCCTGCAATACATTAGCTCAGTCCTCAACTATAGATTGCCGTTGTGGCCAATACCTACAAATGCCATAGGCCACAGTTGCAGGAACCCCATGTATAACAGCAACAACGGTAAGAGGAATTGCGAGGATGATAGATGGTATCGACCAGAACAAACTCTGGTTCAACAACATCTTCCTGAACCGAGAACTCGCCTTATACCTCGCCGCCAACGCCTCCCGATATGGGCGACCCGCACCTGCGTTCACCGCTACGACGTCCTCGACAAAGTAGTACGCTCCAGGAAGAACTGTCTCCCCTTTAGCTGTCGAGCTTATGCGAAATGGCGCCTTCCACGCCATAACATTGAACAGTGTTAGTACTGCCAGTGCACCGCCCAAAGAATAAAGAATGGCCGGGCCAGGCATAGCCAGTACGCGCAACCAAACGATATGTGGCACGCTACCTACGATGAAGAGAGTCGTCACCGCCGTGATGCATATTACGCTTGCCCACGTCACAACGTCGAAGCTCCAACGACTGTTTGTTCCAAGCGGTCTGTAAAACCGCTCTTTCTTCATGAGCCGTAACGTCCGGATCGCAAACTCGACATATGTCGGGCCACCCCATATAGTCGTCACCACTGCAAATATAATCCAGCCCTCCACACCCCCTGCGTATCGTAATGCGTAGTATAGTGCGATGGGTGCGACGCACCCGTCGGCAAACATTAGGAAGATCAGCAGGCCGAGACGCCATCGTTTCCATCCATGGTGCCATGTGAAAGGCAACTGAGGCAGCAAGTGCGGGTTTTGTTCGTAGTATTCTTGAAGCGTGCTGGCGCGTCGCCGGTACTCTTGCTTTGTTGCTGCACGGCTGTCATAGTAGACGGAAGCTTCGGGACGCTCGTCGTAGGTCGAGCTCTTGCGATGGGGTGTTGTATCCAAGCCGGTTGGGCGGAAGTAGGAGGAGGGAGAGCCGAGTGCGGCGTCGCCGGGGGATGTTACCGCGTGTCTCGGGAGTGGTGAAAGAGGAGGTTGTAGAATTGTGGGGCTAGTGTTGGTGTGTTCAAGGCCCCTCACTGGTTGAGATATTGACCCGCTCTCTCCAATGATTTCTGGCATCTTACAGTCAAAGGTACCAAAAGGCTACGAAAGGAAACCGAATAAGATATATCCAACATGTGGGGTGTCCACATGTGCTAGGGAAGCTGATAACGCGTCAGCGGGGTTATATTGGAATTGGCTTTTCGAATCATTCACTCCAGTGGCATGATGTCAGTCATTTAGACGCTCGGTTCCGCCGACGTCAGCCAACTTGAACAGCTTTTATAGGCAACGATAATGGGCAACTAACTTCCACAGTCACAACTATTACATATCACCATGATCTCGGCACGACGTCATACCTTGTACTGCTCCAATGCACCTGGTCTTACATCCAAATAACAGGATCCCGCGGCCCGGAAATCCTGAGAGTAGGAGAAGTAAAGAGACCACTTTTCGAAGGATTGCACAGAATGAATACCAAATACAAGAAGCGCACGGCAGAACGCGAAAGGTTGAGATAAAGAAGGTGATTCAGAGTTGGGTGCTGAGCAACAGCACTGCAATGGATGCAAGGACGGAACGGACAAGACGACCCCGCCACTCTCAAAGAAATGTGTTGAAGTTCTATTTTCTATGAGAGTGGGGGATCGTCTGTCTGTTTCGTTCTTGCACCCCTTGTAGATCGGTTTGGCCAAAGTGCCACTGGCAATTGAGCAGTTTGGGGGGAAGCGCTGAGGTCTTTGCCAAGACTCTGATCATCGAGTGGCCAAAGCTTGAACAACGCCAAGATCCGCAAAAACAACGCAGGCACGTGCCAAGTTCCGCACATATCGCTCAAGGCCGCTAACCTGTTTCGGATTGTGCTTGCTGCCGCAGGTATTCCCTCCATCCCACCTCATCGCACAGATCCTTTGTCGAACTGACTCTATCTATGCACATGCAGTCAAGATGTTTACCCGCCTTGGTCTGTTTCCTTTGCTATTCTTTTTGGTCTTGTTCAGCAGAGGTTCGAGCGCAAGACTGCGCTCGTATAATCTCACCGTTCACAGCGGCGTCAGAGCACCTGGTACGTCGGTCGGTGTATGCGTACATCTGGCCACGAAGGCGGCACACATCCGCACGTCCTGCGCAAATTGGTTAACGAACGTGCAGATGGAGTTCCTCGGGAGGTGTATCTCATCAACAACCAGCAACCCGGTCCTCTTATCGAAGCTGAAGAAGGGGACGAGCTTGAGATCTTCGTCAAGAACGACTTGACCGTAGAAACCACCATCCATTGGCATGGTTCGTATCCCTAAGGCATGGAGTTGGAGAGCGCGCTAGGATGTCTACGCTAATAGTATGCGCTGCAGGTATCCTCCAGCGAGGAACGCCTCAGATGGATGGTGTACCAGGAGTTACACAGGTCAGTTGGCGTCTTGTTTAACCAAAGCGAATGCTTGCGCTTACTGGCAGTGCAGTACCCTATTCCACCGGGAGGCAATTTCACCTACCGATTCTCGCTCAAGGATGAATATGGGTTCTACTGGTATCATTCACATTTCCGAGCTTACTACAACGACGCCATACGCGGACCTCTAATGATCCACCCGTCTCCCATGCGACGTCGACCGTTCGAGCCACTTGCTACCAATAACAGCGAACTTAGCGCGCTCCTACAGGCTGAGCGTAATGCGACATCTATCCTTCTTACCGACTGGTACCATCGTCTTTCAGATGATGTGTTTGCACAATACATTGAGACCGGTGCCTTTCCTAGTTGTGTCGATAGTCTTCTGGCCAACGGACTGGGAAGGGTGCAATGCCTACCAGATTACATTCTTCAGGCCGGGACAGGCCTGGGAATTCAGGGTGCGGCCACCAGTGATACGCCCCGGGTTAGCGATATGCCTATGGCTTCGGTCTCGATGGATTCGATGGCCATGGCGATGCCAACCATGCACAAGAGAGCCATGCCAGAGAGTTCAGATATGGAAATGACGGTATCAAACGGACCGACGATGTCCAACTCTATCGCCATGCCCTCAGGAACCACCCCACAACCTGCAACCGGACCAACCTCTATGGCAAGCACAATGTCCATGTCTAGCATGTCTAGCATGTCTAGCATGTCTTTGGGTCCTCGGGGCTGCAGCCCACCGATGATGTTCAACCCAGGCTTCAACATCAGCTCCTTACCGCCGGAGACTTGTACGAACACGTCGTCACCTCTGCTAACAGTTTCGGCGAATTATACCCAAGGCTGGCTCGCCCTTAACCTTGTTAATGCTGCTTCTGTGAGCGGATTGAGTGTCTCTATGGATGCACACTCCATGTTCGTATACGCTGCTGACGGCCTCTTCGTAAAGTTGCAAGAGGTCAAAGTAGGTGACGGCCAAGCCACTTAGCTATCCTGGGACTAACTGGCATCAGGTAT
>BCGR01000032.1:6006-56968 GCA_001599375.1 Phoma herbarum
TTCTCTTTCTCTCTTCTCTTTCTCTCTTCTCTTTCTCTCTTCTCTTTCTCTCTTCTCTTTCTCTCTTCTCTTTCTCTCTTCTCTTTCTCTCTTCTTGTAACTCCTAAGCGGTTAGTTGGGTACATATATATTCTTCTTGTTCTCTTGTAACCTACTACTCTACACTCTATTCTCGCTTTCTATAGATACTCTTACTCTCTCTCTACTATACTAAGTACAAGTCGAATCCCTACTACCATCGCGTTAGTAAATACCTGCCCCCACACCTCCTCTCTATGCCTCTTTCCTAGCCACGCCGTATATGCATCGTCTCCTATCTCCTCAAACCCTGCCTCTCCTATCGTCTGAATTCCAAGCCGTGTGAGCCGCGCTGCGTATGCTAGCGGTATCACTACATTCGGCCATTGACACCGATTCTCCATGCCCTCTCCCGTTGCACAGTACTTCTGACTCACCCAGCATCGCCGACAGTTGTTCTTCATCGTCTGATCCACAATCTTCTTCCGAAACGTATCCGCGTCTGCACCAGACGCCCTCTCCCACGCTGTGCACCCCAGCACCCAGTGCTTCTTCCACTGCTCCTCTTCCTTTGTTGCATACTGCTGCCCAACTACCCAGCATATCGCACACCCACCCCGCAACTCCGTAAACGTCTCCTCTACTACAGCCCATTCCCGTGCCCAATTCTCGTGCTCCTCTAACCATAACTCCTCCCCCTCTCCACAGCGGTCACAACACACCCCATCCATCTCTCTACACCCTATCCCTTGCCCGTCCAAGTACGAGCTCATCAGTGCCCGCCGACACCCATTCCCAATCAAAAACGCCCCCATTGCCTGCACGTCAATATCGCCGCTCTCCTGCTCTGTTCTCTTCTCTACCTCCCCGTGTTCGATCAGCACCACAACGTCAAACGTCTCCCCACCTCGTCCCCCACGCCCACTTGCCTGAGCAAAATCCGTCATGCTCCACGGCATCCCCACATGCAAGATGTACACAATCTCCGGGTAGTCAACGCCTGTCCCAAGCGCTGACGTAGCCACAATCAGTCCTCCCTGCTCTACCCACTCCTGCAGTCGCTCTCCTCGCTCCTCTACGTCAGCGTGATAATACCCACAGCCAACCTCCTCAGCTATCCACTCACACTGCGCCTTGCTCAGACAGTACACTACCCCCTTCTGCCCTGACTGCCGCAGCTTTTCTGCCCATCGCTTGCACACCACTAACGCTGTGTCCTCCAATGCCTTGCGTTGACACCACGACACAAAGTATCGCGCGTTCGGTCGTGCTGTGCTTGCCCGGATATACGTTGCGTTGCGTACCAGCATGCTTGCCTCTAGCTCCCCCTCTTGTACCGGCGGCAGCGTTGCCGTCAACAACACAATCGGGCATCCAAGCAGTCGCAAGTTCTTCACCTTGAGCAGATTTGCCCGCCAGTGCCGCGCTGTGAAGAGCAGATGACACTCGTCCACCACGACTCGTTGCAGCAGCCCCTTGTCCTTCATCAGCCGAGCATACCCCAAAAAGTTGCCGTTGCTCGTAATGTCGCCTGCTACGTCTGCGCTGACGACCACCACAGACGCCGGATTGTTCTCACCGTGCTTCCACTCCATGCAGTCAATACCGCAGCTACGGATCCGGCTTACCAAGTCCTCAATCAACGCCCGATACGGCACAACGACTACCGTTACCCCAGTCTCCTCCATGCATGCCGGCAGCGTAAACAGCAAGCTCTTGCCCCCTCCTGTCGGAAGCACAACAACAAGCGGTGTCGTCTTGTCCAGCACTGCGTACAAAGCCTGCTCCTGCTCCATTGAACGAAACCCAACGTCCTGCTTCCCTAGCACCTGCTGCAGCGCCCGATGTACTGCTGCAGCTCGCGCATCTTCTACCTGAACGGCCTTCTCTTTCGGGAGTATAGAAAGCCCTGAGATACTCTCTCGCATCGGCCTTTTCCGCTGCAGTCGGCGCTCATCGGGCGCTTCACCCTGTCCATCTACACCCAAAAAGCGATGCCAAGCGGTACTAAGCGCCCGGAACGCATCAATCGACCGCGTGCTCAGATGCTTGACGATGTCAATCGATACGCTGTAGTTGCCTACTCCCATGACCGTCGTCCGCGAGTTCTGCAGCTCAATCAAGTCCTTCTCATCTTCATCCACCTCTGCTTCATCAATCTCGCCAACCTCATCTTGATAACCCTTACCAAACGACTCACCTACCTTTACCCGCCCAATCCCTACGGCCGTGTGACGGTAGCCCAGCGTACTCAGCTCGACGCCCAGTCGCTTACCTGTCTCACGCCTCAGCACCCTCGTAAGTCGATCTGTACCCCATGCCCCTTGCTCGTTGCTCCAGATATAGTCGTCCAATCCACCCCTAAGCACAGTCACTACAAGATACTCTCGGAACGGCTGCAAGTAGCCCAAGTACAGCACCATCACCTGCCCCAATCGCGGCGGCAGAAAGCGCGGAACCACCTTCGGCTTGTCCCACTGAGACTGTGACTTGTGATACCGCACAACTGTCATGACAGCACCGTCCACAACAAAAATATTGCGGTCCTGTAGCAGTCCATTACGGTGCCGCATCGTGATAATCTCGGAGCCTCGAGCCGGCTGCCCAGATTCAATGTGCAAACAGCCCAGCATTAGCTCCAAGAAGCGATCTAACTGCCGCAGATACTCCCGCACCTTTTTGCTTCTCCACCGGCCGTCAGACGTCTGTAGTCGCATGCCGCTCTCTGTGCTCCGCGCCCTTGCTAGCATCCAAGCCAGCCCATCTGACAGACGATTGCCTGGGGCAGTAACAAACGACTTGCCCCGAGTCGTGAATGTAACGTCGTCTTGAATCTGCGCTAGATCCACCGTAAAGCGGTCAGCCATACAATCAACCCAGCACATCTGCCAAAACTTGTCCTCTACCTCAGCTTCTATGCTCTGAGCCATCGTGCGGAAACGCTCAATTACAATCGGCCGGCCGCTGAGATAAAAGATCTTCTTGTCGGGTGACCAGTATGCGTTACCAGCATTGCCCTCGTTCAGCGCTGCGTGCTTGCCATACGCAAGAAGACTAAGCATGATGCTTATCGGACTATACGAGCCATCCGCTAGATACTGCTTGCGCATCTCTAAGAATCGCTCGCGCTCTGCTTCTGTCTGATCGTCGCGCTCTGCTGCGGGCAGAATCTTTTCTGCTGCTAGTACACGAACGCAGTAGACCACGCCAGCAAGCATGTACGAGAAATTCTTTGCAGTACGCAAGCGGTTTGTCTGCGTGTCGATGCCCAGCACAGCCAGATACTGCACCAGACCACTCGAAAACTCATCGCTGCCATAGCCTGTGAGAATAAACGAAGCTAGCGAGTCAAGCAGCGCGTTTGTCTGAGCAGCTGCGTCATTGTTGCCCAGCGTAAGCCATAGCTGCATTGCCAATGTCTTCTGATTGTCCTTCCACTTGAACAGCTCGCGCGCATCCTTCATCTTGTCAGCCTGTACAATTCGACGCGGTTGCCGCTGCGGCACAGCACCGTCGTTGTCGTCGCTATGCAAAGTGCCTTCTGTGCCGCTGTCGCTGTACTCGCTCTCTGTGCCAGCATCCCCGTCGCTTGCACTGTCAACGTCAACAGCTTGATCCCTCTGTGCTACATATTCATCCACTCGACGCTCTTCGTCGGCAACAATGCGGAGATAGAAGCAAACAAATCGGATCATGTAACTAGCGTACGTTGCCTGACTCTCGGGGTTCTGCAGTCGCGCCAGCGGCCGTTGATCGATTTCCGTCTGCTGCGCACTACGAAGCCAGCGTCGTGTTTCCTGCGGAAGCGTTGCCAAGCCGCGCACTGATCTTTCAAGTAGTTCTTCGGTCAGCTTAGCGGCCAGCAGCAGCTTTGCTTCGTTTCGGTCGGGCAAGCGGGCTTGATAGCCCAGATGAGCCAGATTTCGGCCCTGCAGAAACGATAACCACCCAGTTCTCTTAAACCAGCCCGTCTTGTCCGTCTTTGCAGCCTCGGCCATCACTTGCATGTCCTCTTCAAGCTGTTGTCGCACGTTCTGCCATCCGCTGAGCTGCTGTTGAACGACCTGATCTTGATCTATTTTTTCCCCATTTTCCTCATCAATCAAATTAACAATAAAATATCTTTGCAGCCCCCCACTATTAAAAAACGTCTGAACTTTTACAGACTTATACAATATGCTTTTATCACCCGTCCACGGAAGCTCGTGCAACTTTTTGCAGTGTTTCCTTATACTATCAGTGTTAAGCGTAATAAAGCTGCATGTTGTGCACTTAAACCCGTTAAGCGGCGATCCCAGCTCTTTAATCGGCCATGCCGGCTGTTCGGGAAGCTCAACTGTATGCGGATCCGTCCGAGAGAGATGTCTGAATTGCTCAACAATCTCTTCTCGCAGCTTAGCTGGTGCTGCGTGCTGCTCCCGCAGATGCTTGTCGAGATTAATCACCCCAGTACAGTGCTGCTTGCATACTAGCACACCAAAATCCTCCAAGAAGCAGAGAATATCGTCACAATTGTCCAGCGACATCTGTTTCAGTGTGCGGCGCGGGGGCGGGCTGCTGCTGCTGCTGCTGTTGTCTGCTCGCTGCAGTGCGGGCGCGCGGCTGTTCCAGATCGGTAGCTCCATCGTCGAAGAAACCCTAATTTCGCAACCCTAATTACAACAAAACTTGCTGTAAGTAGCTGCAACGCTGGGAATAAGTATTTCAGATATGCGCGAGTTAAGTTTGTATGAGACGAAAGTAGTTTTAAGCAGCGCAATGCCCGCGGATCGGGGGGTTGAAAACTGACGGATCGCGGGGTACAACCAGCCCGATTCGGTTGAGAAACCCTAGCGCTAAGCCTAGTTCGGCACGGATTACCCGTAATCCGTCGCCTCATATTGGTTAGGTTAGGTTAGGTAGGACTGGATCGTATTCGCCCTCGTACAAATATCGAACAAGAAGTTTTACTGTTTCGCGCTCGTCTTCAGGCAGGTTGATTTGATCAGTCTGTGTCTCCTTGGTCATGTCAGTTGAATTATATCTACAACCGGCATCTGGAGGTCTGCACCTGTCCACCAAACTTGATTGCACGCGCGAAGAACCGTGCTCGGCCACAAACAATGACCTTGTGGACTTTGTGCGTGTCACTCCCGCACGTAATATCCAGGTCAGAGTAGGCACCGGATGCTAAGGAACTACATGCTGGTGAGTAAGAGCGAGATGATGAAAGCAATACAGCATGGAGAGAGAGGGCACCTTTTCAATGAATCCAGCACCTGCTGTTGCGAGGTAAGTGCCATGGTATATGGGGGGACAAACAACAGGAGAACTAGGAGAAAAACGTTATCATTCACACTTCAACAGTCAGTCGCGAGATTCGGCAGGCGTAGTTAGTGTTGAAATGTATGTGCAAGAAGACTTATAGGCCTGTGGTTGCAGCATTTGACTTTTTGTGAGGCGAGGTGCTACCGTGTCCGTGCACCCAATGCACGGAGTCAACCAATGCACGCTCCGAGCCTGTACGGCCACCACAAAAGTGAGGCTATAGAGCCACACACAATAGTTAATATCGTGAGGTTTTTTGGTAGATTAATCTATAGACCTATGCGACAAAGCTACTCATAAAGAGTTACTGATATTTATTGGCGGTGCGGCCGCTGCGTGTCGTGATAGTTGGGCGTGGTAGAGGAGGCGTCGCAGGCTTTGGGTGACTATGCGCACCCACAGCACGACGCGCAGGCTTCTGTTTGACAACAGAAGCTTTTGAGGTTGGACGATTACCTCTTTGGGATAATTTGAGAGCTTTTGCAGCGTCGCGGGCTTCCTTATCCTTGCGTCTTTGCTCCTTGCGCGCATCGATGGCTGCTCGCTCCTCTGCCTTGGCCTGGTCTCTCGCTACCTTCTCCCTTGCCTGCTGCTCACGCTTCTCTTCTGCAATCTTCTCCTTGTAGAGTTTATTAGCAGCAGCTAACTCTCTCATCTCTGCCTTTTTGAGCTCCTCTTCTTGTGCCTCTTGTTCTGCAACAGCCATGCGAGCGCGCGCCTCCCGGAAGGCTCGAGGAGACCACATTATCGCACCTCCGTGATACTCCTGATGTTGCTGCAGGTCTAATTGCCTATTGGGTTGCTTCTGGCGCTTCCTGTTTTGATAGAGCTTCTTGCGTAAGCCATCTACTTCAACTTGGAGTAACTCTACTTGAGATGAGAGATGGTGGATAGTTCGACCCAGCTTCCGTGCGCCCACACTGCGCGAATCCTTCACCTCTGCCTGAAGTGTGGTGCAAGCTTTGAGCCAATCCTCTACAGAATAAGCCGTAGAGCCAGAGGAGACTGATTCTGAGCTATCAGGGCTCATGTGGCAGAACCTACCGAGTATGACGTCGGGATTCACTGGGCATATACCGGTGGCTATGAAGGCCTTTAATATGAGGTTTTCAGTGAACGTGGATACCCAGGCAGGCCAGAACAGGGCAAAGAAGTCACCTTTGGACAGTGGAGAAAGGTCCTGAGATACCTGAAGGTGGTTGTCGAGTTTACAGGAGTAGTTAGATGAGAGAGGCTTGAAGCAGACTACATCTAACGGCTGAAGAGTCTGGGTACTGTGAGGAGGCAATACTGCCAATATAATCCGCTTCTGGTGACAGTATTCGATAAACTCCTGGGTTAGAAGGCTCCCATGGCCATCTACAATCAAGAGCCGATACCTTAGCCGTGCCTTTGGCTTGGTGTATCGGTCAAACACCTGCTCAGGCCAAGCCAACCCTATATCATTGTTCGTCCATCCTGATGGCGATGAGACGACGTGGATAGCGTGCTTTCCCGCCTCGATATCCGCCACCCAGCGGCTTTGGAAAGTGGAGTTCTTTGACGTGAAGATGATGCTTGGGGGAAGAGCGATACCATCCGCGCAGATGGCGGCCAACAGGCTCACCCACTCACGTGAGCCATCTTGACGAGCCTGTCTGACCTCCTTCTTCCCATATTGACGCTTGCTGAACACCCATTTGGTTCTACCCAGCACCCCAATCGCGAAGCCCTTCTCATCCATATTGTATGTGTTCTCTGGCGCAATGTCGTATTGAGTGATCTTCTGCTGTAAAACCTCAAAGTACAACTGGTACTTGTATTGCGACTCAGCGTTGTGGCGATTAGAGTCCATGCCGGTGGTCCATTGGAGGGTAAGCCGATCGCGGTGACGGTGCAGGAAGCGCTTGACCCAGCTATTAGAGCAGGGCTGTGAGGCAACTGAGGATGCGAAATTTTGTATCATATGCCTTGTAGGTGGTAAGTGACGCGCCGAAAGCTCCTCTATATACTTGACTAGATCTAATTCTTGTTGGTTGCTAAGCTTTTGTTGGTTCTCGTTGGCGACGCGTCGGGGGACCTGATTAAGTCGATGCGCGCGCGACAACGTTGAGCGATTAACACCATGTTTTTTTGCTATACTTGTATACACAAGTTGTTCGCCAGGCTTCAAATTATCAATCTCTGCAAGCGCATCTGATATTCCTGTCATGGTGGTTGAGTAAATACGCGTTCAAAAGGTGGTGGTGATCGCGATCCCCGTGCATTGGTTGACTCCGTGCATTGGGTGCACGGACACGGTACCGGAAGCTCGTGCCATTGTTTTCGGCTTTGAGCCGCTGTAAACAACCACCAAAAACACATCCATCACCGCACCCGCACGTCTTCAAAGCCCCACAACCACATGCAAACTCGATCTGATGAAGCGCAAACATTCTGAAGGCCACGATCAGGCGCTTCGCGATTCAACGACGCAGAAGTACCTCGAGTCGCGATATGCGGAGTTTCTTATCACCGGTGAAGCCTCGCTACTCTCCACGAAGCGCACCCCGCCTACTCCTTGCTGCCAACACTGCGCTGAACGCTGCTCTCGTGCTTCTCTCCCACCGCCGCCATCTCCTCCGCGAAAGCGTCGTGCCCTCTCCCTCAATCCGCCTACATCACCAAAGCGATTGCGCAGATCGACTTCGCAACCCTTGCAGCGCGAATCTCCGCATGCTAGCTGTCTAGATCACAACTACAGCACTCCTCGCCTGCCTCTCACGGAGGAGAATCTACGCGCCCTCGCACCTATCACATCAGTTACGGAGAAGGCGAGCCCGATGTCCACACCCCGCAACCCATCACCAACGCGGAAGGAGTCAGTAAGGACACACTTGAAGCGGCTGGCAGGTTACAACATCACCTTCGACCATGGCACACCATTTCCAAATGCGCTTGCGCAATTTGTGAAGACACTCGAGATACCTCGTGAGGAGACGCCATCACCACATGCACAAGCCGTCGTCGATACGCGGCGAGCGGCAGCGATGGAGAATGAGAGCACAGGACGCAGGATGATGGAAGGGCATCTCCTCTTCTACGGCGAGACCCACGCTGATGGTATGCCGGGATTGACACTCAAGGACCAAGTCAATTTGGTCAGGGATTATCTGCCTCCACCGCCGCGACCTACGGTCCCTGAGTTGTGGGGGACGCTTCCGCGACCGCAGCCCGACAGCTGCATCGGATACATCACCGCCACAGAAGCAAAGACGCACAATCCACCACTAATCATGCCGTTCTCGCGTGAGGAAGATGACATTGCAGAGTGGTGCGTTGCTCCCTCTCTTTTTCACTAACGCTCTGGCTGACCTCCATCACAGGTACAACGTTGTCCATCACAGCGACATGCACTTTCCATTCCTCACTGCACAATGGAAAGCCGCCATGTCTGGCGACAACCAGATCGATGCTAGGCTCCAGGCTGCCCGCGACGGGGCTCTCATTGTCAACTACATGCACCATTTCTATTCGCATGCATACCCTGACCGCGACCCGTCGCAGCTCGAAACGTGCCATGTCTCCCTCACAACCGAGATGATAACATCCTACCTATGGCTCCACTGGCGTGAGGTGGACCCAGTCGATGGCGAGGTGTACTATCGGATGGAGCCAATTGACTCGGCACATTTGCACAAGTTGAAAGATGTGGCAGAAACTCGGAATATCTTACACAATTACATCGACTACGCTATGGGAGAACGTCTAACGTCTATCAAGGCAGCGCTCTCTCCATTCTGGCAGAACCGTCCGGCTAGACCATCCAGGAGGAGACAGTCGCAAAGCTCGACGACTACGTCAAGCTTAAACCTGCAGTTCGACATGCCGATAACGCCTTTGAGCTCTAGTCGTAGCGCGTCCCCGACTAAGAAGCTGAAGCGGGCATCGAACGATAGAGTTTAATTTGGTAATGTTCTTATCGTGGCCCTTTTTTACGCGTAGTGCTCCGGGTCGTGTAAAGGTAAGCACCCAGCACGAGTTTGAAAGGACAGAGTAGGAGTATGTGACGTTTAAGATGAAGATTAGGATCGGTTGCACGCTAACCTTCCACCCGTTCTACACATACATATAGCTCCCTTCTTTCATAGTTGTACAATCAACTCAGTCCTTCACTCTCCTTCTATATCACATACGTGACACGTACTCAACGAGCTCCGAGATGAGCCCCCATATAACATTAGGCACAATATCCAACAGCAAAGACGAGGCCCAGCACTCTTCTGATATGGGTTCCAAGGAGGAAGGTCATGGTAGCATTAGTAGAGATCTAGCTAGGGTAGCAGCCTCTTCGATCCAGAGTTCGCCGTTTTCGTCAATATGTGTGCATTTCCTAAAAGGATATTTGCTGGTGTTTGTCGCTCCTGTTGTTGTTCTCCCCTCGCGTCCTTTGTCTGTACCGCTATTACTATTGTCATTATTCTACAAGACTTCCTTCAGTGAGGAGAAAGGTCCAAGCATATCAAGACGGTCGCTGGAAAGTGTGTACCGTATTCTCCTGTCGGCGTACTGGCTCAAGTCGGCCAACCTCATCCCTCCTTCGCCGTGGGGGATATCGACTAGCGGAATGGCTAATACCACCATTAAGACGTTCGAACAAATATCCACAATTACAGTCTTTTATGCATCACGACATTATTTGTTCGAGGAGCGCAAGTTTGCTAGATCGATGTTCGGAAGAAAAGGTGCGTGGTTCATGGGAAGACAGTCCGCCGAAGTGGAACGATGAAGCCGACCTAGAGAGCGATGCTGCAGTGACGCGTCTCATAACACGGATACGTAACTGCATACTAGGGTCATCTCAGATTGTGTCATAATAAGTGACTTAAGAAATTATTGTACTCTACCTAACCACTGTGGGACGATGGAGGTGTGGCATGGGGAACACCAGGATCCAACTGCAATAGACGCGTTGAGCGGTCTGGACAGCAACAGCTGGGAGAGTGATGGTTGCTGTCGCTGCTTGCCTACCAACGAGTGCCACTGGACAGGCCAAGTAAACCTCCGAGAACGAACTGGCCCCAGTCGTTCTATAAACGCCGTGGAGTGCCTTATGTGCATTCATCAAGTTGTAGCATTTCCTACAACAGCATGTATCAGCCAAGATACACATAAGGGTAAGCACATGATCACTAACCGGAAGTCGCAGTCTACTCTTCCGCAGGAGGAGTCGTTTGTACGAAGTGGTAGACTTGCCGGATTTAGACACAGTTGACACAGTCCCAGGTTCGAATTCTTGTTCGATGTCACCCGAATGCGACTTTCCATGACCGCAGTCGCTCAGTGTTATTACTTCCATAGATTAAGTAATCAAAATTGTGTTGATATACTGCTCGTTTCGGATCCAAGTAGTGAGCGCCTCAAGTTGGAAATACTCGGCTTCATGGACTAATCCCGCATATAAAGGCAGATCAAAGCCATTCATCCGAGTCCAGAAAATGGGAGGTACGGAGCTTCGTAAGAAGTCTAGAATATGTTCGAATAGAAGAGGACTCCGATCGACGAAAGGCATGCCGTTAACGTAACAAGTACTGCCAGCCCACTGAGTCGAGAGCATTGCGTTTAAGAATGGTGACTGTTCGAGCGTAGACTTAAGTGTAGTGAATGGGCGGCCGCCCACGTTGATCATGAATGGTTCGGTCATTGATGTGGCTGTACTTAGATAGAGACGAAGGATTATGGAGATTATAACGTGGCCGGAAGTAACGAACCGAGGGTGGTTGGGGTGGCCTGAGCGTTAGACGCTATTCCTGAAGAAGTTTAGTTTTGGAATGGGGGGCATTCCATGACGGAATACCTGAGTAGGACCCCTTCTTTCTAACATTCCAGATCCATTACCGTACACCTACATCATACCATATAGTCCCTGGCCATTCTCCAGAAATCCCCTACAAATTCACCGCCCTCTTCCATGTACTTGACGAATTCATCGCATTTTTTGATCGTGTCAATCTCGCACACAATATACTCAACCACCAGTTCCCTTAGGTCGTTGATAGTTCCGTCGTCCATTCTATCCGGCAGATCTAGGTTCGAGTACACAAATCTCGCGAGCTCAATGATGTCTCCAACGCGCCTTGTGAACAACTTGAAGTTCATGAGTGTCTTATGCAGCTTGTCGAGGGTTAGCGCTGTGAGTGGCTCTATTAGACGTAAATGCGCAAAGCAGTAGAGCCGTGCGTGGGCAAGGAGGACTGGCGTGAAGTCCTGGTTTACGGCAGTGTTGAATTTGGGTTCGAAGTGTTGCAGGATCTGAGCTTTGGGGCCACCGTCGTCTAGGTAGGTTCGGCTGTTGAATCGAGTCCGTAACCGGGCCCTCGAGATGGGTGCTGCTTCATATGGAAGTTCAGGGTCCGGCAGGGCGGGTGGGGGTTCTTCGTATACGGCCGGAACAGGTTCGTCTATCTCCGGAACAGGAACCTCCCTCCACTTCTTACCCTTTTTCTTAGGTTTGGAAACGCCCCAGAAATCGCCGTCTCCGTTCTGCTGGCTCTTGCTGAACGTAGAGCTCGGTTCCGGCAGGACTTCTTTCCACGGCGGCGTGGTATAGTCGCCGCGGTAAGCGTACTCGCAAAACCGGATGAAATCGTCGACTTCTACATCTTTGATCCTCGCACATCGCGTTGCAGATTCCTCCATTCCACCACTGATAAGTGCATCTAGTTGCTGGCTGGTAGCAGCAATCGCAGCTGCATGCACCACAATGGGCTTTCCCCCTTGGCCGACGAAGAAGGTAAACTGATGTGATTGGATGAAGCTGCCGAGCTTTAGCTCAACCGGGTCGACATTAGGGATGGAACTTACTCCTCGAAGGTTGGAGCCATTTGTATATAACAGATTTCGAATGACTTCTGCAGAGTAAAGAATAGGAAAGTCAACTCTCGACTTAAATCAATCCGCAATGTGGGAGGCTTAAGAAGACGAGAAGATGCGGGGTTGTATGGCAAACACATACGTGCTACGCATTAACTGGTTGTCAAAGGCTGAAATTGTAACACAGCATTATTGCTAAATGCAGTGGCGTCCAACAGCGTTTGTCGCTGGGCTTTGCCGCCTGCATCTTGCCGGGAACCTCGATTCCCGACACAAGTTGACTTAAAGCCAGCGCCTAGCAGAGAGCCGGCTTAATAGATCTGAAAGGGCGCCCCAAATATCGGGTGGTCACATCTATCCAGAGATGAATTATATCCGTTTAAGTCTTGATCCATAAGGTGCTGTTGACTGATTCCTAAGTGCAGCACAACCGTTGTACCCCGCAGTTGCACGTGACATTGGTGTGGTTGGTTGGTTGATTCCTACACGGTTTCAGCCGCGAAACCCGCAGCTATGCCCGGTTGACAGGCGTGGCAGACAGCCGACGCGATGCAGACCTTGATCCGCACCGCCCCACTTCACTCTCGAAAGAGCCATCTGTCCCCAGAGGCCTGCCGCATCTGGCTTCTAGAGATACATGGCTAAATCCACTCAGCCCTCACTCCAATTCTTCTGGCTCTAATTGGTTCACATGTTTCGTGGAGGCGTCAGGCGAGGGCTGCAGCTAGGTTGGTGAGAGAGAAGGAGAACGCTGAGACAGCTGCTGAACAGGCCTCCAGGGCAGCTGCTCGCAGAACTGCAAAACGACTCAAACAAGCTCTTAAAAAACCCCCCAAACGGTAAGAGACACAGCCTCAAGGCTCCTATAAGAGTTGATATAAACGAGAGATCTATCGCGAGGCTGACAGGTGGTGGAGAGCCTAAAGTTGCTGTTGCAGGCGCACCAGCTCTCAGGTCACCGCGTAGCCGCAACGTCACGCCTTCTACACGATATCAATAGCTATATATAGTAATTAAAACCTACAGATATCACCACTAGAAAAAATCGCGATAATACCTATTGTGTGAGGCTGTTTTGGTGTTCACGTTGCTCGGTTTGGCTGGGGGGCCGGATTGGCCGTCATCATCGGTAATCCGAAGTGCCGTCGCGCCGGCCCAGTTTGCGCGTCGTCGCGTGTTTGTCTCTACCTTGTCCAACCATCACCACTTACGTCGCACGTCTTATCTCGTTACCTTTAGTTTCCTTTACCCTTTCCAAATCACATGCAACTCTGAGTGATTGCGTTTGCGACGAAGACGCGGTGGCAAGATATCGGCGGCTGATATGTTTTATCGAGGATGTCTACGCAATCGCGGTCGCAGGTCATACAGTCTAAACCGATAGGTAAAGGACTAGATGGCTTTCGCAGTACTTTCAGATCGATATGCGAAGACTTCGGCGTCTCCAACTCCTCACAAGCGCTTGACCAGGTGGGCTATGAAGGTAGTACAGGCTGAACATTTTTACTGCACTTCTAACGCGTATTAGAAATCCAGAATTTGTTAGTCAATCTTCTCTCTGCTTTGCTAGCTCTCCCGGCCGCTCGAATTCTGCAGTCCCGACATGGAGGCAAGACCCTCTTCCATGACCTCTTGAGACTCAATGCAGTGGTCAGCTCCGATAACTTCGACGACGGACGGATACGACCTCTACTCGATGCAATCATCAACAACCAGCCCGATGAGGATGTTTGGGATAGGGTATACGAAGCTGTCACCGAATCCACGCCACCGCCCCGCCCTTCCTCGTCCTTCCATCAGACACCGCTGTCGATCAATACGGGCAGCTTCGCGAACTCGGCCGAGCACCGCAAACACGTCGACGATGTGCTGAAGGAGGAGCTAGGACACCTGTACGTTGGCGTACCCGGTTTCTTCGACGCATTCTTCGGAGATGTGCCGGGACTGAGAACAGCGGCACAGGCTGTGTTGGACAAGTGCAAGGAAGGAGACAGCCCGCTCTACCGGATGGAGAGCGGCTGGCAGGGCTGGCCTGAAGGGGCGAAGGAGAAGGATGTCTTGAGCTGGTTTGCACCGCTTATAGACCAGCTTCTGGACATTGGGGATGAGCACCTGTCAACACCCCGGAGTCCACGGCGACCGCTGGCACAGCCCCATCGACCCTTGCAAGGCTCTACGGCCGATCGCAAGCTGGACATTGGCTTTGTGGACGATCCGGACGCTGGCGTGGACTCGAAGTGCCGCTGGTCGCAAATCCTCATACCTGGAGAGCTGAAGAGCAACCCGTCAGCCGACAAAGCGTCCAAGGCGTGGCTTGACCTGGGCCGGTACGCGAGGGAGGTGCTCGCCGCGCAAGACAGCCGCCGCTTCGTTCTTGGCTTCACTCTCTGCGGACCCTTTATGCGGCTGTGGGAGTTCGACCGACTTGGGGGCATCGCCTCTGAGCAGTTCGATGTCAATGAGGATGGACTGCAGTTTGTGTCTGCAATGCTTGGGTTTCTGTGGATGAACGAGGCGCAGCTGGGGTTCGATCCGACTATCGTCACAGTCGGAGACAAGCGGTACATCGAGATTGAGCGTGAGCATGGGAAAGAGCGCCTCGTCGTTGACAAGATGATCAAACGCGTGCCTTGCGTCGCCGGCCGCGCGACAACCTGCTGGAAAGTTTATCAAGAAGAAGACCCTGGCACGCCGCTCGTTGTCAAGGACTCATGGCAGTATCCGGAGCGCGAGGAGGAGGGCGAGCTGCTACGCGAGGCGACGGAGAAGGGGGTGAGGAACGTGGCGAGTTACTTCCACCACGAGACGGTGCGTGTAGGCGGTCAAGACGACGACATCCGCGCAAATGTACGGAAAGGGCTGGACATAACGAAGGCAACGAACTACATGCCAGGAAAGTCAATGCCGCCACCGAGCACGACCAGACGCCGGGCTTCGCGAAGAGACGGGAGCAGCAGCGCAGCCGGACGGAAGCGATCTTCGAGCTGCACCGACGTCGAGCTGCCGCCCAGCAAGCGCACCTGCTCGAGCTCGCCAACAAAAGCTGCGATCGTCAACAGGGTCCACCGCCGTGTCATTGTCCGCGACTACGGGAAGGCTATTTACAAAGCAAGCTCTCCAGCCAGTCTGCTTGCTGGATTAGAGCAATGCATCGAAGGATACGAGTCCCTTCACTCGCGAGGCGGCATGCTTCAGCGCGACATATCGCTGAACAACCTCATGGTGAACGAGGACGACGAAAACCCGTCCTGGCGGGCGTTCTTGATCGATCTTGACCTTGCGATCCATGAGCAGCGGGAGATGTCGTCAGGGGCGCGTGGGAAGACCGGAACGCGGGCGTTCATGGCGATTGGAGTGCTTCTAGACGACGAACAGCACTCGTTTATGCACGATCTCGAGTCGTTCTTCTGGGTGCTGTTCTGGATATGCATCCACTACGACGGACCGAACCAAGGAAGAATTGTTCCACAATACGAAAAGTGGAACTATATYGACACTAAAGAGCTAGCAAAATTGAAAAAAGGAGAAGTGGGTGACGAGAGTGATTTTCTTGGGACCGCAGAGGCAACATTTACACCATATTACCAATCGTTAATACCTTGCGTCAATAGATTGCGGAGGAAGGTGTTCCCCGACGGTGGGAGATGGAGAGTTCCAAATCCGAAGCTGTACTTGGAGATGAAGGAGATACTTCGGGCAGCACGGGATGACTTGAAGGAGTTAGAGGGATAAGGATATATATCATCCGGTATGCTTGAGACACAAACCCGTGAACACAACCAGTTACTTTCTATATCTATGTGGCGGTGGAAATGCATATGTTTTGGGAAGATTTTGGTCGCTGCTTTTGGAGGCGTTTCCACCTCGCTTAGCCTCTGGCAACGTATTCTTTTAACCACGTACTGGTGCTAGGTGTACGAATCGCTGAAGAATGTTATCATACCAGCTATCTCGTTACGTTGTGAGGGATATTACAAGCCATCGCGCGTCCCTGCGCGTCGATCTAATAGTACGTGTAAAACTGCCGTTGCGGCCCTAGCAGAGATGGACACACCCTAAGCGTCCGCCAAATGCAGCGGCAGCCATCTAGCTGCGACACGGCAACGCAAGACGCGACGATGGAGCCCAGACACCCGTTGAGCACAACAGTCACTGATGGGCTTTCTGGTCAGCCCATCACCATCCGACAATGCCTGCAACGTCCCGCATCGACAAGCCCTCGGGCTAAACAACATCACCTCTCGCGCGAACCAACTCACAGACATGAGGCATGCTACCATCGGTGCCTACAATACATACAGACCATCAGGCTATCAGACAGCCTCGTCCACAGCCGTCTCCACTCTGTGTCGAAGTTGTGGTACCCCTTTGATACACCCGACAAGGTGTGAGCGATTCGCGCGGAAGCCCTCATGTTCAGTAGAGTCGATGGCGCGCACGAGCGGAGCATCGGTCTCGTGAAGCTGCGTCACGACAAAATGCTGCTGCCGCTGCGCTCGGCGGCAGGTCACACCACACAACACAGCCGCATAGGAACCTAATGGACGGCATCATAACACTCAAAGAACATCGGAGAGCAGGTAACATAATTATCTCAAGCCCTGGGGGGCACAGGGGCAAGCTAGCACACACGACAGCTGAACGCTAGGGGAAGAGTGAAGGTATTGCAGTCGCAACACACGAGGCAACGCGCCTCTGCGAGCCTTGAAACAATGGTACACACACAATGCTTCGAGTTGCTGCATACACACAGGTATAACAGTTCGAGTAACACAAACACAGACAAACACGTCACTTCTTGAGGCGAAATGCACATAGTCGTAGATAGAAGCCAGAGCACACATGGGCGAGGGGACAGCTGGCCTTACCATCGGTATAGTGAAGCGGGGCGGTGCTGATATATTCAACAATGCGTCAGCTGTCCAGCAACCCTTTGCATCCGAGCATAATTGCGGACTTCGCGGCTGAAACTGAGTAGGAATAAACCAACCAACCAACAGACGAAGACTTTGGTCTTCCGTAATTCCGCCATGGTGCTCACGATGTAAAGAACCACGTTCCCATTCGAGTGTGATGTAGTTTGCATACCAGTCTCAAGAATTAGAACACGATGAGAACACGGACTGGCTGCTTGGTTGTGGGTGGTCACGCTGGTTTGCTTGCAAGCCCTTACATATCTTCACTTCTGCTGCAAGAACGCCTCTACAAGAAGGAGACGTTGGCTTGGGCTCCTGGGATGGCGTGGTCATCTGGATTACTACGATGTGCAGGCGGGTAAGACGTAAACGCTATCAACACGGAAGAACTCACTCTCAATCCGAAGTGCGCTCTACAGTACCGTTAGCGCAGGTACGCAGTCATGCGGCACAGCATCCTGAAGGCGTAACTCTACTTATGGACAGAACCGGGGTGTTAATTAGGCTAGTTCCGGAAGAGTCGATCACTGCAACGCCAGAGCTGAGCAATGTCACTGCTGGTAGTTTGGAGGATGCACTGGTAGGTTACGGGGGGTCCGTTGAACCACGGGTTAGGACGGAAAACACGCGAGAAGGAGATCTCTGTCATCCCCAATCAGAGCACGAGCCGACAGAAGATCTTGGGCTCGCGGTGGCGTATCGAGTTTCGTCGAATCACCTGGAGACGGCTTGTGGGAAAGTTCAGAAGCGAGCTTTCGGAATCTTGGAGTGAAAGCACAAAGGGAGAGGATGGCCTGCATCATCTAACAGTCGAGGATTGGGAACCAGAAGTGTTTAACATCTTGTTGAACATTCTGCATCTTCGTAATCGCCAGGTGCCCCCGAGTCTCACGTTAGAGACACTAGACAAAATGGCAGGATGCGCGATTGGAAAGAATCAGGGGTCGATACCACGGTGCATCATATACTAGGGCTCACACCCCGCCTTATATTGGGTAGGGCTGACTGTCGATAGAGCCCTGGGATAGGGCTGATCCCAAATAGTGCCCTGGGATAGAGGAGGGGGCATCAACACAGCAAGGGATGAGGATTGGGGAAGAAGTATGGAGCGGGGTGTATGGTTATCAGTGAGATGATGAGAGGCTCAGTCTCGCACTCGGGGATGACTGTATATTTATCTCGCCGTCAGCCTTGCGTCCACAGTCGTTATCTTGACTACTGGTGCTGTGCACATCGTACACAGCCCTGTGTATGTGTTGTTGCCTGGGGGTAGCTATGCTACAAACCTGCTCCGCTTTTAGCCAATAGTCCATCAGACAAGTGCACCAAAGGTAATATACATCCATCTATCTGCATAACAGAGGCGCAGTGTAGCCGACTGTGGCACGTAGTCATTCATGCGAGAAGTCCACGACCACAGGCAGCGAGCCACGGTTTCATGGTCCCTCGCATGATGGCAAGGCTCCCGAAAGAGGCGTATTACTTCTGTAGTCTGAGATAGCTGGGCAGGCTGGCGGTACCACGGGCGGGCATCGCGCCCAAGGCCCCGTACGCCTCGACTTCTGCCTCATTCCCTCAATACGCATCAATGTCAAGCAGAGCGCGCGGACCCGCTGACAAGTCTGACTTAGACGCTGGAGCTTCGGCAGAGTGGGAACGTTGGGTAACGTCGCGAAGGTTTGTGGTGCGGCGCCCTGGTGCTGTACGGTGCCCCTGCTCAGAGCGTGGGGAGGCACGACAGCACTTTCACAACAAGCCCTCGCGACAGCGTGATGACTACTAGTATGTCTGAGCATATTGTGGACGGGCCTCTTATCTCTGCTAGCCGTATAGTTTTGCTGTTGCTTTGTAGATGGGTGTTTGTGTACGTTCAATCCACTGGTAGTATACTGAAACTCCTTTACTGCTATAAGCCGCACCGTCCTCATCCGTCAGCCATTCCCCTTCCGCACCAACTTTTGCGGCAGGCATATGCACACTTTACTTTCCCACGCACACTGTCGCGACAGTGATCGAAATGGCTCGGTATAGTAGGGTATCGAGTCAAATCATACCACACCAGCTGCTTATACAGTAACCGGTATGGTCTAACGGTAAGACCAGTAATACCACGAGGGCCGCCAAGAATCAGGATATAGTTGTAGCAGGAAGTAGGGAAATGTATATGCTAGTAGATGTCAACCTTGCCGTCGCCATTCTCCATATCCTCGCTCTTACTATTGTCTTCAATTTGGGTTCTCACATACAAGGCTTGAGGACGCTCACATGCCCACAACCCGCGATAAGCAATCTAGGTTGGTTCGATTGATTGACTTGATTGGTTAACTCATTTCAACCAATCCAACCTGCTCACGGCAGCACTCAACAGTCGCCAATCATAGCAGGGCCAGTCCGCTTGATGTGCCAAGCAAACACGCTACTTGACTTCCGGACGCGGCGCTGCGGCACAATTCTAGTCATGACAGCCCTGCACGGAATGTTTCAAGGTGCTTACCATGGTCATAGGGTCATATCTCAATCAGCCTCGCTTGTAGCATAGGAGAGTGGCAGCGCTGTCCCGGCTTGGCCGCTTTTGCACGTAGAACGAGCATGCCATCCGGCACCGTGGCAGATACAGTAGTGACTTGTAAAACCTTGCTTGTGGAAGTCTAAGAGCCTTGAATGTGCTGCCGCTGTACCGAAACTTACATCACAGTCCTTCAGCTGCTGTGTGGTCACCTAACGCAACAAGCACCACTCGGGACCAAAGACGAACTCCCCACGCAATTTGGGATGGCAAGCATGGGTATGGCGTTGCATAGGACTGCCAGGAAGTGTTTCGCAATAAGAGTCGGCCTTGCTGCCTGCTTGGCAATATTCATGCAAGCAGGGACGAAATCCTGTCACACATACTCCATGAAGGCGCGCTAGCCACCATCGGAACGGCTCATGCCGAGTCTTTAAAGTGTGGGCAAGCCTTCAAAAGGCTCACGTAGCCCGCCCCGTGTGTCTCGAGGAAGATTCTGCAGCATTGGAATTCCGACATCACACGCACAACCATCATTTCGGACACTATGAAGCAACGGAAGAGCGTTGCAAGCGTTGCGACCTCTAGATTGTTGCAGAGCTCCGGAGAGACCGCATTTCCATCAAGGATCAACGAGAGAAATGCGATATCGAAGCTGAAGGCCGCGTCCAAGGTAATGATCTCAACGCTGTGCATGCCGTGAATGCTGACCTGGACAGCAAAAACGCAAAACACGACAGCATGAAGCCGTGCAATCTGACAACCCTGTTCCAAGAATTGAAAATCCTTGCGTCTCAGATTGTTCTCAAATCGCCATTCCTCCAGAGCCGATCGAAGATCTCTCAATCTCGACCTCAGATGGATTATTGTCTGGGCGACGAACATCAGTCCCTGAAACTGCGAAGCGGAGCGATGACTTAATCAATCGACATGCGCCAATTTATCCTAACTTCGAGGATAGAATGTCATCTACACCAATTTCCGAATCTGCTTACGCGGTCGTGGCTTCTGAACTGGCCTTCTATAAGAGGGGCTATGAAAAAGCTAGAGAGGAATGTCGCATTCTTGGAAACCAGCAGCGACAAATTGAGAGTCTAGCGCAACTGCCTGGACATGTGACAACAGTTCTCAATCAACAACGTCGGAAACTTGCTATCCAGGAAAAGAAGCTCGAAGATCGAGCGAATCTGGAACAGCATTTTTCCCTCAGAGCCCTCCCCAATGCCGTGTCAAACTCAGATCGACTCATTGATTTATTCCAACACCTAAAGGATCGCATCGCTACAGTGTTGTTTATTGGTGGGGATGAGGAATATCCTATCGAAAACCTCCCGCGTAAATCCGCTGACTTAGATGGTCTTTTGTCGATCGTGTTTGGAGCTGACAGTGTTTGCAAGCTCGAAGAGACACCACACACCTTGCCGACATCAACCTCCTCCGAGCTTATACAAGCTCTCACGGGAGCTTCTATCTATAGTTGGGTGTTTGGAGCCGAGTTCCAAACGCAAATGATGCGCACCACACCGCTCCTGGAAGAGTATCGCAGCTTCCTCACTACTTGGTGTAAGCTTGATCTTATCGAATCCCCACGGGACAGTGCTTACGTTTTATAGGTGGTCACGAGAGTCTCTATGACTTGGACCTTGCAGTCCATCGGACCATCATCGAGAGTGAAAGCTTCAAGGAAGACATCATTCCAAAGATGAGCAAGATGTTCAGAGACCGCCTCACGCATGCACTTCACCCTTTCTTCGGCAAAAGTCTGAAACGCAAAGCCATGAAGAAACTGCGATCTTGGTTAGGCGCCGTATTCAAATTGGCAGTAGAGGTTCGCGCAGAGTCTTTGTTGAGCGCCAATCACTTCGAACTCATATGGCCTATAGTAGGATTAGCGGCTAACAGAGCAGAGATGGAAGCGATCAGTTCAAATCCGATAGCCGATGGGAAAGTGGTCAAGTTGCCTCTCTTTCCAGGTCTACGCGCATTTCGCAAGGAGAAGAAGATGGTTAAATATCGCGGATTTTCAAAGGGTACATCGACCGATTTGCGTCAAGATTACGTGGTGAAAGCATTGATACTTCGTTGAATCAAAATCTGCTTTTGGGGAATCACGGAGGTCGCAGATGGTATCGCTTATGCATTCCTGTTAGGTAACTGGGGAAAAGGATCAAGGGGCACTGACCTTGTCACTGCTGCAGCCTGTTGGTGGAGTTGCATGACATCCTGCAAAGAATTAGTCTCGATCCTTTTGACAATCGCTATGGGCGAGATTCTGTCTTTCCGCAGCATGCGGGTTGGCAGCCGAGCCGCCAGGACGACAGTTACTTTCTCGCTTGCGACGAACGTAACATAGTCTAAAGCAATCGGCTCATGTTGCTTTGTAATATAGATTGCACAATCTGCGATGAGTAACTCTACTCTGGCAGTCGGCACTACGTACAACAGTACAAGATGGTTAGTGATAGACGCTGGTATTGACAGAATCTAATTTGTTGCCGTCTCTACGCTCCGAACTAGAATAGTAACGAAAGGCAAGAATGGTGCTTGTCATTGAAGTTGGCTTTACTGCGCATCCTGCTACCAGGAGCATGCGATATTTTGGAGGACCCACGCTAGACCTAAAGCACGTAAATTAGAGGGTAGCGCCACACTAGACTACAACAGGAGAAAATCAGCACCTGATTCGCGTTGCATACACGCGTCTTTGGGGCAAGATGCACGATTACCTGACTGGGAAGAATCAGGGGTCGATACCACGGGGCGTCATATACTAGGCCATATAGCTCTAGAATATATAATACCGCTAGGATATCTAGAGAGAGCGACGAAGAGAAGAGCGAAGAAAATGCCTATCTCAAGTGAGAGTGCTGGATAACTGGTCTGTAAACAACTGGTTGATGGCCATCCAGACTGAGGTCGGATCCAAGGTATATATCCTTCGCTCGGAGATTTCCCGCCATGACCAGCCTACTTCATTCATCTAAAACATGAATCCTGCATGCCCCCTCCCCAGAAAGCCAATCGTTTGGCATTTCTGGAGAGAGAACGCCCGTGTGGACCTGCTGGTTACAGATAAGATCGATCAAGACATTGCGAAGATGCGCCAGGAGGGCTTGGGGCCAATCTCTGCAGGTTTAGTGAGGAATCGCATCTGACCAGCTTGATTCCGGCAAAGGAGTATGGGGGTTCATGGCGGTCGCATCTGGAGTTTCAACTGTGCTCCAATAGAATTGTTGAGCACGCGATAAACATAAAATAAACACTTTGGGTAGCAAGGGCCAAATCGGTAATTTGCATGAAAGCAAGGCTGCAATGGCCATGGATAGATTGGATAAAAACCTCGGCAGCTGGATAAGCCAGGCATCGAAAGGCAACAGTGTCATATCCACCCAATCCTTTTTGCAGCATAACCCCAGCCGCCCAAAAGTGCAGTCACGCCAGTAAAGGCGATCAGAGCCCCATATCCACTGCCGTAAGCAAAACCTGCACCCTAGTCACCAGCATGTAGCAACGCTTCTGAGAGCGGCCCACTGCATAAGTTGCCTACCCCCTTTCCGGCTGATAGGCACGCCCACACAAAGCCAGAGTCGGCGCCTCTGCGCTTCTTCTGAGTGTCTGCAACAATCGCACTCCAGGCGCTCGATTGACACCCAGCAAAGGCACCATAAACGATGCAAAAAATGTATAATGGCGCCAGTGATGTGGAAAACCCCCATAGGAGGAAGATGCCAGCTGTTGACCCCAGAGCAGAGACCATGAGACAGGTCGTCACATGATATTTGTCGGTCGCAGCGCCCATGCACAGGCATCCCACAAACGCGGCGGCATTGACGAGTATGATTGTGACGGTGCTTTGGATGCTACCTGCACCAATAGACCGAGCGAAAGTGGGTAGATAGATTGCTGGTAGGAAGAACCCAAGGCTCTGTATGATATTGGCAGACTGTAGAATCAGATAATTCGAACATGTCCAGAAGGAGAGGTCGAAGTTTCGGGGTTGCGATATTTGCGAGAGCGGAAGACGAGGCTTGAAGAAGAAGACAATTGGAAAATTGAGGGCCACGAAACTGAGCGCACATACTCTTAGGGTCGTGCGGAATCCGTATGAGTGCAAAAGCCATTCAAGGATGAGAGGAAGGATGGCCCCGCTCAGTCCCAGACCGGCCATGGTGGCTCCATAGGCGAAGCCTCTTCTGCGTACCCACCATTCTTCAATGTTAAAGAGAACCGGCGTCCATGCGAGACCGCCACCTAGTGCATACAAGATGCCCTGAGTGACTATGAGGTGCGTAACGCTCGTTGACAGCGATCCAAGACCCAAGGCGAGGCAAACAATCACCAGTCCAACTGGTGTGGCCCAGATGCGGAGCTTGGGGAAGTACTTTAGTACAGCGAACCACAGTGTAATGTCCATGTACATAATACCCTGAGTAGAGTAAGTTAAGGAACCCTGAAAAACTATTATGACATACCATTGCGCAAGCACCAACAACAGCGATGTTGCTTTGACCGGCAAACTCGTCACTAGTAGCGTAGTATTCTTGAAAGACGCCATAGCAGGATGGAAAGCCCCAGATCATGGCCTCGAGCATGAAGCAAGCGAACAGACAGAGCCAAGCATCCTTGCCACCATCTGTAGGCGGCAGTGAAAAGCCGTTGCCGCTATTGAGATGTTGATCGTCATCCTCTTGTAGTAACTCGATGTTCGTCGTCGTGGTTGAAGAGGTTTGCTGTTCGTAATTGGCCGAGTCGACCTGGGTACTTTGAGTTGAAGTCATTGAGTGTCTGAATTGATTACTGAAGCAATGGTAGCAGACTCATACTTATGTATGTTTTCGACAATACGTCGGAGTTAGTAGTGACAGTGTTAGCTTGGAAATCAATTATAGGGCGTGTTGGATGTACGGTTGGGTGGGCTCTCATGCCCTGGGCCCGTCGGAAAGCGCGAAACACCGAACACCAACTTTTTCAGGTCACCGAAAGGTCGATTTCTATCGATTTTTCATCAAACCACGACTCAAATGCCTTCTTAAATCTGTTTCCCAATCTCCTCTCTCCGCTTCAGGCGTTGTGGCAGGCGCGCTACTCTCTTTTGTCATTCAGCTCCCTGGTGAGCTGAAATCTCTTTAAAATGGCCCGTGCGCTACTCAGATTTTCACGTTCGGTCGGAGGCCACAACCACCGTTAAGACAAGGAGACAGCGTTGACACTCCTTGTTCTTGCAAGATATGGGCATCTGCCAAGCCTAAATACAAAGGCTCTCCATGCGAAGAGCTACGGCACAATTCGACAGAGTACCGGCTCTCCACACTCACAACGACGAGAGCTGCTTGCAGCTCTCTGAAGACCGACTGTCAGCGTCCCTGACCTGACACAACACGCAAACAAGGCAGCCAGCATGGCCTTACATCTTACAACTCTTGGAGATAAAGAAGGACAACAGGCCTGGCTCTGCCTGCCAACTACACCTATCTCCTTCGACACAGGCATGGTCAAGCCTAGTACAAAGGCTCTCCTCACGTAGAGTCACGGCTCCGATTCGACAAAGCACTGGCTCTCTACACCCATCTACTCTTTCTTACTCTCTCTTACGGCACTGAACTGCCTCAGAACACACACAAGGGATTTACCCTAATGTACACACACTGCTTAGTCGCCCCGACGGGAAGGGGAGCTGTAGCTCGAAATGGTAGCAATACCCGCGCAGGCAAGAAATGCTTTTTAAGGTAGTGGTTCAGCACTGTAATTTCATAGCTTAGCACGTCGTACATGCCCTTCGGGAGGCGAGATGGCGGACTTAATCCCCATCAAACAGACGTAAAATGAATACCAACCAACTAACCAATCCACCAAATGCTGAAGTTATCCTAAAATGCTTCAACAGTACAACTTCAGGGCAGGATGGGGACCCGGAGAATCAGGGGAGGATGATTGGAGTAGCTGGAGACAGCTGCGTCGTTTGTTCGAAGCTGCTGTGAAAGATGCTACTACGGATGACAGAGACCGACTCGAACCGTTGCGTGGAGAGATTCGCCTCAGGTGTACTGCCTCATAGCATCACGATAACCCTTTCCGCCGCGCATGTCGTCTTCAAACGCCTCAGCGACCTCTAGCACACGCTTGACGTGCTCCATACTAAACACCGACTTCTCAGCGAGCGCGATCGACTGAGATGTCTTGACCGTGTTCTTGATCTGCCGCAAACGTTAGTGCATTTTCCCGCATATGCCCCAGTTGACGCCTTCACAACACGTACCTGTCGTCCATTCATACTTTTCTTACTCAACTCATCAAAATCCATCTCAGTAAACGCCTTGATCCCTTGCTCGGCCTTCTCGCCACTCTCCTTCTTGCTGCTTTTCCTCTTCTTTTCCGCCTCAGCTTCGCGGCCCATCTGCTCCACCTTGCCAATATGATGCTGCCAGATCTTCTTCCTTGCCTTGGCTTCCAGATTCTCGTACCGAATGCCCATGTGAATTCGGCTCTGAAACGCTTCATCAAACGTTTCCACACGGTTCGTCGTCAAGAAGAGGATGCCTTGATAGTACTCCGTTAGACGCAGGAACACGGACACGAGGCTGTTTCGATGAATGTCGTGGGCTTGGCGCGCTTCGAGGAAGACGTCTGCTTCGTCAAGAAGGAGAATCGCGCCCCAAGAATGCGTAATGTCCATGATGCGGTTGAGATCGGCTTCGAGTGAGCGGCTGTTGGTGCCTAGTTCGCCTGCCGACACGGCATAGAGCGGACATTTCAAATACTCGGCAATGGATTCTCCAGTCAGCGTCTTGCCAACACCGGGTGGTCCATGGAGTACGACATTGAGACCTTTGCCCTTGCCTTGGATCACGTCGTCGATCGTCTTTGCCGCATGGAAGCGATGAGACGACACTAAGCCCTTGAGGTTCTGCTTGATGCGACTGGGTAAGACGAGGCTGGCGAAAGCCTCATCATTCCACTTGATTTCGTCAATGCCGCCGAGAGAAAACTCAAGCCAAAGTTTATCCGAAAAGGCGAAACCAAGCACGACTGGAGATGCGATCAGTAGCTCTTCTTCCATGAATATCTGTCGCTCAGTCTCCGAGCCGTCTTCGTCCGTCTCGACTTGCTTGTTAGTACCATCCCCCTTTTCCTTGTCGATCGCACTCTGCGGCACACGGATGGGGTGCTTCTTGCCCTTCTTGTCCTTCCACATGACGATACGCATCTTGTCCTTCTCCTCCTCCTCTTCTTCTTCTTCATCAGACCCACAACAGCAATTGCTACTGTCATCATCATCATCCTCGTCGTTTTCCTCATTCTGTGCCAGCTCCTCTTGTTTGAGGTAAGAGAGTGGGTAGTTGGGATTGATGCGGCGGAATATGGCCGGATCGACCATCACGCGGCCGTTGATGATGAAGCGAACAATATTGTTCTTGTGCTTCATGTACGCAATGCCCTTGTGCGAGCGATAGTTCATGCCCTGGAGAGCGACGAACTTCTTGCCTCGGTCGATGAGTTGCTTCCTGATGCTCTGCACAGTCATCAGCTAACACGCACGCAGTAGATCAGGTATTCAGTTACTTACCTCGGGATCTTTGTGGTACTTCAGCGGGTAGGCCGAGAGGCTGGTAATCTTCTTATGACCCTTGAAGGCTTGTATCGTAATCTGGTGGTCTCCGAGGCCGAAAGACTTTCCATCGTACTCCAGGTACTTGCCATCTACATACCAGGACTTGATTCCCGTCATCCAGCTTTCATACTCGTACGCTGTCTCCACCTTGAAGCAGCGCGGGTCATCTTTGTTGTGGTAAGTAGGAGTAAAAGCGATCGTGTTTGGCTTAAACAGTGCCCAAACGAGGTCATATGTGATTGTGCCGGCTTTGAGCATGGGTCGGAGAGCCTTGCGCGTCGCAGTATAGTCTTCGTCGACATAGCTCAGGAGCAGTTTACATTGCGCAATCTGCTGTTTAAGACGCTTCTGCTCTTTCGACTTCTTCTTCTTCCTTAGCTTAGGCTTCAGCGTCTTCTTGATATAGGCCTTCAGCTCGTCGTAGTAGTGAAACAGCGTATGAGCATCAATCTGTGGAATCTCTTCCACGAGGCTGACACTTCTGCAGTCCTTGAAGGCGTCTCGAAGTGCATTACGAAGCAACTTCGACTTGATATCTAGTTGAGTCTCCTGATACTTACCTTCCCAGTTGAGTTGTCTGCGCACCGTGAACACGCAGTCAAACTCGTCTTTTAGGTCGGCATTGCTCTCGACAAGTTTCCAATCATGTATCTTCATGTCGAAGACTTGATCAACGCGCTTGAACTCGAGGCCATTCTTCTTGACTGGCTTCTCAAGCTTGGTAGTGGATACGGCGGCAGCGGCAGCGTTGAGAGAAGCTTGTTGCGTCTTGAGACTGCTGAGCAGACGACTTACTTTGGTTACCTGGGTGTCAAGACTGTCTCCTAGCAGGGGAGGCACTGGCGGCGAAGTCGGAACTACAGGTAGCTCGTCTTCAGATGATGATGAATCTGACGATGATGCGGAGCTTTCTGCCTTCTTTGAGTTCTTTGTCTTCCGCTTTGTTTTCGCCTTCGCTCGTTTACGTTTCGATTCTTCATCTTCAGAATCCGAATCGCTACTGTATGAACTTGAAGTGTTTGAGGCGCTCTCGTCGCCAGAGCTGTCGAGCTTTTTATCTTTCTTTCTCTTGGCTTTGGCTCGTAAGGCCTTCCGTCGGCTCTTCTTGTCGTCTGCCTCTGAATCAGAGTTGGAGCTTGAGTCGGAAGAATCCGATGAAGTCCCATCCTCGCTCGTAGAATCTTGCTTCCTACTCCTGCTTTTCTTGTGTTTTGTTTCTGCTTTCTGATTCTTCTTCGCTGCCGCTCGCTTCGCGGCTGACTTTCGCCTCTTCTTGCGCTTAATCTTTTCGTCCTCGCTACTGTCTTCTGATTCATGACCGCTCTCAGAGCCACTAGCGTCTGATTCAGAAACATCGTGGATTTGGCACCTCGACTTCTTTGATGCATGTTTTCCCTGCCTACTCTTACTTTTCTTCTTCGCAATGACTACCTCAGACTTTGGAACTTCAGTCTGCGCTAGAGGAGGAGTGTGCTTCTCTTCGGTCGTCTGGGCCATGTTGATGGCTTGAGCATTGGCATTCTTCTGTGAACAATCCATCTTTCGCTTGCGTAGACAGATGTCGTCGAGGTCAGAGTTTACTGATGGCGCCACAGCAGTGACTGGTGAGGACGATGAGGTGTCGGATGACTTTTTGCTGGCTTTGACTGGTAAGGGAGGAACTATAAGGGAAGCCTTCGAGTTGTCCGATTCGTTCGTGTGTCGAATCCGTGCTAAGATATGATGCTCGCTTTGTACTTTTGCTCCAATATTGAACGTGCTGCGTGCTGTGAAGGCCTTGAAGAACTTGCAACACTCAGAATTGGGGAGCTAGAGCTGTATACGAGGCGCAAGAATTACAGATGAAACAGTTTCGAAATCAGGACAGGGACTGGGAGGCCTGTATCTCATACCTCTTATCCATGAACAGAATTGCAAGTGAAGCCTAACCTCACTTCGTCTCTTCCACTAACCCACACGACCTGCTAATCAGATTTCTTACCCACCTAACACCACTAATAGGCACCAGTATTGTGTCCCCGTTGATGATTACTCGCAGTGACTAAACCTAGATTTGGCAAAAGACAAGCCCTGCGCAGCGAGATACAATAAGGCTGAACTTATTGGAAGCCAACGTGCTCGACAAGATGGTCTCATCACCATGTCAATACAGAGTTGTAAGGGAGTACAGGCCGCACATACCTGGTGAACACCGTCAGCTAAATCTGCTGACTAGCAAGCGACGATCCTATGAGAGAAACGTTTCGCCAACGTATTGGCCCGAGCAGGCTATAGTGCACTATTAGCGCAGGTACGCATTCAGGCGGCGCAGCATCCTGATGATAATGGTGACGATCAAAATAATGATAATGATAACAGTGATAAGAGTGATGCCGCTCGTGGGGCTGACATGGTCCGTTAGAGAGTTACAACAGGCCGAGTTGGGGCTAACGTCAATGAATGGACGTTCCTGACGCCTAGTGTTCACTTTTCTTCGTCAGGCAAACCAGGCAGGATGAGCAGATTAATTCCCAGCGAGACTTGTCGTTTTTGCTCTCGCACTGCCCACGGCTTTAGCCCGGCAATGCGATGTATTGAAGCATCAACTCATCCAATACACGACGGCATAGGCATTGCAGAAGAAACCGCTTACGACGGATGCAGTTGCTACACTGGTTTGCATGAGCTTTCATGCCCAGCCGTTGCAGTCATATCACAATCAACTTCCTGTCGTACTGATTCACCACCGCCTCATCCATCAATCGCTCAACTCTGTCAGAGGATGGTAACTTAAATCATGCAGCTCAAGTAGTCAGACTGGGGCAGCGATCTTTTTGAGAAAGTTTAAATTGTAAGGAGGAAGAACGAATCTCAAGCTTAGAGGACACATCAATCGCGAGCAGCTGCCCTACACCAGTTACGTCTCAATCACAGCTTAGGGCTCGCAAGGACGCAGTTCGAAATCCGAGTCTCTCCTCTCGCTAGAGCCGCATGACTCTTTGCGAAGGTGTTGTTGGCAATGGCTGCAATGGTACTCACATCCAACGCAAGAGCAAATGCTCCGATTAGCCCAGCAAGACGTCTCTTTCCACCAGGTCCCTGACAGTCGAGGAGCTGTAAGGACTCTTGCTGCGCTGCATAATACGTCCCCCCACCTACTACCCCCACGGGAAGCGACGGGAAGAACATGGACAATCTCAAGTCTTTCGTAGTCCAATCGTACTCGGGCGTCAGGTGACTCCAGCTTCCCTCCGCCACGCTTGCGGCGTCCTGACCGCAACTTATGAACATGGCCGCTACGATGTTGGCAGTATTGATATTGCAGCCAAATTGTCCGTTGCGAATGCCACCCTCCTTCAGCATAAGTATAGCTCGATGCAGTCGTTCGGTCGTACACCCTAGAATCTCTTGGCAGACGGCATCGTTCAGCATGGCCCAAACGATAACTTGCACTCCTCGAGGCTCTTTCACATTGCCCCAAGAAGGCTTCTTGTCTGACGCCATCTGGCCTTCGATGATAATGTCCTGGACTCGCAGCTCTCTTGCAGTAGCCGACACAATGAAGCGATCGCATACCTGCTGCGTGGCGATGGTAACCATATTCTGCCCTGCAGCATCTCCACAGAAGTAGCTGAAATGTACATGGACGTTGGACCCGATGATATGGGGGGTCAACTTCTGGAGGCGGGCGTAACGACTCGTGCTCTCCGCGTCCCGCGCGAACTGTTTGTAGAGACTGGGCAGGAGCTCTGCAAAGGCAACGGCATCGGCAGTGTCAACAAAGACGAAGACAGGCGCACGAGACATGCCCTCGTCTAACGTTCTGAAGTGGACTCCACCGCATCGATGGAGCGCCTTGCTGCCGCGGGAGCAACTCGCAACCAGCGTAGGCTCCACAGTCGCCAGGGGAGCAAAAAACTCATCATCAGTATGCTCGGAGCCTTTGATTCGCAAAGGGCCTGCTAGTCCGACCGGAACTTTAACGTAACCAACGAAGTTCTCAATGTTGACTTTGTCGTTCTCGTTTTTGAGGGCTTGCATGTGCGGAAGTCGGTCGAGAAGTGAGTGGAACTTCTCCGTACGATGCACAGCAATGGTCATTTTGGGAGGAGACAAGCTCAGTCTGAGAGGCCTTGGAGGTATTTTTAAAGCACGATACGTAGTCAAGGAAGAAGTTCCTTTTGTAAAGCCTGAATGGGTAGAATGAAGCTGCCATGGTGTGATTGCATGTGTTCGTCCTTATAGTATAGCTATCTTGGATCTCATTCAGGCTTGCTGAATGCGGAAAATAGTTCGTCATCTCTTCACCTCGTACTTACTCTACTTCGTGCTTTGAGCAGTATCCGTCACAAATAGCGCGGTCAGTCTAATGGTATACGAGAGAACATGCTTACTGAATAGCTTGGCGAGTGAAACTTTGGTGGGAGATGAGGTCTATCGTCCATGCAGCAGCATAGATGACTGGTGATATTTAGCCTTACCACCAGCAAGACTTCCAGCTGTGCCGATGAATTCGTAAGCTGCTTACCAGCGAGTTACCACGTAACTGCGGCGTGGTGACTGCCGCAATCCTTTAATTATGCCGTACGATCCTTCAAAGTGCTTACGCTGAACCCTGGGCGTCCCCTAGATCCGATCGTAACAGTTTCCTGCGCTTTTGCCTTGAAGTTGCGCGTTCCCGATAGACGCTGGTGTTGATAGCATCCAATTTGTTGCCATCTCTACGCTCCGAACGCGACTATCGATGAAAGACAAGAATGGTGCTTGTTAGTGGAGTTGGCTTTACTGCGCATCCTGCTACTAGAAAAGCTTAGGGCTATCTTGAATTAGAGGAGCATCCTTAGGAAGTTGAGTATTGATTGTCTTGTCCCAGATCATGCCAACTGATTTAATCGCACAATTAACCCAAGCCGGCTTCCAGAACATGTCAAGGTATGTGCGACGGGATGACAGATCAAGTAGAATAGCAGCTTCATAGGCGGGTACCTCATCAGCGCCACTATACCACTTGTTAAGAACAAACCAGCGCATATTAGTTGCTCTGACCATGCGGAGATCTTTTTCTGGGCCAGCGGGGTATCTCTTCTATAAGACTTATTAGTAAAAGAAGCCCTGTACTCTTGAGCTATAGATGTTAGTTTGTGTGAGAGGCGGTTAAGGAAGAAGTTGGTTGCTTGATAGATGTTATCCAAGTGAGTGAATATACATCCTTCAACTAGATAATCAGTGATGAATCGCACTAGACCAGAGTAAGCGTAGATGTTGACAGTTTCAATACCAGTGTGACAAGCTTTATCACGACGGGCTCGGAAGCGTATACAATGCTATGTGTTTTAGGTTGTCTTCTCACGTGCCTTCCAACCCTTCAAATTTAAGTTTCATCCCTGAAACTTTTGTCTGTAATTATTTTAGCAAATTCCGAACTCGTACTTGTAACCACGACATACTAGGATTGCTGTGACTATCCTTATTTGCGAAGTTCAGAATCTCCATAGCCGCGGTGAGATACGACCATACAACGCAAAACCAGACTTCTAGGACTTAAACACCTTGTTCCGATCATCAATCGTGACACCTAAAGGCATCTAAAGACACAGTGCCTAGATTTTAGACATGGTGTCCTAATCTTCAAGATCGAGAATGGCGTCCGTGCCACAGATGCGGTAGTCTGGCACATGAGAGGTTGTTGTTACGCCGTCTCGAAGAGGCAGTTAGGTGCAATGATCTACTCATGGAACACATGTCGTCCGCCTCGAGTGACCTCGGGGAGTCTTAGCGCTTGAAGTAAACGCATTCTTTCGCATGTGCGATAGCACCGTGCACTCCTTTCCACCGGAGAAAATACCGGAGGACTATCGTTTGTTGCCTTGGGCTCATTGACGACTAACGTTGGAGGGATACCAGCGCTAGATCCCGACAGGGGATGCTTCGGGTATTGTAGGAACGCTGATAAACGCTCTCCATTCTCCAGGTGCTCTTTTCAGAGCTTTGGTCAGCCAACGATTCTAGGGCTGTTGTGATACAAAGGCTAAACATGAACGTAGACCGTCGAAAGCCATGTCCTGCTACCATGTCTTTACCAGCCCGCTGCTGGGACCAAGAAAAGCTCTGCGCTGGTGTTGGTATCCCTGCTCTCCATACCCAGACTTTAGTGCTTGTACATCATGGAATCAATGGGATAGTTCTAGACAGAAAATCTTGGATTGTATGCTGTAGCGTTCACGCCCAGATGGTGACTCTGCATACAACCATGCGAGGTGGGAAGTTGCATAGCCAGATATTCTACGATCTACTGCCGTGATTGTGACATAAGAGTTTCATAAGAACAAGGTGTCGTGAGAGTGCTTATAGGAACAGAGCTAGAAGAATGCGTCGCGCTGTGTGAAGAGTCGTACAAGAACGGATCGCCGACACGTGTGGTAGATACAGAAGCCATGAATTGCTAGATCGCGAATTGCTAGATCATATTGAAGGGGAATTGGACACCAGTTTGGACGGAGATTCGATGGATCAGGTCATTCGAGAATATATGTGAGCAAAGTTGCAGCGTGATTTTCCAAGAAGCCGTTGCCGACATCGGAGGAAGGCGTACCCGAGTTAGTGGCATTGAGGCCAAGTTCGGGTACGGGAACCGTATGGGAAAGGTTCAGTGACCGGGGAAGCGGAAGGTTGGGCAGGACTTCGGAGAGCTTGGCCAGAAGAAGAGGAAGATACTGAGACTGTCCTCCACGAATCGTCGATATAAAGGTCATGAAGCGAGACACGTACTCGCAAGGACTCAACGCGAATGCCTCTGGCGAGAGAGATATGCAAGCGACTACATCAATGAGACAACAAGCAATGTCGAGCAACTTATCAATCTGCAGCGCTGTTAGCTAATGTTCGGCGCGAGAGATGTGGTAAAATGCTGCAAGGTTGCATGTGCGGGTTATGTGTGCAGGGTTACATGTGTAGGATTGGTTATATAGGGCAACTCGGCTAGTCAGGGCGCGGACGTTAGAGATAGACATTGCCTAGTAGGGAGCTAGTAAGATCCAAGTATGACAGAGATTGTTGCATCGAGTGATGGCTCAAATGGGGACAAACGTTAAAGTTGGAAATTAATGATGCGTAGGAAAAATCAAATCTACTCACCAATCCTGCGCCGTGTGCTTCTAGGACTTGCTGGGAAAATGGAGAAGAGATAGTAAGAAGATCATCGGCTATCTCGATTGGATATTTGAACGTAAGCGGGTTGTCGTTGGAGACACTGTTCACTAGGCCCTGGCAGACACTCAGCCGCCATGCCTGTAACCGCAACCATTGTTGAGTTATGCGAATCTGTACTTCTTGCGCTTCGGTGCACTCGAAATGTGCTGGGACAGCTTCTGAGAGCTGGTTTTGCACCTGTATGATCCATGCAGCGCCTGCATGCATGTTGTGCACTCGATTCCAGAGGTTGATGAAAGTGTCGTCAACGATCTTGAACATGTTGATCATGAGTTCGAGTCCAACGGCGATAGGTCGATCGGAGGGTACCCCGTCGATCGAAGGTGGGTGTATAGTCGGATACAAGGAGATTGGGCGGTGTTTGTGCAAAGCGTAAGTTCTAAGGGCAATTAGTGACAGTTCTCAAAAAATATGTTATGTCGAGGATATCCACAGTCACACCTTTCAGCGATGAAAAGAAGCCAGTACAGAACCCGTTTTCGCGATGTATCCAAAGGGTCATGCTTGTACGTTTCCTCGTCATGCATACCTAGCAACTGCGCCTGCGTTGTGGCATACCGAAGATACGTCCATGCTGTATTCTCGCGCGCTAATCCGGAATAGCAGCCACTATAAAACCACGAAGTAAGCACACTCATGTGAGTGGGGTTCTCCTGATGATCGTAGCTCTGTCGTACGCGAACCGACTCTTCCAGTAGCACATGGCTGATGCCAACGTTTGACATGCGAGCCAATTCTGGATGCGGCAACACGCTTATCGGCGGTTTGTGGTTGGCTTGGATCATGACATACGCGCATAGTGCAGCAATCATGCAATATGCCTCTATAGAGTGCTCCATACCAACGGCTGCTTCCTGCGCTCTTTGCCGATGTAAGACGGGCTCTAAAGGGTAGACATGGATGAAGAAATGTTCTATACAGCCCTCAACGAGAGTGGGAGGTAACAGGCCTGGCGTGCGAGCAAATGTAGAAGAGACTGACGGTTTACCGAAGTCGAGATCGATTGGGATTCCAGCAGCAAGCTGAATTTCGCGAAGCTCAGATAGAACTTTGGCGCGGCTACCCTTGGGACCTTTCTTCTGGGGAATCGCATTGTATGTACATGCAAGACCAGCGGAAACACAGTTCTTACAAGGAGCCGTGCCACCGTCAATGCACTTAATCTTCCTTCGGTGACAGCTATGGATTGACAAAGTGAGTGGTCAGGCTTTTGGGAGTGTTCTAACGACACGTACCTGTCGCAGGCTCGTTTGACCGGAGCAATTGCTGTAGGACTGGAAGCCATAGGGAGTAGAAGCTAGTGTGGGAACGTCTCGTCATCTACTTGACGAAGAATGCAGTCGCCAAGCGGATCCGCTGGTTCATATTAGTACAACGAACATGTTGCACCTACATTCGACGAGATGTCTTTGGAGGGTGCTCGTGTCATTGTGCGCCAATGAACGCTCATTCGCACCTGGTTAACCAAGACGATTCAAAAACCCAAGCGCCAAAGTGCATCGCATCGCCGAGCCCGGATGGGGCTGGTGGCTTGCCAACCCCATAAAACTAGCATGGTGAAGCGGCACAAGAGATCAGCCGAGTGCAGGGAAAGATTGCACATGTCAAGGGGCAAGGATTCATCTCTCAGGCAGCAGGATCGAAGAGATCGATCGGCGGTATGAAGAATGTTCTGGAATGCGCCTCAGGTTTGTCGCGACGGCAGTCGCGTTTTTGCGAGAACATCTATGATAGCGATGTCCGCGTAGCGTGCTGGCAAGGTCGATAGGGACGCTGCCGTCTTGCAGCAGCGACAGTCAGCTCTTACTGGGGCAGTTCCTAGCAACTACGGCACAGACGTCGAGCGCAAGCTGAGCATACACGCCAGGCTGCCCTAATTTCGTCGGTGCTAGACGCATGCAGCTTCAAGGGGACTTTGTCGCCATCGCCATACCCAAGATGGCGCAGGAAAGCCTGTAGCTTTCGACGATGGGTGTGGGCGGGGGCGGAGGCGGAGGCGGAGGCGGGGATTTAAAGTGGGCCACTATCTTCGTGCAATCAATATACGCTTAGTCAATGCAAGGCCCTCGAAGATCAAGATTGCTCGCTTTGGCGAGCGCCAGGCGTGGGAGACTGCCGTGTCTCTCACCTTAATTGGTTGATAAGGTAGACGCACTGTCTCCTAAGCTTTTGCAAGGATTCTGCAGATAGGCTCACCATACTCATGGAAAGCACTAACATGTCGGGGGAAGCGGATCCATTAGCTAGCAGCGGAGACTATTGTCTATCTGATGTCTGCGCGGGCCGCACGAACCCTCCCGTATCCGCCTTCCGCGTTTCGATCTTGGCTAAGATATGATGTACTATCCCTCTTGGTGTGGCGGAAATCACGGTGTGGTAGAACCAGCCAATGAGATACGGCGTCGTGACAGGATATCTGCTTTCTCTGCGCTCTTGTTGGTTGCTTCCGTCACACCAGGATTTCCGCCACACAAAGAGGGATAGTAGTCGTGATCGCGATATCTGGAGTTGAGATTTGTGCGGTTCAATACCCGAGCATACATTTTTCCGGCCCGACGCAGGCAGGCTGGTGTCCCAAACAACGCGTCTTCGGCTATTCCTAAAGCTATTATCTTGTTAGCAAAGCTTATAACGACCTCGTTTTCTAGTGTACCTAATGTCTGCCCAGCCGGTCTCAGCTTTACGATGTCTTGTCGAGCGCGGTAAAGCCAACTCTCCGCCGCCGTCGACCTCTAACGCGCCCACTGTTGGTTATGCCAACAGCGTCATTCGTAACGTAGTGCCCACGGATGCTATTGTGGTGACATCAGCGGACTTAGTGGACGAAAGGGGCTTCGAAGGGCTTGGTGGGGATCGCGTGCCGCAGCTTGAGCCGACTGCTCCAGGCGGTCCTCGCAGCCGGGTTTATCGCCACGGCTGGCCGGTTTGGCATACGAAATTCAGGGAAACCTACTGGCTTTGCCGTTACTGTCACTAGCACCGCATGCCTGGCGCCGCATACGACGTTCAAACCTCGACCTTAAGTGCCGTCGCCCTTCTCAGAAGCTTGCAAAAGGTTACTCCGTCGGACCTAACGGTGCTATACCTATCGAGAGCCGCGATGGCAATATATCAGGTGCTGTTGCGCGATCAGCAGTGTTCAAGATGAGGTCTAAAGGGACCGAGGTAACGCAAGACGTTGCAAATGAGCTGGTGGCAGGCTTCTCAACCCGCCAGTCTCAAGAGGCGTTAAAGGACTGGGTAGCGGCGGATAACCAACGCTGAAGAGTAACAGAGACGCTGTGGTTTCGGCGGCTTATTGAAGCTGCAAACCCATTAGCTGAAGCTGTACTTTAGCGTAACCACCAAAGCCCCCGTGACAGTGTCATCGCTGAGTACTATGCGTACATACCTGCCGTTACCGCTTACTTGCGCAAAGCGCAGTCGCTTATACACGTTTCCTTCGACAACTGGACTTCGACTGCCGGGCAGCTTGCGCTGACGGGTATCTGCGTACATCACCTTGACAGCAAGGGCAGACTGATTGATTACATGTTGGGCTTGCCTGAGCTCCACGGCGCGCACACCGGCAATGACATAGCGTCAGTAGTAGCGGCAACTTTGCGTGCGTCTAACGTGGATGAGCAACGTGTGTAGGTGTTTTGTACTCGATAACGCCTACAACAACGACACTGCAGTAACTTGTTAGCTGGTGAGGTTGGCTACGATACAGCTCAGCGGCGACTACGTTGCTGTTGTTACATACTCAACCTAGGTGCTCAGGTAGTGATTTGGGGCAAAGATCGCAAGGCGTATGAGAACGTGAGCGCCAATCTTGACGACGAGGAGTAGTCCATGAAAGAGTGGCGCAAGTTTGGGCCAATTAGTGTCCTTTTCGACGTGATCGCGTCAATATCTACGCCGCAAACTCGCCAGCTCTTAGAGCGACTTCAGCGCGATGAAGCTGATGCAGTCGGTGTGCATGGAGCTCAACGGTAAGGATCAAGAGCAGGATGTTTATGACCGATCCTGTGAATGCGTGGTGTTTGAGAAACCTATGTTGCTTCGCTAATGCGGTACCGATGGACCCGAAGATCACGATACATTTTGAGCGCCCATAAGACTTGGAACTCGTGTTGTTTAAGGGGTTCCTGCTCAAGGTCGTCAAGTACTTGCGTATGGACTAGGGTCATGAAAGCGCGACGTACCAAGACACAAAAATCTCATTGCCTTTCATCAACAAATCGCATCGTTGACCAGGTAAAGTCCGAATCGGAGGTTTTAGTGACGACTCTGTATCAGATTAGTGGAAGTTGCCCAAGTGAGTCTCGTGCTCGATTTAGCTTCTACAGAAAGATTCTAGTCGAAGCAGCTTTTCCATGCGTGCCACAGACAGGTGTTGTGAGCTACGTATTCGTAGAGGCACTGACTGCGTGCTATTGGGGGATTCCCAAGTCGAAGATGCAGTAACTGCAACGAGCGCYAAGMACACGTACATTGTCCGCGCAKCGGAGTCAGTGTCTTCARCGGTAGTCCAAARGTCGCAGCGCACGCAGATACRAGCGTGGTACTTTCGTGGGATATCCTTCGCTGCCGAGCTTGTTCGATGTAACGTCTAGTAACGGAAGGATACAATGGTCCTTGTACGTCCCGATTCCTGTCATGACCATCCCTCCTTGGCATCTTTGTCTCCCATCGCATAGATCTACTGATTTTTTTTTGTATAGTAGGGATGGCTTCATACCATGTGTATAGCTGTAGTTCGACAGGGACAGCCATGTGATATGACTGTAGCGTTAGCGACTTTGCAAATGCACCTGCTAAGTTAGCCTGTACACATTGACAAAGAAGATGTTGCCTCTTTCTGCTGGCTCAGGGATGGCTTCGCACTGTGAACCAGTATGCTCATTGCTCGTGTCAACGCAATCCGATATCCGAGCTCATATCGGACGACACTGTCGCCTAGGTATCCCCTGGGGCATGTATGACATACCCTCGTTCTGATTTGCTCTCACAATGAACTGGTAGACCATGGGGAGACTAGGTACCGCGTATACGAAGTGAACTATCGTATGCAGGATGTTGGCACGAAGACGTATCGTTGATCGCTGTAAGCTGTGCAGCTGTGGCTTTGTGGGCTGATGGAACCGTACTGGAGGACCTGCTCTTGTCGCCTTCTTTTGGTTGCAGCATAATGTGTATGCAGCGCAGTGCGCTAGGTCGCGTTTTGAGGCCTTCTTCGATGCACAGGTGATCTATGGCCACCTAAATCCGGGGCGATCAGCGACGTGTCTCTATAAAGTCTTGATCGTACGCTGGAAAGATTTGAAAGCACAAAGGCTGATTGGCGTTAGCGAGATTCACGGACACACACTTCCATGGGACAATACGGATTGTAGATACGCGCCTCAGCGTCATCCGAACGAGGTCTAAGAGTTTGTCGGTCAGCCTTCAGGCTTATTCTCACAGCCTTGATGTATTTTGAATCATCATTGGGGGGCCAAATAAGACTTACTTTCTCTTGCGGACCTCGAGGATCTTTATTTAGCTCGACGGAGGTAGGATTGAAGGGCGAAGTTTGTCATTCGAGAGGATCGAAGATGTCGATTGCCTTAGTGTTTGGGCTGGCTTCCCTGCCACACCAGCCTCGAAGGTATCGAATGACAGTTTCTAGTCATGTTTTAGCCGCTTATCGACGCTGTGGGAAGTGTGAATGAATGGCACCCGCTTAGGCGGCGATTGCTCTAGATCGTAAGATGTCAGCGTAACAGCAAGCGGCTACTCTGGCATGCTCCGAGAAGAATCCACGGCGCGATCGACCTTTGAACGTCGCTATACGTACACACAATAAACGGAGTGACCGCTTACTTGGCTGTCACTAGTTGCGGAAGTTTCACCGGGTCTATGTTTGAAACATAACAGAACTGATCCCTGTAAAGCTTGAATTAGCAGAAATCAAGTTGCAAAACCGAGGTCAACGCCTCCACGCTCTGCTTGAGCACAGCCCCGCAAAGAGATATATAGCCTTATGGATCGCTCACCTGCGTAGACAGCAATAAGCGCTCTTGATCTGTGTTTCGGGTACGCTGCACTGCTATCAGTACGGTCACCTGTATCCCAACAACGGAAGCAAGACCGTCGTCCGGAGCATGACACAGCGACGCACGACAGAGTCGTCGTGGTTGGCATTCTGTCAAGGCTATAGACACAACGAGGTTAACTGAGGTCTGTTCAGTATTTAGCACAAATAGTGGTGACAAAGGTACTTACTCTTACCTCGTAGGGTGGTGACCATGTACATAAGCCGAGAGCAGAAGAAGCGACCGGGAAAGGGTCTGCAAGTGTCTGTTTAGCTACGGCGCTCGAGGAGGACTAGCCTGTCACGACTCTAATTATGAATAAGTATGAGCAGCACACGGGGAAGAATAGAGACCATGGCGTTGACCTATGACTGTAGTCAGTGGTAGAACAATGACACTGTGAAGCCCGCCTAGCATTCGGTCATAGATCTTTTCCGTACCACCGTTAGAGCCGACCTTGAGGACAGTTTTCTTTTTAAGCGCATACTTCTCTTCAGCAATGGGCGCTGAAGCATAGGTATAGAGCTGATAAATGCGAACGAGCCGCTCGCTCTTTGGAATCGAGACTTACGTAGAGTAGACGATTATAAAGAATATCGCAAAGGTACGGGCAAGCTACGAGTAATGTCCTCGATGTTGTCAGTGGTTTCTTGAGGAGATCTTTGTTCAAATGCACCACCAAAACTGTATGACTGGTTAGCATCGATTACAGCAAGCAGTTCAAGAACAGGCAAGCAGTTTCGGCGTGTAAGTTAGCTACACCGTTGTTGCACAGGAAGTGTGGATGCTGGTCAGGAAAACCGGGTAGTTCACTGAAACTCGATTCCATAATTCATATATGCGTATCAAGTTGCCCTGAGAGAGAGGTCAGCGAAGATCATTGAGGTAAGGTTATAGGGAACAGCAGTTACTAGAGATTGTACAAGCCAGTAGGATGATACCTCCTGGCTTGGCCATGATGATCCGCGCTAGCAGCCGACGCGACAGTGTGCACACCAGGATTTTCAGACGCACGAAATATACAAGATAGCTGTCGAGAAAGATGGGTTTCCTAAAAGCTAGGCTTCGGCTCTCAAAAGGCCTCGCTGAAGCTCTCACGCCTCGTAAAGCAGCCTGAGAAACACTAAAGACCTAAGCCTCAAGAGCACAGTTCGGCGCTAAGCGGCGCCGACCGTACTGGCATGTTAGTTCCATGCAAAATGAAGGCCACAGGATACTCACCAAGTAGTGGAGAAGAGACAAGATGTAGATGCGGAGTTAAGCGCGGAACTACTATCCCTCTTGGTGTGGCGGAAATCACGGTGTGATAGAACCAGCCAATGAGATACGGCGTCGTGACAGGATATCTGCTTTCTCTGCGCTCTTGTTGGCTGCTTCCGTCACACCAGGATTTCCGCCACACAAAGAGGGATAGTACCGGAAATGCGGAACCGGACGCGGAACTGAACACGCAAGGCTTTCCCTAATGTCAGCTAGCGCAGTACATGCCTTCCCTCTAGTGTCTCAACAACAGACATAGTGGCCAACTGGCGTCACCAACACGTTGCAGCTCAGCCGTCCAGCACAAGAACATTGTTTCTCAGATCCCCGCTAGAAATGAGCCTCGAGTGTAGCGACGTATGACCACAGACGAGGTTTCCGAACATGTCGCACCGGCACCTTTATAGTCACTGACCCACAGTACGCTTATGCTGACGGAGGGCCATCTGTAAAGCAAGTGCCAACAATCTGCACTACAGTGTCAGCATACATTACAGTACTTACTGTCCGCCGTGTCGAGAATTCAACCTTCATAGGTGATCAAGTTCAAAAGTATTATGTATGGCCTCGGTGATAAGCAGGAGAAAAGCATAATGCCAACTGCTAGCATAACGACGATTGAAGCTGACATCGACAAATTTACCATCGCTGACATGGTAGCGTAAGGAGGTCAAAGTTAGGCACGACGGTAATACTGCTGACCGTGTTTATGGAGGTATGCAATTGTTATCGAAACCATGGCTATGGCAGCGCTGTTCGCTCCAAGTAGTCTCTGCTTATCACGCATCTTGATATGCCGAGATTCGTCTCGCTGACCCGCAGCAAGCCGAACGGTTCGTGCGACTCCGGGTGTCTACGTTCCGAACGACAACTCCAACAATGACAATGAGCAGCAACATCACAGTCTTACATGTGAACGAGAACTGCTAGGGCCGTGGGATAAATCGTATACTAGCCGCGAAATGTATCGTGGAGCATGGAATCTACTAGTCGTTACTAACTACGCCTAAGGTTGCCTGCGTTGACAGGTTAGCCATGCAGACAAAATGCTGGCGTCCATCAACGTAGTGTTGAGAGGACCATAATCGACATGCTATCAACGGGCAATGTAATCGCTATGATGCGCCACATGCGACGACCGCCAACACCAGGTGCGGGGCGTGCCACAGTGAACACGAGCTGACCATGTGGTTTGACTAGGTAAGCGTCATCACCCTAGCGCTGCCTGTCATTGCACGATCGGAACGCTGCAGGTCAAGCATGGAAGGAATCGACGAACTGCATCTGCACTTCGCTCGTACTGTACTGTACTGTACAGTAATCCAATTACCTGACCTGTATTCTTACAGCAGATATGGGACACCTGAGCTTTCGCACCTCATCTCCGTGCCGTCACCTAAATATCGAAATCTCTTTCTCCTTGCACTTCAAAATACCCAATGTTCCCGCACACTCCATGTACTATGTGTTCACACACGATGAGGTAGTATCTACAAACCAATATAACCGTCTCAATGACCGCCACTACCGTTCTTGATACATCGCCAAGATTGATATCTCTGTGAGTGCCTTGTACAACCATCAGTCTACATCTCAAGCATCTATAATGCAGCTAGCTGACTCCGGTACGCTGACATAAGACGCTGCTCATAGACCCACGCTCCTGCGACGACCATGATGTGTATGATGTGATGGCTGGCATCCGGTATGCCAAGCTTTATGCCTACCGCCTCGTCAAGAAGGTGAGTTGCGTAGATGCCGCCGCCTGTGCTGTTCAGGATGAAGAGAGCCTAGAAGGGAGCGAGCTCGCAAGCCTGGCCAGACTGATGCAAGCACCAGTAACGCAGTCCAGGCCAGATCGCAAGGCCTATCCAATATGAGGCGCGATTTGGAGTCCGAATCGAGCCTCATATTGAATAGGTTGCCTTTGACGACCTAAAAGACAACACTGGCACGAACAATCATGGTTGCAGGATGAAACATGCCAGCCGAGAGAGTTCCGTAATACCTTGCATGGATAGAACAATGGGGTAAGGTGGTTGCGGGCGAGGGAACGTCAGTGTCTTTTCCACCTCAATGACCTGTACGGCAGTAGGATTGGTAGCTGTTATGGGTATCAACACGAACAGCAACGCCGCGGTTCAGCGACGCTCGGTGTCGTCGATGCCACTGTCATCATCAACGTTACCATCTTCGCCCTTATCGCCACGTTGATCCTCCTTGTAATTACGATGTGCAGGTGGAGAGGGCGTAAGCGTAAGCATAAGCATGAGCACAATCAACAGGCGCTACAGGCATGCGGCGTAGTCTTTCTGATGATGCTCTCGAGGGGCTGGCGCGTTCTTCTCGGAATACCGTGTCCGTGTATCAATCTAGTAGCTACCTGGTAGATAAGGCTTTGTAGTAACGCTGATCCATCAGCGCACACGCACGCCAGGAAGGTAATCCACTCGCGTGAGCCATCCTAGAGAGCCGCTGTAACCTCCTTCTTCTCCCACATCTGTCTGCTCGCCACAGAGTCCATAGTAAGACTTTCATGTGCTGTGTAAGAAGCTGAAATCGACCATGTAAGCCACTGAAAGATAGCGTCAGGTTCCGTTCCAAGAACTCTGCCGGTGTTCTTGCCGGTGGCGGTAAGATAATGAGGCAACCCTGCGCTGACTTGGAAGCGATTATATCTTGTCACGAGCGCTTTCGGTCTTGACGGCGGCAATTTGACTTTAGTATTAAGGAATACCCTCCCTCCGATTCTCCTTGCACGTGCCAGAGCCGTGTACGCGTCCGACGGTACAATTCCATTCTATGCGCAACTATTTTGCATATGACGGCAACGACACTTTCTAATGCGCAACAATGAATTGGGATGATTTCCAGCAAAAAGCCATCGTGGCCATTCCTAAGCAGACGCTGAAGCCTAACCGGTGCTGGGTCGGGGTGCTCCGCCACGAGAAACCTCCAGAGGCATCTCTTGAAGAGACAGACTTCATTTGGATGATTGGCCATGACGTATGTATCACTGATGTCTACAGTCTCATGCTCCACAAAGCGTTCTTGAAGCTGACACCTCATTGACATATATACAGAAGATGCCCATCCAGACGGTCCAAGAAGCATATTTGAAATCACATCAAGTAATCAACTTCCGGCTCAAACATAGAGACGCTCTCGTCGATCAGAATGGCATGGTCAGGTCTTACTTGCAGCCTGGCAGTGATCTTGTCTTATTCTGGGCGACGTGCGCAGAACAGTCCATGGTGGGAGTTATCAAGGAATCCGCCAGTCCTACTCTCGCTCGCCAGGATCCAAAGAGTCTCGAAGCTCGCAGCAATATACCTCCTATGGCATTGCCAACGAACGGTGCGAAAACCACTGAGCCACGATCAGCGGGACTCGCCTTGTATCGACCACAACTCAACTCACCATTTCCAATCGCCAATAAGCTATGTTCGTCGCCCAGTCCAACTGATAGGGATCTCTCCAGCATCCCTAAAGATACCCTTCCAAAACATGAGGCAAATGTCGATGCGATTGCGATTCCGGACCGTGCAAAAATCGAGCGACGTTCCCCACGTTCGTTCCGGGATCAACCAGCACTACAAAGCCCTGCTGCTAGTTTGGTTCAACCCGATCAAGATAACATAGTCAATCGCGAACGATCTTCAGACACGTATGGCAGTGCAATCTGGACAGATCGGCATATTAGGGCCATCCTCAATCAGCAAGATCCTGAACTTCTAGGGCGAGCTGTGGCCCGATCGGTAGAGATCCTGAATGAGTTGCAAGAGAAATTCTCGCGGTATGCGGCATCGAACGCGGACGCGCAATCATGGAAGCAGGCCATCGAGAAGCTCATACCGCAAGCGGAGCGGACACGGACGGTGATCGGTGTAATCGGCAACACCGGCGCCGGCAAAAGCAGTGTGGTCAATGCAATGCTGAACGAGGAGAATCTCGTACCGACTAACTGTATGCGTGCATGTACAGCTGTCGTGACAGAAATATCATGGAATGACAGCATGGATACATCCGCTGAGTATCGTGCGGAGATTGAGTTTATCGATCGGGTAGACTGGGAGGAGGAACTCACGGCCTTGATGAAGGATTTCCTAACTGGAGACGGCGCAGTCTCACGTGGCATCTACGAGTCGGACTCAGATGCTGGTATCGCATGGGCCAAATTTCAATCCGTCTATCCGAAGCTACCCAGGGACACGCTAAATCAATACAAAGTCTCCGATCTGATGACAAAGACCGACGTTTTGAGCGTCCTAGGGACCACAAAAACGATAGAAGCAGCTCAGGCAAGTATTTTCTACCAACAGCTTCAGCATTACGTGGACAGTAGGGAGAAATGTAATAAGAAGGGTAGGGGCAACGACGGTGGCAGGACGAAGACGACCAAGATTACAGAGATGGAATACTGGCCGCTGATCAAGGTCGTGAGGATTTACACGAAAAGTCCTGCGCTGTCAACAGGTGCTGTCATTGTGGACTTACCTGGTGTACACGATTCCAACGCAGCACGGGCTGCTGTTGCTCAAAGCTACCTGAAGCATTGTACTGGATTATGGATCGTTGCTCCCATCGGCCGCGCAGTGGATGACAAGGCTGCGAAGACTCTCCTGGGATGTTCCTTCAGGCGGCAACTCAAGTACGACGGTGGCTTCTCCAGTGTCACGTTCATATGCTCGAAGACAGATGACATATCAGTTACCGAGGTCATTAACAGTCTAGAGCTAGACGGGACAGCGGAGCTTGAAGAACTGGGCGACGAAAACAGGACCAGCATCAAAAAAATCGAAGGTAAGATTGAAAGTCTTAGAGAATCACAGCAAGCTTGCGAAGCCGTTTTATCCAGAACGCTCAAGGAAATGGACATCTGGGAGGAGCTTCAAGAACAACTAGATGACGGAAAGAAGGTGTATGCTCCGGTGGGTGAGACGAGGAAGCGCCCCAAGGGTTGTAAGAAGGACTCAGCCAGGAAGCGAAGGCGCGTATCTGAGGAAGAGTCGGACGATGATTGGGTTCCTCCTGACGACGATGGAACCGATGATGACAACGAAGTTGAGATCGCGCTTTCAGAGTCAGATATTCACAAGAAATTCCAGGAGCTGAGGAGAAGCCGGAAAAACGCTAGAGAGGAAATCTGGCAAATCAAGGGTTCGATCGAGGAACTGAAACTCCAAATAAGCGAGCATGAGGTGCAGAACGACGAGACCAAGGATAAAATCCGCCGCTTATGCATCGCCGAACGTAACGAGTATTCCAAGATCGCAATTCAGCGGGACTTCGCCGCCGGTATCAGGGAGATGGACCAGGAAAATGCGGCAGAAGAAGATGAGGACAATTTCGATCCCGACGAAGAACTACGAGACTATGATCAAGTTGCGAAGTCCTTGGCAGTCTTCTGCGTTAGCAGCCGAGCATACCAGAAGCTATGTGGTCGATTGGTTAAGGACGATCCTGTCCCAGGCTTTACCAACGCCGAGGAGACTGGGATTCCTCAATTGCAAGCCCATTGCAAAACGCTCACCGCGAGCAGCCGTATTCAGACCAGCCGCAGTTTCCTGTTGAATCTATGTCAGCTCTTGACTGCGTTCAATTTGTGGGCCTCCATCGAAGGGACTGGTTCGAAAGCTACCGAGGAGGATAAAAACAAGCAGATCAAGTATTTGAAGCACGCGTTAGCCAACTTGGACGCTGTGTTCAAGGCATCTATCTATGCATGCTTCGATCAGGTGCGTGCAGACCTGAAACACTACATAACTGACAAGCTACCGGAGCTGGTCAAGGATGCCATAGACGCCGCACCGAGTACAGCTAAAGCCTGGGGTGAAAAAAAAGACCGGGGCGGCTTGCCCTGGCCGACTTATCTGGCTGTGGTAAGACGGCATGGTGTCTTCCGATCCTTAAGCGCTGGGCATCGCGATTTCAACGCCGATCTCGTCGATCCGATCTTGAAGCATCTTGCGAATGGATGGGAACGAGCATTTCAATCGCGCCTGCCCAAAGCTTTCTGCGCCTACGCCGCCAACTTTGGTGGTCTACTACACACCTTCCACGGCTCTGTTGAGCGGCAAGCGGACGAAAAAGGTGTAGGCCTAGCCGAGCTCTCCATCTTGAAACAGCAGGTCTACACCTACGAACAACTCTTCCACAACGTCGGTACGGTGGTAATCAAGCAAATGACGCAGCTTCAGCGTGAAGCCAATCGTAATATCACACCCACAATCGCAAACGGCATGCGCAACGTATACGAGTTGTGCGCCAGCGAGTGTGGCCCTGGTACGTATAAACGCATGAAAGAGCATATGACAAACTATGTCGACCGCGAGCGGCACCAAATGTTTCACGCGACGGCCGGGACGTTACAGAAGCACCTGGATCAGATGTGCAAGGCTTTGCAGGAATCGATGGAGACTGAGGCATATGGGATCTATCTTCAGATTCACAGAGATTATGTACGTGTGATAGGTGGAGAGGTCAGCAGTCAGCCTGCCGTAGTCCAGTCGAAACAGGAAAGTGAGCTGCGGGCAGAGGTCAAAGGGATTCTAGAAGGCGTTGATGCCCGATTCGAATCCATTGGTAACGACTAACAGGCGCTCATTATGGAGATCATCCCGTTGTAGGAACGAGATTCAGCGGCGCCTTCGGATTGGACCAGGAGACTGTTGGCAATGACAACATTACGATCATGGAATCTACATCCCTGTGACACTGGGAGGTGGATCGGGGAGCTTCCACTCATGACCAAGATTACCGCTTCCAATGTACACATTGCCGTAAGCATAGGCATTGCTGGATGTACTGTCATCTTCCCGCGTGTCCGTTACATGACAAAAGGCTATATGCCACTACCCCATGCCAACAGAATGCGACAGCACTGCTAAGCAACCGTCGGAATTAGCACTTTCACGAAAGCAGCCAAGGATAAATTGAAGCCAAGATAATGGGTATGCGCCCTCGTCAGACACGAACACTTAGACTTCATCTCTGCCCTTGATCAAGATAGAAGTCTGAAAGTAGCAAGGATACACGATATCGCCTCCAGCGTTTCGCAACATTATCAGTGTATTGATGAAGTCTGCAACAGGGCTTACGTGCTTTCATGTGGTTCACTGCAAGCAAACATCAACCTGTAATGAAGTTGCGATATCCATTCCAGATATCCATGGCCTCTATCTTTATAGAGAATCATTCACTCTTGAGCATAGCTCGGACGGATGCATGAGTGCAGTATTGCAAGGTAGACGCCTCTCTGTTTGCGAGTCTACACAGCTACAACCACCAGTCCAACGCCGAGTAAGAGAGACAAGATTGCGAATCACGATATGTAGCGAATGCGGCTTCACCCTTGCGGGCAGCTACACGAACTGAGGTCGACCCTCCGGCAAGGACCAGGCGAATGTAAATATCGATTGCTGACTAGTAACAGTGTTTGTTTTGTGTTCGACTTTTGCATGCGTAGCTGGAGGATGATGCTGACGGTTAGCGCTTAACTACGTACGGAAGGTGGGGCCAAACACCCATACTGGCAGATCAGCGCAAAACGGTGTTGCAGCTATGTGCAAGGGTGAAGCCGCATTCACTACAGTATGCGACTGTATCAGTGCACATGTTCGGCATCGCATGCTGAGTATCGACCTCCGCGCATATCACTGACATGGGCAATACGCCGACGATGGGGCATGTCATGATTGATAGACGCTCTACAAGGGCTTACTGGGTTATGAGTTTGTGCGAGGAAGCGGCACAGCAGTTACAGCAGGCGTACTGTGCCTGGTCCCTGAGATTCCGCTGCCAACGAGCAGAGGTCAAGGCGATGCCTTCGCATCGAAGTCCTTGCAGCGTTCGAAACCGCCGTCGTGTTGTGGTCTGCATCTTCGCGGCGCAGCAACATCTGGCACCATTGGATGGTGGGCGTGACAAGCCTAGCGCAGCGGAGGCAATAACTACCATAGTTGGAGAGACGGGACAACATTCGAAGACGGATGCGAAAGGCCGTTGCGCCAACACTTGGGACAAAGACTGCTTCGGCACAGTCACGTACGAACAAGTGCACACAACGTGCTTTCTGACAGCGCTATCCACTGCGTCTGGACCGACCGCGTCACGAAAACTGCAAAAAGGCGGGACATCTATCTGCAAGTCTTCTTAGCAAGTTTGCCTGTCGGGGGCAAGCGTATCAGCCCGCATTATCGCGTCGAGATTTGGGGCGCGTCGCCGTCTCGACTGTTTTGGGGAGCGTGGTGCACAGTCGCAACTCATTTCCCGCACGCGGCAGGTAGGACCATGTCAGCCCCACAGCATGACTGCAGCACTTGCGTTCCGAAGTGGGGATCGAATCTTTCCGTATTATGCTTACTTTGTCCGTGCGCGTAATGCACATGGTCGCGTTATGCACACCCCACCACTTCCACATTACACATTTGACCCCCTTGTAACTCAACATCACGATGACAGTGGAAGACGACCTTACAGAGATAGACGCATTGGACTCTGATGAAGACTTTCGTACCAGAAGCTTGCCGGAAAACATGAATGCTAGCACTCTACTTTGACGTGGAGGCAGTAGGAGGAAACTAAGTCGAAGAGTCGCCTCTCGCCGTGGACGTGCAGACGCACTGCACATGCTCGGCTGGTATGCCGAGGGACCATGTCAACGTCATCGTCATCATCGGGATGCTACCCCACACGACTGCAGTACCTGCGCTAACTGGCGAGCGCACTGCATTTCGAGGCGAGAGCGAGTCTTTCCGTATTGCTTATGCTTATGCCTTCCCAATCTGCACATCATAGTAATAAAGTTGATGGAGAAAGTAGATAACCGCCGATATTGCTTCACCCGAGCGTGCTGACGGGTTGGACGGGTTGGACGGGTTGGACGGGTTGGGTGCGCAGCGGGCGGCGGTTTCTGCAGTTGCTGTTGGGCGGGCTTGCGCTGAACGCGGTCGCGCGTCCCACCAGATCTCCATGTTTGCAGCAGCGTAACGCAGCACGCAACACGCAACAGCAGAAGTTTGTTAGTGTTAGAGTCCCAAATATAAGTTTCAACAGCAATGCACAGTTCTTGTCTCAAAATGTAATAGAAAGACGACATTTTTGATGGCAGGGAATGAAGACGGGAGAATCCTCAATCTGTCCGTTTTGGGCTGAAACCCACTTGGGCGGTGTGAGCTGCTTGCTGGGTGGTGTAACCTACTTACTGGGTGGTGTTCCGCGAGCATGGAAATTCAGGCTGGCGGAATACCACAATACTGGTGTGCCA
>BCGR01000032.1:57858-104308 GCA_001599375.1 Phoma herbarum
CTACTTACTGGGTGGTGTGGTAACATTGAGCCAAATTCGGCGCGGAGAATGCATTCCCCGTCGCGTTCACTGAAAGGCAAGTCTCTTCCATCTTGTCGTCTCGGTCAGGACATCTAGCTTTGCTGCTATGTTATTCCTGCTCTTCTTCGCTGTGTTTGCGTCAGATCCTACTTCAAACTTTACGATAGAATACGAGGGACACCTGCTCCTCGCCGTGCGTGCGTTGAGCTGCCTCCCAAGTGGAACATGTGATATCTTCGTCGCTACACTTCCACCACCTGTGTTCACCCGAGCGAACAAACACTACAGCATGTTCATGACCTTTGCCTTCAAGCTTAACGACTGCCTGCAGTTCGTACCTCGTGGTGTGCTTGCGGCCGACGTTCGGTACATAGATCCTTCTGTTAAGAATAATATCGGAGAAGAAGAACTTATATCTCGTCTTCTTGTCAGCTGATAGTTCTCGCTCGTACGTCTTGATTTCAATAGGTAGTATCTCAGGCGCCTTCACAAGTCCTTTCCAGATGCAATACTTTCCTGTAGTTTTTCCGCACTTGACACATCGCTCTCTTTTTGCCCCCGTGCACTTTCTGTGAGCATTCAAAAGCTCTCGAACGGTTACTGGCGACTGCTTGGGAGAAGATAAAGGCGTTCCTTTAGGATCAAGACGCAGTCCCCAGTCCGTGGCATCCGGAACATCCTCTTGAAGCTCCCCGTGAAGGCATGCATCGCACACGTTAGCGAATGCGCTACGGACCTTGCACAGTTTATCTATAACTGGATGCGATGCTATTCCAGAGTGGCCATTGAAACTTGCGCCTTCGCAAAGAGAATTGAGGGTAAACCGGAACCAACAGTAAGGGTATGCACCCTCACCAGATGCAAATTCCTTGCCGTTCTCCCCCCCTTTGGCAGCTAAGATGGCTTGGAAGTAATATGGATGCACAACGCCTGCCGGTCCCTTTTGCATCAGTTTCACTATGTGGATGAAGTCTGCAGCCGGGTTGATGTGTCTCAAGTCAATCTCTTGTACGTGTTTGTCCACATGAGGCGCACTTGTAACATCCAGCCGTGTACGCAAAGTCCCGTGGTTTTGGAGGTGGGTTATTCCAAGCTTGGATCCTAGATAAGACGGGTCTATAAGCTCTGCAAAGCATTGAAGCACAGCGTTGGAATAGCAAACCTCCTTCTGGTTCGCTAACCTGCAGGGAGTGCGACTTCTGTCCTTGCAACGAGTGAGACCGACAGCGACCATGTCAGCCACCTCGTGATGCGAAGGCGTGAAGAATTGAAACCCTCTTGCAAGACGTGTACAGTACAGCGTTACTGTCCTGACAACGCCCGAGTTATGACTTATCATGCTCATGCTAATGTCGATCCTGACAACGTAAGCATAAGTGGCACTCTTTGCGCTTACAATGCGCTGAATATCACACAATGGTTGCTCTTCTTGACTCGGATTATTCTTATTACATTCTCTTCATTATGCTTGAAAGTGCCGAACTCAACTTGGTTCTTGCATGGGCATGAATACTCATGATAGTAGATTGAAGTGTACTGTAAGTAAGGCCGACCGCGATGTGATCCGAGGATGGCCGTAAGCATTTTGGAGGATCAAGCTGTAGAACTGTGCCGCAGATGCATCCCTACTTATTAACAAGCAGCTTACGCTCCGCTAATCAGCCCGCGCTTGAAAACAAGCAGCCAATTGCTCGGCGTCCAGGCAGACTGTTGATTCTCCCATTGAAAGCGTTTGCGCTTCATCAAATCGAGCTTCCACATGATTGCGAGGCTGTGACGACGCGTTGGTGCAATGATGACGGTGTGTTTTGGTTGTTGTGGACAGCTGCGGACAGCCGAAAACAATGGCTCTGGATTCTTTGGCGATGACGGCTGCGCCAACATCGAGGCGTGGGGAAGAGCCGAGCTTCCGGCTAGACAATACAGCGCTTAGCAAATGCGGTTGCAAGCGTGGTTCGCATACTGTAGGCGCCGAGAATTCTGTCGCTTAGTTTCGCGCACAAGCCCACCTGGAAAGCGTAAGCTGCTTACTGCCAAGCAGATGCGCCATTACGGCACAGTTCTCGTCACGACAGCCTCGCTCGGAGCCGACGAATCCTCCAAAGTGCTTACGCTGACGTCCCAGTCGTGTCTCGATCAATCTCGTTTGTACTACGGGGTCAGGGCCAGTTCGGAGTCGATCGGTCACGCTTGATTGCGTGACGAGCCTGGTGCTGACCGTGTGAAGGGCCTTGACAGGTATGCAACGCTCTGCGCGCACGCAGCCTATACTTCCCCACCCTGGGCATCGTCAGCTGCTGGAGGAACGAGAGAAGTATGCCGACAAAGAAGATTGCTATTGCCACCGCGACAAGTCCTCTACACATCTTTGCTCCCACTTCTAGGCTTCTGCCCTGTTGATCGTGGAATCGAGGCTTATGCATGCATAAGAACCATGCGATCATGCTGCACCGTGTCCGTAGGATGCGCGGCACAGCTGCTTGCAGGAGGCTGGCCTACCCTTGTCTACACTACGGGGTATACGGAAACTCTATCGCTTAGTTTCGCGCACAAGCCCACTTCGGAAGCGTAAGCTGCTTACTGCTACGCAGACGCGCCACTGCGGCACGGTTCTCGTCGTGACAGCCTTCCGCTGGGCCGACGAATCCTCCAAAGTGCTTACGCTGACGTCCCAACCCCGTCTCGATCAATATCGCTTGCAGTGCGGGACAGTCGCAGCAGCCTTACTGCCCCGGTTCAGCAGCTTCTGCACCGAGAATAATGCAGTCGCTGATGTTGCCCACTTGGTATCGCACAACCCAGTCGCCGAAGCGCCAGTCGGCCTCCATTCGAGTCGAAGCATTGAACGCATTGTCGTCGGCCTCAGTCAGCTTGAAGAAAGTTTCCAGTTTGATCCGCAACCATGCCTATTGTGCGTGTTCGAGAGGGCTGCCAGCACAATCGCCTTGCGAAGAGACGTGTTGTGAAAGTTGCGTAGACTGGCCACAGGCCTGGTAAGAGTGCATCCCCTGCAGCCTAGGCACGAGTGAACATGGCTGCTCAACGTCAAGCATCAGTACCACCTACAAGGTCGACAGTGTTAGTGGCTGGACAACCGCTTGAAGCTTCTACTGAACTTGCTTATGGTTGAGTGTCATCACATTTTTGGTGAATGCATTCTTACGTCGCTCATCGTCTCCAGCTCAGTCAATTTGATGCGAAACAATAGGCCGCGAGACCAAAGACCGCACTGTGTGAAGGCTAAACTGCTTACAAAAAGCATAATGTGTCCTCTCAACGCACTGTACTGCCGTTGCGAAACCAGACTCTGTTTCAATCCATGGCTTTGACGACAAGCTGCTCTTTACCCTTCTCTATGAACGTGACGATCTTATGCCCGGCAAGACCTCGCTAGGGGATGTTGGTATTTCTCTACCAGATGACTACCTCACTCCCCAGCCCTTCTATTCCCTCTGACATCGTTTGATGAGGTGGACTATGGCCATGCCAACCTCCCTCCCGAACACATATGGGCTTATCCTTGTAAGCTCCTTTCGTGACGTCAAGTGGTTTGGGCTTCGCCTTTGCAACATATCCCATGTACGCGCAGAGCGTATAACTTTACGGGAACAGCATACACCCTCGCACGCCTCCATCCTCGCCCGCCTCCATCCTCGCACGCCTTCCTCGCCTAGCATGACGCCATCTTCGTTCCCTGCTATTCTCTTACAGAACCCTAGTGTTATCTCTAAGCCCAACCCTCAAAGTTCGCGCTCAACTGTTCCCGGTTGAAGTACAGGAGATGGCTCAAATGCCCTGTATCAAGAAAAGCTGCTCCTTCTCATCGATGAGAAAATGAACAAACGTTTGTTGATGACAAGATTTCATGAAGCAGAAGACCCTTGGCCCTCGTTGCAGACACTCGAGGAGGAGTATCAAAGGGATCTACCTACATATAAAGCTTTCCTCGCTCTATAACAGAGTCTGGGCATAACGGAGGGAGCCACTCCACCGTTTTCAGGATGTCGGGCAGATGTAATAATCACCTCATACATGCTATCTGTTGTGGACATTGTTCTTTCTTTGCAAGGTGGTTCCGCAGGAAACCTAATGTCGGAGCGTGCGAAACTTCCGCTTGGACTATTAGATAAGATGATCGTGTACAACAAGGTCGTCTGTCAAGGCCAACACAAATTGTGTACAGACATACTCCGAAGACTGCACCGCCTTTTCGAGCAGACACCGGGAATTCGCACCCAGCGTTTTGGCCGGGGCTACTTTCTCAAATGTATCTACGGCCAGATGGAGCATTCGATTTCGCAACACCTGAGAGCGCAACAAGAGGAAAAGAGACGTCAAGAAGAGGAACAGAAACATCAAGAAGAGGAACAAAGACGTCAAGAAGAGGAACAAAAACGTCTAGAAGAGGAACAGGAGCGAAGACGGCAGGAAGAAGAGCAGAGGCAGATATTCAAGGATAAAAAGGTCCGAGAGTGTCAAGTAGCGATTGGCAAAGGCCACTTTGGAACCATACAAACCATTCTGGATTTGCCTGATATTGGAAATGACACGATTGTGTTAGAAGAGCTGATACAGACAGCGCAAGCTGAATGTGATGAAGTGGAGAAATGTCGAGATGAATGGAGCAAGGCACAGGCACTGAAAATTCTTCAGTACCTACGCAAAACACTTAAATTGGCTAGGAAGTAGATTGCAGAGTTGTCAACAATCAATCCAATCAATCTGGCCATCCCGGATTGGATTGGATTGACGATTAGGAGCAATACAGCTTGATTGATTGGATTGGTGGCCCAAAAACGATGAGATTGATTGGCTTGATTGATGAGATTGATGGCCTAAGCGTTTGTGAGGCTGTATAAGTCGGGCAGTCGCGGGCTTCGTTTGGCGGGCATTAAAACTGCTAGGTTTTTTTTGGACGGTATTCGAATCGCGGTAGTAATATCTCTATTGTGCCGCCTTTCTGTATATATATATATATATATATACGTAGCGTTGTTGTAATTTTTTTGTATATCGTTGCAAAGCTCAACACTAGAAAAGTATTGTGAGATCGCTTATATCGCAACAACAGCAACCTCACGCTTGGGCCAATCAATCTCATCAATCTCATCAATCAATCTGGCGTATACTCAGCTTGATTGATGACACAATTTATATAGACTAGATTGGCTTGATTGATCTATGTATTTGGTCCAGCTTGATTGTTGGTCTCAATCTGGATTGATTGTTGACAACTCTGGTAGATTGGGCCCCTGAGGTGGTATTCAAGAGACGGTTCGTAGAATGACAAGCATAATGATTAGTAAAGATTCACATATGAACGTGTTGACGCCCAATTGCGTCTTTTCCAAGTGCTGTATTAATTTGCTATGGCGATAGAAGTGCTGCCCGCTTAGTGGCCGGCAGGCACCCACCAAGCCACGCTCAGACTGTCAAGTGAAGCACTATGATCCATGCCTATCACGTGGTGGGTACATTGTGCACCAAACAATGCAGCTGAGAAACCACTCGAAGCGTTACCCTAAGTAGTCAAGAGTAACGGGGAGAATAGATGCGTTACCATTAATGGTGCTGCTCCAATAGACGAAGTGCGAAAGTTGTATAGTATAATGATAATGAGGAGTGAGGTTGTCAACGGGCTTCGCGTCCGAACCGAACCTCCATCGCTCAAACGATGGTTGAGCAGCTGGCCGGTCCTTTACTGCTCGATTAGTTGAGGTGTTGCTTTGAAATCGTCATCGCGCTCGGGGGGATGCGTGCGTTGAGTACAAGCCATGTCCTACAGGACTTGCCATAGAGTGTAGCGCGTGCATGTCGAATCAAAAATGCTGCTAAGTTTCGATGATGTATGCAAGGATGATCTCAGCTGTGGAAAAGTGGCCGGAGTGAGATTTTACGCCGAAGACTGCATTTGTACCTCTCACCTGAGCATGGATGTGATGGCGGACTCTTCTCGAGCTTTGGTCGCTCAGCACTAAGTTTGAAATCATCAGAGATGTCTCTTATCTGTTGCTAAAACTTTGATAAGCGGTAAGGATAGACGAGGCGGGCCACGTACGACGCAAAGAAACTCGCATCGACAACCATGTGCCACGCTACAGTCCAATCGCGTAAGCTATCACACCGTGACTTGGGAGCAAGATGTATCATACGCCATCCTAAAGGATCACAGATTGACCATCAACTTTTCAGGAGTATTGGTAGCACCCTTGATGCTACTGCGGCTGTGACTTGTGCTAGGTACGTTGCAAGAATGAAAACTTTGGCACTTGTGGGAGATGCTAGCCATTAGATCGGTCGATGGTGCGCCGTTGTGATGTTCAAGGTACGCCGCGCATAGTCTCTAATAAAGCCGAAAAATCTCTCATTCTACACCTCACCGCTCTTCGGCGTCTAACCTTCTAGCCGCTTTCTTGCGATCTCTGTACCGAGATACTGCAGCGATGAAGGGAACCTCGAAAATTGTCATGGAAGCATGCATCTCTTTGAGTTCCAGCAACATTTGTGTGAGGAGTGGCGCATGACAAATTGGCGTTTCTGACATGAACATTGGCATCCTAGGGTGGTGTTAGCTTCCGTGGTAGGAGGTTTCAGAGAACTGGCGGCAACCTACTCCACATTCGCAAAGATAACTCCAATTTGATCGGCACAAGCTTGGAGCCCAGTCCAGTATGGAGAGCCTTTCGCTGATACATCTGCAGCCAGTCGACTGTCCGTGAACCAGGAAGGGGTATAGAGAGTCTCCGCATTTATCATGAATTTGACTGCGCAGAGGTATGTGTTCGTCACTTTGTAGTCAGCAAAGCAGTTTTGGCGCGTGGAGGGGGTAACAAACGTATTGAAGCCGTTGACATATGCATTAGCCCCTCCGCAACCCGCTGCCAAAGATGTTCTGCTTGAGCGACGTACAATTCGATGTCTTCAAGGAAGCGAAGGAAGGTGGCTTTGCCGGCGGTCATATCGGTGTCTTCAAATTCCTCGGTTTTTTTCTCATCTGGGGCCTGTAGGTTGGCAGAGTCAATGATGTGTTGAATAAGCCCTGACCAGAAGTCATGCCCGCGCCGATGCTGCAATGGAGCATAGCGGAAGCGTAGAGAGTGCTTTCGGCGTGATATCAACGACTTCTTCAGGTGATCAACGACCCCATTCAGCTGTTCCTTGTCAAGCAACGGGACCGCCTGTTCTGCAGCGAAGCGCAGTTGCCTCAACGTCATCGATCTCTTGTAATTGCCAGAGAAGAGGATCTTGAAGGGATCTGCCTCATAGCGCTTATACTTAAAATACGCATTTTGGTTGTATTCGTCTTTCAAATCAAGATCCTCCGTCATTAGTAGATTTGGAATCTAGGGGCACGAAGATTACAGTAAACTTCAAGGTGCAAGGGCAATCTCATGTAGCTAGCTAACCGGGATGTGGCTCAATAAGGACCGCGAGTAATTGGGAGAATCTGTAGGCCGGGCGCAAGGCAGTCATAACAAGAACCGTGTCGCAGTCGCGCGTTTGCGCGTTTGCTTGGCATGTCAAGCGAACTGGGCCTGCGTTGATAAGCGATGGTTGAGTGGTGTCGCGGCTCCACCTCCAAGTCACAGTACCCTAGCTCAGCCATCTACCCCTGTCAAAAAGACTTGTGCAAGCATTACCACCGCGCTATCATGACGCACCCAGACTCCACTTCGTTCTGCAGGCACGGAGAATGCGCCACACGGCACTACGGCATATGCGGAAGCTGGGCAGCTAGCCAGGCGCATGTTCGCAGTCACAGCATGCACGCTCTAAGGGCTATAAATCGTGAAACTCCCTTCTCGAGGCGCAGCTACCGCACTCTCACGCGACGAAGTGTTTTACACTGAGCGGCGAAGCTAGCCACTTACCACCGTCACCGTCAAACCCATCACCGTCACCTCAGCTATTTGCGCTTGGCCGTAGGCATTCGCTACGAGATTCGTCTGTCGCCGCGTTCGATACTGGATAAAGTAACAAAGATTTTTGAGGGGTGCAAGCGCGAAGAAACATGTATGTACCTCACATCTCGTCATTGTGCTGCTTGTATTGATCACCCAACAGCTGCTCTCCATGGCAGGAAGACGTGAAGGGAGAAAGTCAGATCCTGAACTACTCCTCGAGCGGCCGACAGCTCTGCTCCGTGCTACTTTCACATCATCCAAAGCCTATCCTGGCGGACCACCGCCACAAGATCATCTCGTACAGGAACCTCGGGGCATTCTCCAACTCCCCACTGAGGTTATCCTGCAATTAGAGCCGCGTCTAGACTACAAGGATATCTGGAACCTCGCTACCACTTGTAGACGTCTAGAGAGTGTTTTGCCTATCAGGAATTATTGGCACACCAGGAAATTGCTTGAAGTGCCAGACATCGATCAAGAGAAAATAATTGTTAGTTTGGGAGAACTTTCCACATGGCTATGTAAACTCTTCCTAGAAAGAGCTTTGCGTGCTTGCCTCAAAAATTCTAAGCAGAGGAACGCTCTTTTGGTTTACATGAAGACAGTGTCACCACTGTCACCACTGTCAAGTGAGAGAATCCCACCGAACGTGAACTGGACGGCGCTGTTCAACGAGGAGCAGCGAGACCTAAGGCCCGACCATATCAAGTATCTGCAAATGAACGGTGGTGCATACGTCGCGCCTTCGAGAGGGGTATTCGGGGCATAAGGAAGTTTTTTTAGTTGTGTACTAGAAAGCCAGGGCTGAGAAGAGGTGCGGGTTGTGGAATGGCTGCAAGAAAAGATGTTCAGGTAGCCAGTCGAGCGTGCTGCGGGAGCGGTGGAAAGCGCATTCATGCGTCTGACAATATTCCCGCTCAACCCATGCGCTGCAAAAATGATCGGCCGGTTGCTCGTCTGCTCTGGCGTTAGTTTTTGCTGTTGTACACTATGCCTTGCACATCACGTACCTCTGTCAACTGTCTATGAAGGCACAGGTCTGATACTAGGCCTCTACCGTAGTCATAGAGGTACTGAGAGCTCACATGCGAGCTGTTGTGTGTGTTCGCATTGTCGCCCCGATTGAGTATGCGCGTGTTGGATTGGGCAGGTCGTGCGGGAGGTCGCGCAGCCAGTTGACGCCGCCGCTTGTTGTCATGTCTTCTTGCGGTGTCCGTTCAGGCCATAGACGGCGGCGATACTGCAGTCGAATTAGCTGCGAACGCGCAAACGAGCAGCGAGAAGTATACTCACCGGTCGGGTGGGTGTTTTCAGCTACCACTTGCGAGCCGTGTGCGGCTGCAGGGGCTGGCTCTGCAGAAGAGCGTCTAGGAGACGTGCTTCAGTCTGGCTCTTCTTCAGCGGAAGTCAAGAAGATCAGGGCCAAAGGGTGCGTGATCTAGGGCGGAGGATGCGTGAGGCTGCGCTGCACGGCGGCTGCAGCATACTGGCGACCGAGGCGATGGAGGATGCCTGGCCGTTGGCTCTTCGTTGCCCAGCCCGCTCAGCCCATGCAGCTGGCCAACCCCACTGAGCGGCGCTTACCTAGTGGGCTGCCACGCGCCAACGAGGAACGTCCAATACATCACAGACTTGCCTACTGTGCTATAGCCATGTGCCTGTTCGGTGGTGAAGGAACACATCTCAATCGAGTATCATTCGTATACTCAGCAATTTTCAAGTAGCTGTATCTCGCCTAATATAAATCAACACAAGATTGCACAAGTTCGGCAAACAAGGAATGTGGTGTGCCCGTGAGCCCGCTGTCCTGGACGCTCCCAAGGACTTCCGGCAATGATAGGCGATCCTAACCACGAGTGACTCAGCGACGACATTACAGAACTGAAACAGCGGCGGGTACCAAGGTGTCAAGGTCAGGATTCATACGTGTGGCTATTTTCTACAGCGAAAGTAGGGGGTAACGAGCTCGCTGCTAGCAGCGTTGCTGTGCCCTCCTGTACCGCGCCGAGGCGGGTGCTAGTTATTCAGAAACCGCTCTATTGCAGAATTCAGATGTATACACAGTGTTGACAGAGTGTCTATACAGTGTTCGACATGTTGGCGGGTAGTAAATGTTTGTAAGGAAAGCATACTATTATATTTCATGGCAGCCCTTTTGCGGGCAAGTGGTGGTGGCTACCAAGTGGTGGTGGCTGCATTGTAGCCCCACATTGGTGGCAGTGCAGTACCCTAGCTACGGGCCATACGGCAAGGCACACGGCCAGGCACAATGGATGGCCCCCTATTCCTCGAAATCAAAGCCCGTCACTTTACACATGTACGACACTTACCGCTTTTTTCAGCTCTCCACTGCACCTTTGACCAAATACCCGCGTGGGTCTTCTTTATATCAATCTTTTGTGATATGTATTCTGTCGCTGTGATTTGCACTTCGTCAAGCCTATATGCATGGATGGGATGTATGCTCGATACTGAAGAGTCGAAAACGGACTGCATGCAGGGTACTATACACGGGCATGACGTAGTTGTCGTTGCGCTACCCGTTGTAGTTCAACGAAGCAGCGACGTAACATGGGTTGCAAAACAGCTTTCCATCGATCAAGGCCTTCACGTCTGTATGGTTCTGGACATCGAACACGTCCCTAACGCGCATGAACGAGGAGTAGAAAATACGTCTGCAGAAGCTCGGGAACTGTTTTCGACCCTGCTCGGATACGAGATTCGGGTAATGTTACTCGTAAAAGTTGGAATTTGGACGCTGTGGGACGAGCAAGGTATTACATAAACTGATGTACCGTCGGTAAGTGATGTTCATTGGCATGTACTATAGGTTTTTAAGACGGCTATTTGATATTAACCACTTCGTTTATGTCGGATTATGGACTTCGTTGATCCCGATTATGCAGCCTAAGTCTATCCTTTCGTAATTTCATACCCAAACTCGCAAGATTGGCAAATCGTCTCCACTTAAAAATGCCCTCCAAACGCTGGCCGTACTTAGCCAACATCACTCACCTTGCTCCGTTCCCGAAAACGAACTCATTGAACTTAACACTAAACGTTCGATCGTCACCTATTTCGTCCTGGAGCCAAGCAATCCACGGCGGCGGATCCTTTGGTATTTCCAAAGTAGTGTTGTTGCGCAGACGCTCTAGGTTATTCAAGTAAAACCGCATCTGGTAACGGTCTTGGAGAAATATCTGTGGGGCTTTTCGTAGAAGGAGCTTATATTGCCATGCTTCAAGCCTCGTAAAACTTTCAGTAACGTTGTCTTCAGAGAAGTTATCCTTTTTGAGCAATCGCCCAATATGAGAAAGCTTCTCAGGTAAGAGTTTTGTCTTAACACATCGACATGTGGTGGCGAAGTTCCAAAGGTTTTCGTAGTCAAGATATGATAATACTTCCAGTAAAAGCTCATCGTGGAGTCTAAGGACGTGCGAAGAGTTGAGTGCTTCCAAACCAGTATTCTCTTGTTGATCTTGGACGCCATTCCCGTTGACGGTGGGAGTTTGCGTCTGGGTGAATAACAAAGCAGATGAAGTATCAAGGGCCGGTGTTGGCTATTCTTGCGCAGTGTTGAGTGTTATCGAGAGCCTTGGTTTGGAATGTTGGTTGGGGGTCGAACTGGGGTCGATCGAAGTGGGAGATTCATGGGTTGGGGCGGTCTTGTCTTGAGCAGTTAGGGTCCTTTCTCTCAACTCCACCTTGATGTCTTTAATCTCCTCCTTGAGTTCTTTAATACTTTGCTCGAGCTGTTCAATATCTCGATCTATCTCCTGTGTCAAAGGATCAGCACAAGCCATGCGATAATCAGTATGTACATGCCTCGCCTTCTACTCCCCGTTGTAGCTTTCTTCTTTTTCCAGCCGTCCACGATCTCGAGAACTTGTATCTTGCCATATCATGTTGGATATGGAAAGCGGGACGCTGTGCGGAAGACAGCCTGCGTTGTTCACAACTACGCATAAGCTGGTTCAGTCGACAGCAAGAGCAGTAAGTGGCTTGCTGCGTGGCTCGATTCTGAAGCGTTCTCTAGCGTCGGGAGGTAATAATTGCGCGTCGCACGTTTTATGGCATCGTGAAGCGTGGCATGAATGGGGAGAAACTAAGAAATAGCCGGTCGGCGATCAACATGCAGATTGCGCGGCACAGCTACTTGCACTACGGCGTATACGGAAGGTAGGTACCGTGTCCGTGCGCTTGATGCGCTTTTCGGGTGATGCGCTTTTCGGGTGATGCGCTTTTCGGGTGATGCGCTTTTCGGGTGATGCGCACCAAACATTTTATACAGGCCACACAAAGATGAAGCTGTAGAACCACACACAATTGTTGTTACAACGAGATTCTTTGGTGCAGTACTCTATAGATCTATGCGACAAATGTCTGTCATACATATCTTGCTGGAAGAGTGATTTTCCAGCCGCGAGTGTTGTGTTTTGGTAGAGGAGCTGAGGGCGGCTCATGAGGAACCACACCACTTTGAGCAGCCGCATCACCACGATTCTGTTTCTTCTTGACTCCTTGTTGCTGTGGAGGCTTCCTCTTGCCTTTTTGAGTAGTGTGTAATGCTTTTTCATGGTCTTTCTCCTCCTTCTTGCGCGCGCTCTGCCTTGCGTGGATGGCTGCGATAAGAGTCTCTGCTTGAACTTTGCATAGTTGAACTGACGCCAGTTGAGATAGACAGGCTGTGATACGCGTCTCCAACGTGCAGACAATGGAAGCGGATGCGAGGATGTCGGACTAGAGTGCGGTAGGATGGGTGTGCAGGTTCTGGCAGGATAATGTCGCACATGTTATCACAAGCCCGACTTGTGCTGCGACAGCCTGTTCGTATTTCCGCTAACTAGCCATGTGCCGAAGTAAGTTGAGCATAAGCAATGCGAAAAAAATCTCCTCCCGCTTCGAAACGCAGAGCGCCCGCCCGTTAACGCAGGTACTGCAGTCATGCGGCGTAGCATCCTGATGACGATGATGTTGATGCTGACATGGTCCCTCGGCATACCAGCCGAGCATGTGCAGCGCGTCTACATGTCCACGGCGAACGGCGACTCTTCTCTCGTCAATCCAGCAGAGCACTTGCTCCAGGACAGGCGGGCAGCTTGGTGACAGAAAGCCGCGCGTCTTTAGGCGTTGTGACAACCACTCACCTGCATGGCTTATTAAAGGGCTGATTGCCTTCACTCTGATCTACCTTTCGTCCCCCATGTCTTTACAACATCCCTTTTCGTCCACCAACACATGATTGATGACGCTTTTGATAAGATACTGTCGAAACGGCAGCAGGTCGGCTAGGTAACTACCGTCTGTCCAAGCCGTGGCGGAAGAAAGCGTGGTCTGATCTTCGACCCTGCGATACTAACCAACTTGTCCCCGCGCGCGGCAGGAGAGCAACGAGAGATGTAATCAGAATCCAGACAAAAGCGCTTGGAGGCTGATGGATTATTCACGGTCGTGTGGGCCCATGCATTCTGGCTCCACCAGTTACTTGTTGAATAAAAGCTGCTTTCAAGTATGCTTACGATGACCCTTCACTAGGTATTCTCCAAATTCAATGGTACCGTTTGCACAACTAGTGTAAGGGAAAACTGCCAGAGTGTTGTCTACGGTCATCCAAGCATCAAGATGCTCTCTTCTTACGTATTCAAGCTTTTTGTTTCTCATTCATTAGGAATCAGCGCAGTCGTTTATTGTTCGTGTTCCTCGCAACGCCCGATACTGCAATATCACACTTATGGCTTACCGAAAATACAAAACCCGAGCGGAGCGATTGGAAAAACGACAAGAGCAGAATCGAATAGCCCAAAGAACATACAGGGAGAAGTAAGTGCGCAAGGGAAAGTCTGCAGGCTCATTTTTCATGCTTCTGACTGTCATGCAGGGCGAAGAAGAAAAAGTGCGTTCTTGATCCAGCAAATCCCTCATTCCAGCATCAGTACTGACAATCGAAGAGCCCTAGAGATTGCAGGGGAAGCCGAATGCAACGAAAGTACATGGGACCTTCTGGACCGCCCCTGCTCAAAGCTCCGACTGGAGATGAAGTTAGCATGCATCAACAAGGATATCGACGACGTTACGAGTATCTTGGAAAACGCTACGGATCCCTCCATAACGAAGTACTTGGTGGAGCGACAACCATGCATCCAGCGCACGGTAGACACTTTTCGGGCTTTCCTATGTCACTTGCCTGAGCCGACGACAGCTTCTTCTCAAAAAGGCACCGATGACTTCGCTATGGACAGCACACCGAACCTCGTGACTCAGCCTAGTTCTGTCTCTGATCAGTCCTGCTTTGTTTCAGCTTTGGAGACCTTGGATCCGTCCCCCAGAGAAATTCTTCAGAAGTTGGAAGCACAGATACGTCAGCAGAGGGTTTATAACGCAGTGGCATGGTCTTATGCTAGGAATCATCTAAATGCGTCTAATGTTATCTCATAGTCACTTCTCGTATGAACTATACATTGCGTCAAGTCAGCGATTTTGTCATGGCCGGACACCTATGATGCTCGGGGTGATGACCTGAGGTGATCTTTCTCTTCTAGCAAGACTTTGATATACTATACAAACCCAACAGAATGTACGAGCATAATCTATATGCTGCGCTTCTCTATATTCACAACACTTCCTCTCAGCATCAAAGGTGCATTCGCTATATACTCTTCAAGCGAGCGTTCTGGACCTAAGATGCCGAACATGCGATTTGAGTCCGTCGACGCGATGAATCATCTACGGCAGTGACGCACGTTAAACCGACGCCCCGCAAAGTTATCACCAGCATACATACTGAGGATGAACAACATGCATCCGAAAAGCCAATGGCTTGTGAAGCAGAAGAAAGTAGCGCTGTGAAACAACAGAGTTGCAATCAGAATAGAAACTGCCTCGCGACAGAGTCTTGTGCCTACCGGAGAATGCATTGAATATCGCTAACTAGTTACATTGCCTTTCGAGGCACATTAGATACGCTGTGCCTCTGTAGAATGTCGTATAAGTCTTGTACAAATTCGCTTCTGGTGATCCAATGTCAATATTCTACACTCGCAATCGAGGGATAGATACGTACTGCACATTGTTTTGCTGATGTGAACAAACACCGGTACCATACTGAGCATTGCCTGGCAGCATTGCCCGACCTTGGTAACAGCTAGCCGGATGCGGATATTCTGACAAGAAGCTCTGGTTCGAGCGGCGATAATGATCATTGATGAGAGATTGAGTGTCGTTCAACTGCTTTCTCATAGCTTCCTGTGACGCATACAGAGTGTCTTGGCTTTCTTTGAGTTCTTTTAATGATTCAAGGATGTTTCTCAACACTTGATCCTGGTGTTGTGCGTGGTCGGTGCCAAGGTTTACAACCTGCTGAAGTAGACGGGCACTCTGTTTCTGGTAGCTCTCATCAGAGTTTGGTGCATCTGGAGTCCGCCGTGCGTCCATTGTCGCATCGCTAAGCGCTTCTCCACTGTGTTTTTAATACAAGTTAGGCCTGCGTGCATTGACTTGTGTTCTACTCACTTTGTGTTTTGCAAGAGACCTTCAGAGACGTCCATAGGCTCTAGAGACTGACGGATGTGCTCGACACCCTGTACGGCTGAGATAATGGTACCCTGGCAATGTTAGCACGAACGTTAACCTTATGACGTTGCGCATTGGATACATTCGAATACTTGTAGCTTAGTCGTTGCCCCTTGAAGTGTCTGTTATGGAGCTGTTCGTTGTGCAATCAGCGCTATTCGCTGGGCGTTGGTAGAGGCAGACGATACGATGGTCGGAGGACCTCAGAACCTGAAGACATATAGGGACTTTCAATATCTATTTGGGAACGAAACAAAAAAGGACACTGCAAACAAAAACGATTCGAGATTGGATAGGATTCGTCCGGGACCGACAGAAGATCGCTTTGTCCATTGAAATAGCTGACACTGCATTGAGTCGGTGTTTGGATTCCCACAATCCTCATATTAAACAGTCTAGTCGATCACTTCTGTCATGCAAAACACTACGTCAAGAGCATGTTCGAGGCTGTGGCACGATTTGACAAACGCACCTGTCTCATTTCCATGTCAGCAGTGACAGTAACGCTGACGAATATCCATATCACGTCCGTCGCTGCGTGGCAGAAAACCCTACGTAGCGAAAACACGTCAGCGCTCTTGAACACAACGAATCTAAGAACGACAAGCATATGCGAATCCTCTCAGGACTAATTAATTACAGTGACTAACGATTGCTGCTTCACTCTTGCGCACCGTGGCAAGATGATTCTCTAGACGCAACGTACATGATGGGATGCGCAAGCCGATCCGCGTCAGCTGTTTGGCTAGAGCTAATTCGAGGTAGAAAGTGCAGAACCAGCCGCCACTTGCCACTAGAGCTCCCTTCCGGTCGAAGACTTGGTGCATGTGCATTAGCGTCAGCGTCACGCTCAGCGTCAAGGTTGTGACATGAACGGACAAGCATCGCGTAAGAAGTGTGGCTAGTGGCGAGCGCCTTCGTTCAAATGATATCGATCTTGGGCATCCGAATACCCCGCTGTCGCAGGCCAAACGTTGTCGCAAACATGAGTCTTAATACTAATAACGCCGTGCGATGACCGTCATATAGACTGAGCTAGGATGCTACAATCAATACAACATACGCTCTCTTGTTACTATCCTGTCTATAATACCAGCACCCAACCGTGCAACACCCGCTCTCTTCGTGCATCCTGATGCCAGGTCTCCGATCACGTAACTATGCTGTTGATTCTCTGGATGTCATTCGATACTGTGTAACGTCGGTAGCTTATGCAGAGCTTACGTTCTCTTGCGTCGTGGGAGTGCATGAAGTGCTCAATAGGCAACCGCACTGCAATGATCTGAACAATTGCAGCTTCTCAGCATCGACCGGGTGTGGAATCCTGAAGGGAAAGGTTGGTACAGTAGCATCACGTGTCCCTTCAGCCTATAGGCTGCAGGAGTCACCACGAGGTCACATGTCGATTGATGTCTGTAACATTAGCAATGAAGCTGGTGGTTTTACACTAGCAATCCGGAACTTGACCTGAACGTTATGCCCGAAGCCACTTCCGCGCTGACACCAACGTGCACTGCTGCGAGGATCGCAACAAGCTCTTCGTGACGGCCGCTCTGGACACTGTAGCTTCCTTCAGCTCTCTTCACGCCGGAACAATAGAAGCCATCCTCCCCCAGAAATCGAATCGGTCATCGCGTCCGAGCTCCCACGTGTATGCGTTGGCCAGCGAAAAAGATGTTCCTCAGTCCTGGCTCCGTGAAGAAGATGGTGTCGACGGGAGAGTACACGTCCATGGCTCCGACCGCAGCTGTGCCCCCAGTCTGGTTGATGTTGAGCTGGTATGGTTGCGCAACCGAGAAAGCAGGCCACCGAGCCGCTGCGCTGGCTCCAGTCGCCGCGTGGGCGCCGGCGCCGGCTGCGATAGCCAGGGGAATAGATGGGTCCTCCAGAGTGACGAAACGGCCCCATATCATCATAAAGGCCGCTGCAGGTCTGCGCCGAGGTACGGGACGCTGCCCAGCGGACCGAAGTATGCGTGCAGATCGGAAGCATGGGTGCCGGGCAGAGCGCTAAACTGGTACTTGTACGCTGTGCGGCCCTGCGAGGAATACGCTTCCGCCAACCAGTACGAGGGACACACGAATGTGAGCTCGGCGTAGATGTTCTGCACTCGTGCTAGAAGACAAGCATGAAGGTGGTCAGAGAAGCGCGGCCATACGTTTGCGTGCTGCTGCTGTCCGGTAGCCAGCGAGCTCTGGTCCAATGCACTTGGTCCGACGATGCCGTTGGTAGCAATCTGGTAGGACTGGGGGCAGCTGGAGGCGTTGCTACCGGGGTAGTAACGGAGTGCTCTGTCTACATCCTCGTCGCTGAACTCGGGCAAGGTGCGGTGGAGCCAGGTGCGCAGGGAAGGTTCGGTGGTGATGTTTGGCGGAGTGAAGAGGGGCCCTTCGTCTAGATGGGCTCGTTAGTCTACACGGACGTCCGCACCGAATAGGTTGGCACAGATTGCTCTACTCCAGTCTCTCTCACAGAACATAAGAAAGATGCGTACTTGCGTTGTTGCCGACCAGCAAGTTGCGCCCATTKACCCCCCCCCCCCCCCCTTTCAACAACGGGCTACTTGGCTCTTCTTGTATTAAACACACCATCTGTGACCGGCAAGAAGCCCAAGCGCCGTACGGCTTGATAGCCGTGACGGTTGCAGAGGCATTCTGTAACGTGGCTGTGTCCTTTGACACCAGGCAGTCAAACAGCGACTGCGATGCGCTGTCTATGCGGCATCTCGCATGATCCGCAAACGCTTGGTAGGTCTGCGTCGGAGAGAGAACGTCGTATGCGTACTGCCTAGGGAGGTACGGTGATGCAGCGATAGCGCTGTGGAAGAGGGCGACTCTGAGGGAGCTACCGTACGCCATCCCCTTCAGCATGACTAAACCCCCTCTCGCGCTCTCTCCCGAAATGGTGACCATGGACACATTGCCGCCAAACCGATTGATGTACGCCTGGACCCACTGCAGAGCGAAGAACTGGTTTAGCAGTCCTGCATTGGCCACGCCCCTCCTGGCCACCTCTTCTGAGGCCAGGAAGCCGAATGGACCGAGTCTGTATTGCACCGAGACTACTATAAAGCTGTTGCTGTTGGCTTGCAAGAGCTCGGTGAAGTCGTTCTGGCTCACTGCCCGCGCCATAGCCACCACCGTGAATCCAGACCAGGACCGGCAGGTTGAGTGCGTTGGCTGGACTCTGGACATTGAGAAACAAGCAATCCTCCGACATCTCGAAGTCGCCTGCTCCCATCCTTGATGCCAGCCCCGGCATTCCACTAAAGCCTAGCTGTTGGCATTAGGGCCCGTAAGCGTTCGCGTGGATCACAGCGCTACGGTGGACGGCAGGGAGCCGTGGGCTCTGCCAGCGAAGCGCGCTCAATGGAGGGGCTGCATACCGAATTCTGTGGATTGCGTCAGGAGCCGTGGTGGCCTATGCAAAATTACTCGGTCGGTTCGGCTTCTTACCCTCTCCACGTATTGATACCGGAGATGACGTTGGGAAATCCCGGTAGATCACGTAGCCTAGGTCGATGTTAAATGCGTCGCTAGTAGGGGACTGTTCTTCGCTAAGTAGCTCCGAAAAGGGCTACGACGGCAGCAGAGCAGATACTGCAGAAAATGCATATGCCAGCAGCAGGAATAACATGTTCACAATGCTGGAATGCCGATTCAGACGCGCCGTATTATTTCAGCAACGCCAGCCTCGACTCTGTAATGTCATGGCCAACGTTAATCGTACTGTACCCGCGTGGTCTCACCGTCGTGATCAGACCGAGTTGTTGGTTGCAAGATACTCGCGTGACAGGGACTTTGCCTAGAAGCGTAATCAGCATTACGTTGGTCAACAGGCTGATCTGGCAAGCTCGAACTTGCTATAGGTCAGCAGCTCTTATGTATGTGTTGTTGTTTTTTTGCTAGATTATGCTGACATTTGCTAGACTTTTGCGTGTAACCATTCCAAGTGTTCTAAGCGCTTGTTTTACACTGTTTGCAAAGTTGGCTTCCGGCCCTGCAAAACAACGGAAGAGAATCCGGACAGGTATCCTTTGCTGAGACGGACAAAGGGCTGCCCTGAGAGGAAATAAAACAAGCACTTAGGCCACTTGGAATGGTTACACGCAAAAGTTGGGTAGATGTCAGCGTAATCTAGCAAAAAAAACACATACGTGGAGACTGCTAACCTGTAGCAGGTTTTGTCTAGTATAAACTACTTGTCAACAAGTGTGATGCTGACTTCTCTCCTGAGCAAGTACTCGCTTAGTGCGCTGTGAGTCCTTGTTGTGTGAGTATTTTGCGTCATACAAAACCGGAAGCCAAATTTGCAAACCGGTGCATCGCTTTTTGACACTGTTTTATGATTCGAGCATCCTATATATTCCTCCTAGAATAGGAATTCATCGTCAAAACCTCCATTCTCACAACCATGGCCGTACAGGAGCTCCAAGCAGACGCAAACTCGAGGCAACCAGCATGCGACCCCGACAATACCACGACCTGTCTTCAGGCGGTGGACGACAGTAAACACAACTCATCTAGTATTTCCCCCAAACTACATGACTTCTTGGCTGGCCTCCAACAGCGTGGGATCAAGGCCTTTGCATCACATGGCCGGTCGTTTCCACCTGAAGCAGTGATGCATGACCGAGCAGCTGTCGTCCCTACGGTTATAGTCTCGCCGCGAAGCGAATGGGGCGTTGTGGAGACGTTAAAGTTGCTCATCTCCCTGAGACTCTACGACGAGCATGCTGTCTCGGTAAGAAGCGGAGGACACGGATATCACAACGGAGGATCATGCTCGGGAATCATGATCAATCTGGGATACATGGCAAACCGACGGATCGTTGACAACGTTTTGTTCCTGGAACCTGGTTGCATCTTGGGACAACTTATCGGTACTTTGGCGGACCACCAGAAGGCAGTCCCTCACGGCGACTGCTTCGGCGTCGGGGCTGGGGGACATTTTCTCACCGCGGGGTGGGACATCGCCCTGGCTCGACGCTACGGACTCGGGTGCCAGTCAGTCACTGGCGGCCGTATTGTTCTGTGGGACGGATCGGTCGTCGATGTGGATGAGAAGAACCATCCGAAATTGCTATACGCCATGCGCGGCGGCGCAGCAGCAGGAGTGGGAGTGGTTACAGAAATACGGCTACAGCTGATCGATCAGCCTCCCTTGGTTTCCTGGCGTTTCCAGAGCCTGTCCAAAGCACAGCTGGAGATTTGTGTGGCCCATCACGCCTTCGCAAGCGCCGTGAACCTGCCTAAGGACATATCGATATCGTTCCGCTTTTACTTCGAGCCGGATCAGCATGACCCGGTATGCTCGTTCAACGTTGTCAGTATCCTGCCTGTGGACAAGACCCTTGAGTGTCTCAGTGAGCATCTGGGTAGTGCGGTTGCGTCTATCGTAGCTGAGCAGTCGGCGTGGCATGAGAAGTCACTTGTGGACTTGAGAATGATGCCAGCTTCGGAAGCCTTGGCCGCAAATCCCCAGATGCTGGCAGAGGTGACACCTGTGGCACTGCATGAAAGCCCTCTAACCTACTGGAAACCGACCACATCGTCGCGTGAAATGGCAAGGTCGTATTTCACCTCAGTCTCGCATTGGGTTGTTTCTGAGTGCGATACCGTCTTTCTAGAGCTATATCATGCGTTCCAGTCTGTCCGAGCAGTACATGCACGCGAGCGAATGTATGCGCTTGTAGTTCAAGGTGGTGGCCGAATGACAGAGTTGCAGCATCAGTGTTCGATGCCGCTTGGTCAAGCCCTGGCTCGCTTCGAGATGCATTGGGATACCCCCGAGGATGAACAGTGGTCTAGGAGTTTCACGGACAAGATATCTGGGATCATGGAATCAAAGCTGGATCGTGGCCCTAGCCGACCATATCGCGGCGACATCTGGCTAAAAGAGCAAGAACAGGACGACACACTGGAAGCGATACTCGGGTGCTATGACCGCCGTTCAGTCGTTTGACCTTGGCTTTTCTGCTAGGGGGCGTGCGTTCTGGGTCGGGATGTGCGCTTGTTTGGGTGACGGATGCCTAAAATGACGTGCGTTCTCATCCTAGAAGACAGAAACCTGCGTTACAAAACTAAGTTAGCATAACTACCTGTTGCACGGTTGAGTGCGGGTATTGTAGACAGAATAATTAGGAGAGAGTGTATGTTGTATTGCTTATAGCATCCTAGCACAGCTCATATAAAAGGTCATCGCACGGCGTTATCAGTAATGAGGTTCCCGACAGCGCTTGGCCTGCGGCACTACCCTCCTTCCTTACATGACGAACAACCCAGCGAGCCGACGCTGGCTAATGGGAGCACAAGGATAGTAAAGTGGGTCCCTACGCGACGGAAAAACAGGTGTACCGGAAAATCACGTAATTTCAGCACCCTGACCTTGACTACGCCAACAATAACGACGTAATAAGTCTACTGTTAGCTATGAAAATAATGATACTTCATCGTGATCAGTCCGAGAGAGATTGTTGTGGTAGGGAGCCTAAGATTCGTGCAATCTGATTAATTAATTCCTGTAGACTCAGTTCTCTCAAGTCTATAGACAACGAACACACGGAAACGAATGCATAGGCGTTACTTCCCAACCCATTCCTACTCTGGAAGAGAGAAACACTATGTTGAAGCAGGAGGAGGAGATCCAAATCTCGCTCAAGCGCGTACGAGAGATCGTCCTAAGTCATCATCACCAAGCTCCTGCATTCATGACCGAAGACTGTAAACGTTCATGAGACTTTGCGACAAGATAACTAGAGTTGGTATGGTCCCTTGGTCTGAAGAAAGCCGAAACTTAGGGCTGATAGTCTGCAACAGGACAACAAAAGTCAGCGCTGAGAAAGGGCTGGTGACTTCCTGGCGACGGTGGGCGTCAAGTCAGCTCTACTCTGGCTTCTAGAGTTCATGGAGGAGAAGATCCCTCTGCACTCCGACCACTCCATTATCGTCGAGTTTGATGCACGGAGTAACAGAGGGTATGCTAGTACACGGGACAAGATTCAACAGTTTGAAAAGGGTGCTCCGAATGTGGTCACAGGCCGACTTTGTAGATAGAGCCGGGTACAATGCGTCCTACTAAGGTATTGACTCGTTTTGCGTGTTGGCCATAGTAAAAGCTGCGTGGTACCCCTGCACGCATTTACTGTGTGCATACAGACCCCACCTAAATCCAAGTTCATCTCTCCTCCACCGCGTTATCTGATGATGGCGCATTCTACATGTGATGGCGGGCCACTCCGGCGATAAAGTGGCTAGGGATGTAGCACAGCCTGGCATTCTTCTACTTCCGTCGTACTTCTAATCTTAATCCTACGTGCACCCTAGCTCCTCACGAGCGTGAAGTCATGCTACTCTACTCGAGTAGCTCTTCCCACCGCCGAATCTCCCTACTACGGGCTACTGCAGCATTTGTATATTCTCCTGATTCTCTGTGGATGCGTTGAACGCTGTGATTTTCTAGTATGACGCTTACGCAGCGAAAACAAGTCCTAACTGACTCGCCGCCTATCGATCTCGCTTCGTGTTTGCCATCGTACCGCCGTTAGTGTCATACAAACATCAAGGAAACAAGGACTTGACTCCGAAACAACTATCGTGTATAGGGGGGCGCCATAACTCTGCGGCAGTAAGCTTGCCTTGAGGCAGATGCTGGAGGGCCAAGCCGGGCTCACTGTCACAAGTCGGTAAGACTTGCCAGTACGAACATCTGCGATTGCCCACTTCCTATATCAAGAGTTATGCAGATAGGGAAGTATGGTCAAGACCAGATCCTGGGTACTTGCTTATCTTGAGCAGTTCTGAGCTGAGTCTCTCCCAAAGATCCCGCATCTTTGTCCGTCCCTGTCAATCGCTCAGTTGCCTGCACGCTCGGGAGGAGCCGGTCTCTGGTTGTCACTGTGTCGCTACGACCGCCGACATGCCATCCATGCATTGAGAGGTGTCCTTTGGTGTTGCGATACTACACCTGCGCCTTGCCCACCGCCTTCCCATATTTCCTCAATCATCTTGGAGCAATGGGGAGAAAAGGACATTATAATTGCAATAGGCGCATAAGCTTTGCACTGGTATTTGCTCTCCGAACTATATACCGTCGCATGCAACAGCCCCCAGATCAGTCTCTACTTACTTCCCACTTTGTCTCAACTGCGATAGCGTGATTCGGACTGGTTGTTATCCCCTGTTTTTGGTACTCGTAAACAGACGAGACGCGAACCATCTGCAAAGAATTGACAGCCTGCAGCTCAAGTGGCGATGAAGTATGATTGTTGCCCACCGATTCTGAGAACGTGGCAGTCAAGTCGAAATCTCGTGTTCTGATTCCTTTCTTCGAGAAAAAACCAGTCCGCTTGCTACCGTGGCTTGACTGGGTGGGCTTGATCGATCTGTCAAATAAGGGACGGGTGAGGGGAATGCACGGCAGAACGATCGCGACAGCCGTCTCGAGGCCAGAGAGCATTATGACAAGCACACCGCTGTACATCATGTCTGCAAAGTCTAGGTCGGGCAGCAGTACTTGTCGGCATATAGTGATAGCCCAGGTTCTCCCCCAAATGTCAGCATGGATTATAGAAGATGAGTTGCATATCAACGGGCACTTACCCTGTTCCTATGCTGAGCAGTGCCATTGCGGCTAACTTCTCGCGCCAAGTCAATCGCAAGTTGTAGAGATATGGCATTGGCAATACGATGATCATGGCATCGGTGATGAGGTTGATGAGGCCCATTGCGAAGTAAAACGCTGGTTGACTACCGCAAGTTCCTGGTAACGTAAAGTCCCAATTCCTCGCCAACGGTCGGCATATCAACAAAACGGCGATGATGTTGGCGATACTCCACATTACGGTCAGAGCACCGAGAATACGGGCCCACTTTAACATGGACGACGTTGGTATCAGTGCCGCATACGTCAATAGAACCGACAATTTGCTGAAACATACAGCGGCATTCCACAGCAGAGAGAAGGACATGATTCCCTACAGCAGAAAGGCAGTCAGAGGTTGCGGAGTCGGGAACGGCCACTCATTGGTCTCACCTTGAAGAAGAAGGTTGCTGTCTCAGGCCCAAAGCGTTGGTAAATCTCGATGGTATGGAATCCAAAGCCACCATGTGTAACCAGTGAGATGCAGCAAGCGTGCAGTGCAGTGTTCCATAGCTGGTAGACATGTCAGAACAGACGTGATTTCCTCATACGATGTTCGACATACTAAGGCTGCGATAATGCAATAATCACTGTAGTCGATTCTGTTCCCGATGCTTTTGGCGACAAGGCGCAGACCTACAGACACAATGGCTATCAAGATAGAGATGGAGGAGACCACTATAATGCTGACTTGTTGGCCATTCTCGATGGAGATCATTCCCGTCATCATGAGATTAAGTTTGGCTTGGTGAATCTGTTGTGTAAAAGTGTTCAAGGGGCGACATGGCTCAAACAGTTGCAGTTGGGCTCATTTATGTGGGACAGCAGCTCAAAAGGTGGCTATGGAATTGCTTTCTCGAGTGTGCATGCACAGACTTGAGCTCACAACATCCCGAAGGAAGTGCTTTCTGTTCAATACCTGGGACATTGAGGGGCGGCTCGTGGACTCGACAGCTTGGGGCTGATAGCCAATAGCGGAATAAGATACTATAAAAACCAATGGGAGCGAGTCCGCAGACTCTGCCTCTGCATATGCCATTTATTGTGGGTTGGTAACGACGTTGCTTTTTGGGGGGTTGTGCTTACGCGGCATCTCGCGGCCCGTGAAAACCGGGGCTTAGTGCATGCACGTGTCTTAGCTCACAACTCTCTCGTCCACACCACAAACACGGAACTACAATACATCTTCGTCAAGATTTTTAGCTTGTCTGCCGCGATTCCTGGATTGCTTCTGGGTTCTTCAATTTCCGCAAGAGCTTGCCCCGCTAGGAGAGGTATAACAAGACATGTGTCTGCGACGCAATCTCGTTTTCCCTGTCCAAGGCTTTATCACAAGCGTTAGCGCCAGTTCTAGCCGCTCTGACTGCGAAGTCACATCGAAGTCATCCAACGCCTAGCGCTCCCCCTCCCGTTTTTTGCTTTTCGGTGGGCTTGCCACTATTTCCAGCTTCAGTTCAACAAAGGAAACCTGATCAGCTGGAACCGGGTGGGAAGATTCCGTAGTCAGGGTGAGTTAAGGACGCGCAGCAGAGCTTCTACACCTAGAACCCTTAGCTAGTGCTCATATACCACTCTTTGCAAGCGCCAAGGCTGGCCGCTTGGTACGGCAATGAAGAAGTTTTAGTCACACTAGTTCCTGCAGCTGCCGGCCTTTTCGTGCAACAGCTTGGGTGTAGGCCGAATCAAGCAATTGCTCCTTTCCTGGACCCTGAGGGTTAGCTTCCCCGGATGCAATGTGAGAGGTGCCATACCCCACTACTGAACAGAAATGGGCACCTTTGCACATGCGTTTCGCGAAAAACGCGGCCAGATTTGACCCTGGCGCTCTTCTGTTAAAATAATGCGTTAACTTTCAAAAATGCACTAAGACTATTTACCCGATACAGTGTACGAGGGTGTGCTGCACGCGAGGGCCCCCAACCACTCACATAAGCATGAAGCTGAAGAGCCACGTACAATAGCTATATCCGTGGGATCTTTTGATGGAGTGATCTATAGACCTATGCGACAGAGTTCACCGATAGATTAGTTATATAGAGTGGCTTTGCGGCCGGTGCGGGTGGTGTGGGTACGTAGCTCCTGAGGAGTCTCTCCATCAACAACACTACGACGCGCAGCCGCACCACCACGCTGCTTGTTCTTAGGTCTTGCTGGAGCTTCTGGAGCTCTGCGCTTGTCTCTTTGGGGCAATTGTAAAGCTTTTTGAGCGTCACGAGCTTCTTTATCCTTGTGTCTTTGCTCTTTGCGCACATTGATGTCGCGGCGTTCTTGAGCCTTCCTCTCATCCCGCACCTTCTTATCCTCTGCAGCTTTTGCACGCTTTTCCTCAGCTAACTTGTCCTTGTAGAGCTTACTAGACTTCTTTGCCTCTCTCATATCTGCCCTCCTAAGCTCGTCAGCATGTTGTTGCTCTTTTATTATCTTTTCACGAGTGCGCGCTTCGCCGAACTTTCGAGGAGAGTGCCACTTCGCTCTACCCCAGTCATCCAGCGTGTGTTTATTGAGGTCTAATGCTTTGCCCTTAAGATTCTGCTTCTTCTTAGCCTGTAGAGCCTCAATAAGACCATCGTTCTCATCGCGGAGTAGTTCATTTTGGATAGCCAAGTGGTGGATGGTTTGCCGCAGCGCCTTTACGTCTGGCAGAGTCTCATCCTTCACAACACGGTCGAACTGAGCGATAACACGGCGGCACTCTGTACCTTCTAGCTACTGCGGAGTTGTTTCAGGCGAGTGTGAGGCCTCAGGTGTTGCAGGCTTGAACCGGTGAAGGATTTTGTCGCGATTGAGCGGGTGAATACCCGTGCTCTCAAAGGCTTTGAGTATAAGGTTTTCGGTGAACGAGGCAAGCCAAGCGTCCCAGAACAGAGGGAGTAAATCACCTTTCTTGACTGGCACTAAGCCCTTGCTGCTGTGAAAGCGTTGTGTGAGCTTCTTGGAGTATGCTGCCGATAGAGGCCGGAACAGCACCACATCCAGCGGCTGCAGCGTGTGCGTACTGTGTGGAGGAAGTATGGCCACAAGGTTCTTGTTGAGATGGTAATACGTCAGAAAAGCCTTACTAAGGTGGCTGCTGTGGCCGTCAACGATGAGAAGCCTCCACTGTCTCCGAGCTGACTGCTTGGTGTTTTCATCAAAGACTTGCTGCAACCACCCAAGGCCAGCATCGTTATCTGACCATCCAGAGGCAGTTGTAGTGATGTAGACGTGATGTTTTTTGCTTATCCACATCACGTACCCAGCATTCTTGGACGTTCTTCGAGTTGGCGGGGTATATGATAGCAGGTGGGAGGGCTTTTCCAGAAGCCCCAACGCACGCTATAAGCGTTATCCATTCGCAATTGCCGTCCATAAGAGCCTGCTTGGATCTCTTCTGTTTCCATTCTGTCTTGCTGAAGATGCGCTTGCTCCTGCCTATCTGTCCGATCATGAAGCCCTTCTCATCCATATTGTACGTGTGCTCAGGTAGTATGCCCTTCTCAGTAATCTTAAGCTCCATAAGATCGAAATAAGCGTTGTACTTTTCATAAGAATCAGCGTTGTGACGTTCTACAGCCATGGCGGAGGTCCACTTCGAAGTGAGTGTGGCAGACTGACGGCTCAGGAAGTTATAAACCCAGTGCTCAGAGACCTCTTTCTTTGCTATCGCTGACGCGAAATTCGCGATCATTTCTCGCATAGGGGGCAGGTGTTGAACTGTAAGCTGGGCTGTATAGGCCACGAGCTCTAGTTCCTCGGATGGGGTGAGTAGTTGTTGGTTAACAGCCTTCTCTGCCATAGTCCCTACAACTCCGCGATGGTGTCGCGACAACGTTGAACGATCAACACCGTGTTTATCAGCGATTTCTTGGTACACGGGTTCACCAGCTGCATTAGCTGCATCAGCCTCTTTAAGCGCAGCTTCTAGCGACATTGCGTTGTTGAGTTATGGTGTTGAGGACTTTGGTGTGTTTTGGCGTTCGCGTGCATTACGCGTCGGCGTGCATCACGGGGTGGGGCACGGTTCCCTTTCAGTCCTAGAGCGACACGCCTTACATCCACCCTAAGGCCACAACCCTATGCGTTCAGCTCGCCAACGCCTGGAGCCTTGGACCATCACTAACCGATGGCTTCATTTAGGGTGGCACGGCAAGCCTTGAGTATTGCAGCCTGGCGCAAACCCAATTGCGGCATCGCCCGTTTTGTACCGCACCTGACTTCAGTACTACAAATACAAGGACACAGTCTGGCGGTGCGTTATCAACGATTCACCTCAACACCGAAAACCGCTTCTGCTACGAAAAAGGAGACAATGGACGAGAACCTACTCAAGATGGACATAGATGCGGCGGAGAAGCACATGAAGGAGTGGTTCGGTGACCATGCATCTTGGAGTCACGAACAGCTACTAAACCTCGCCTACGGTACTACCTCTTTGAGAATACTACATACGCATACTGACAGCTAGAAGAAGAGGATCTTGTATCGGTGCGAAACTTGCAGTCATGGGGTGACTACGCTTCTGGTGGTCTAAGACCCGGTGGTGGCCGTCCGTCTTTCCCGCTCTTGACGCAAGAAGAATGGGGCCTTCTGAATGCTCCATACAGTCAATGGGCTCCTGCACCATACAACAAGTTCAACTATAGTTGTATGGACCGCGTTGCACCGTTGATCATGAGACAAGAGATCAAAGAGCTCAAAGACCAGGCACACATTGGCTTTCTTGCACGTCTCCGTCCTCTCAGAGCAAAGATCTTACTTGGCATGGTACCGGTCAGCGGAGATCGCTGGTTGGAGCGTAAGATGGATGATCCCGCCAACTACCGCAACCTCTTTGAGTTGATCAACGACCTTATCCGCATATTCGACTGGTACAATCACGAAGACGTTCACAACCGGACACGCGATGCATTCAACTGGATGGTTGACAAGTATGTCGAATTCGAGCAGGCAGCTAATCTTCGGCGCGAACACAACGGAATCACGGAAAGACTCGACATTGCCGGCATGTGGGCCGAATACTGGAACGACACCATGACAAACATGTCGGAACGGACGCATCAATGGGTTGTAGATCGTGTTGACGAGGTTCAAGCGCGTGCATTCGCGCAATACCAAGATGCGCTCAAGACCGCTGGAACCGATGAAGCAGCAATAGGTGAGGCTGGCAAGAAGTATTACGAGTGTGTCCAAGACCTCAGAGGGATGCTCACCAGGCTCGACTACACCATTGGCGTCCCAATGACCGGCTTCAAGGGATACACGGCCTCCAACACCTTCAAAGATCTTTCCGTAATGCAGAGACGAGCCACCTGGTCCAAGATTATGGGAGCAAAGTCCTTCAAACACCAGGCAGCTATCCTCGATGCGCAAGACAAGGCAAAGGCTGAGGAAGCGTCCAACCCACCATCACTATCAGACCGCATGAACGTCATGTCGCAATTCACGAAGCCAGCACATGCACGATTCCGCGACACAGAGAATCTCCTCAGCCACTACGAAGAAGGAAAGAAGAATCGCGACGAGACTCGACTGGCCCTCTGTGACCCACCGAAACTACCCACTGAAGAACACTGGATCAGCATCCTACGCGAACGCATGGCCTTTTACGCAAAGAACCCACGCAACCAAGAGATCAACCCCGACGCATGGGGCTTTGTATGCTACCGCCTAACCTACGACCAAACCGACGAGCAATGGGCGACCTTCCAGTCTAAATTCAGCAAAGACGTTTTGCGCTCTGGGGCCTGGATCCAGGGCTTCGACAACATCATCAGCAAGCATGGAATCAAGGTCATCGACGGCCGAGATTTTGGTATTGCAGAAGGCGACGTGGCGGCTGCGAAACGGCATTTTAAGAAGACTTTCACCATGTTGCCGGCACTTGGACGGCTGTGGACCCAAGATTTCCTTGTTGTCGATAAGCAAGCGTACGCGTCGTATATCGATCCCCTGACGGAACCAGAAGTTCGGCCTCCGCCCCCGTATGGTCCTGCGTTTGGTTGCAACGGCGGACATGTGCGTCTTGTCGATGGGACGTATGAACAGCTTTCGCAGGAAATGATTGACGCCTTGTCGCCTGGGTACAAAGGCGAGATGAAGGTGCTGTCGAGTCTACTCCTGGAAGAAATTTATCCACTACTCGCAACGCTATCAGTTAGACCGTTCGGCATGTGGCCGTGCGCGAGGTTGCATGCACGGGAGGTGTATGTGGGGACTACGGATGCGGCGCAGGAGGCGTGGTGGGAGAATAACCGTATTGACCGCACTGTGATGCTGATGTTCTTTAAGGATATGAGAAAGAAAAAGGCTGACCTCATTGCTAAGAGGGCGAGAGAGACTGTGTAGGAATTATTAACTTTGTTATTTCGAATCAAAGACGATGAATCAGGTAACTCAGGTTTCCTGCGAAAACTAAAAAACCTGAAGGCTAGATTGCCACAAAACTGAAGATCAAGATCATGTTCGCGCTAACGTGTTCCATGGGCGAGCGCCGCACACGGGCGAGCGGTCTCCCGCCACTACCTGAAACGATTTTCATTGCACCCGGCTGTGTTGGAGGCACTAGTCTACAGGTCGCCTAGCTCTAGCATGCAGAGCAGGGATGGCAGTTCATCGGACCGACGCAAGCAGTCACCTTGATTAGGGTCAGTGAGCCGTCGACTGTGTCCCCGCATCTTGAGTATTAACGTTGCATCTGAAACTTGTAAACTGTTGTTATCTCACCCCGACTCTCTGCTAGAACCTCGTCCGCACGTCTGTGTGATTATCACAGTGAAAAGCATTTCCCAATTACCCCGGTTCCATGATAATGTGACCTCCTGAGGGTCGAACCCGTTCGTCGATTCAGCTTGGACCGCTCCGTGAAGCTGGTGGCCTGAATAGAAACACACAGTCCCAGAGAGTCCGTGCTGTCGGTCCGTCCATGGAGCAGGCCAGCGCTAACATCCCGAGACGTCTGCATGCGTTGCCGCATGGCTAGCTAGTCGATCGACCCTTGGAGAGAATGTATCGCGTCGCACCATTACAATGTTCCGACAAAACACTTCAACCTTTAACAAAGTACAAGAATTGGAACACAGCTGGTGGTCGTGAGTGTAGTAGACTGGCAGTTTTTGGTTTAGTTCTGACTGGACAGCTGGCGGCCCAGGAGTCCAGGGCTACCTGTTCATGGCGAAGAAGTATGTACGCCCGTGCGGTGATCAAACCGCACTGTTGACTAAACAAGGCAGCCTTGTTCAAATGACTGCTCATAGCTCACTGTTGATGCATCACGGCTTCCTGGACACTGCTTAAAATCACGACCGAAATACTGTGATTCCAGGTTTGAGCTATCATGTTTGTATCCGAACCGGCAGGAAGAGGATTGCCGCGTACCACCCATATGACAGCTTAACCCGCAGGAATAAACGGCACTAAGATCATCGTGACCATCGCAGAAGACAGCAGCGATGCGTGTAGATATTTCAGAGATGCTACAAGACCTCGTACAAATTTTGGACAATTTGGCCAACTTGGACAACGCGCGGATAACGCGGATGGCTACAGCGCAGTGGACAGTACTGAGTACAGCACTAAATACGCGACAATCTTGCCTGTTCCAGGCCTGATCGTTTCCAGGCAGAAGACCGATCGCAACGCAGAGCTCGACACACATAAGCGAAACTGCTTACAATTGACCTTACCCCGTGCCTTAGCATGTTGGCGTAATGGTTGCGCCTGCAGGCGGTGAACACCGGAAGGGTTGGTAACACGGGGGACGATCAGATCGCTTAGGCTACGGCGGATACGCTCTACCGCTAGCTTCCTGTCTAGTGACTTGTTGCAGTGAAAACACGGTGTCTGCCCAGGTATGGTGAGTGCTGTCTCTTGGGAATGTTTCACTGTTAGCCTACTGATGTCTCTCTTAAGAAATGTATGGGATTCGGATTGACAGTACGCATTGTTGGATCGGCTGTAACTCCAGTGTACTAACTGCTGCCTAACCACTTGATCCTCGTACCACTTAATAATGTCGGCAAATAGAATTGCCCCAAAAGTGCAGGGAGGCAACAACTTCAGAAAAGGGCTGAAACAATAATGCTCTAGAGAGAGCCCGTTAGAGAAGGGGTAATGGCTTCGTTGCTCCTCTCTGTCTAATACCCAGCTGCATCTAACAAGTAAGTCCAGATCTCACCTCGTGTAGGAAATGGGGGAACCACATGTACCATCTCCTTCAAGGTCAAGCCTTGCAGGATAGCAACCTGACTTGCGTTTACAAATTCCGACCCCTCCACACAACAGAATGTTGCACCAACCAGCTTATCGGTTCCTTCTTCAATGACCCATCGAGCCCAGCCAGGCTGTCCGTCTCCATACAACCATGTGCCTGGAATCGAGAAGTCGTGGTCTACGGCTCTGACTTTCCAGCCGGCGGCTTGAGCCGAAGCAAGTGTATGGCCAACGGTACCAATATTGGGCTCAGTGAAGATAACTTGGGGGAATGTGTCTCTAGTGGGCTTGGCTTCTGTGACACTAATCCCGACAGGAGTGTTGATCTTGACTGATGGTTGCTTGTCTCGAATGGAGGACAGAATGGCATTGCTGGCAATGCGGGCTTGATAAACGCCCATGTGAGTGGTAGGACCAAGACCGTTCACATCCCCAATGGCATACAGCCAGGACTCAGTGCCGTGAGGTATAGGCACGGCCATAGTCGCAACCGTCTCCAACGGCTTGCCTTCTCCAGCCAGACCAATGCTTTCGAGCCCAATGTCGTAGGTCCTTGGCCTTCGCCCTGCCGCGTTTAGGATGACGGATCCGGATGTCGTTTCTCCGCTAGACAGCGTAACACTGAGCATGTTTGCGGCTTGTTTCTCAATCTTGGAAATGCGTGAAGCGAGCTGCACACGGACACCGCTCGCTTCCAAGCTCTGACGCACAATCTTTGCAGCCTCTGGTTCAATCTTGGGTAGGATTTCCGCACTAGATGAGACCAATGTCACCTTGGATCCAACGGCGGAATAAAAGGTTGCCATCTCACATCCCACGGGCCCCGCCCCAAGAATGACCAGGTGCTCAGGGACTTTGTTTGCAGCCACTGCGTCGCGGTTGTTCCATAGCTCCTTTCCTTCTTCTAGGCTCTCGATACCAGAAATCGGAGGGACAACATGCCCGGATCCTGTCGCAACGATGACTGCAAAGTTCGCATCGAGAAGGTATCTCTTCGTCTCGCCATCTGCTTGAACGCTAATCTTCTTGATACCAGTGATTCGAGCAAAGCCTCGTATAAGCGTCGCGCCGCTTGCTCCATTTGAAAGGGAGATAGTGTTACTGTCATCCCATGAATCGACGATTCTATCTCTTCTTTTGAATACAGCATCGACGTCAAGTTTGTTGACGCCAATCGCCTCTCGAGCTCCGTCAATTGCTTTCGCCGCTTCGAGAGCTTCCACCGGGCGAAGAAGTGCTTTAGATGGAATGCACCCGAAGAAGTGGCACTCGCCGCCGTAAAGCTCATGTTGAACTACCGCAACGCTTAGACCAGTCTGAGCAAGGCGGGCTTCAGCGAAGTTAGCGACCGGACCGCCACCGATGATGATAATGTCAAAGTTCGTTTTGTCGAGAGAGGAGGGGTGGTAACCCGTAGGGTGAAGGTTGATGCCTCTGCACGCCATCTTTAGCCGAGTAACAGGTCAGAGCGAGAAACGTAGGCTGGGGCTAAAGACTACCGGTGTAATCAGGGTTACTTGCACTGATCTAACTATGGGATCCCCCCCCTTTATATAGAAAATTGAGAGAGAGTGTATCCAATGAGTACTAGCCTCCAAGTTTATGTTGAATGCAATAGCTGCGGCACGCACCTTTCCGTCCCAGTAAGCATACATATCGGCGACTTGGCAATAAGTGGCGCCACCTCTCAGGCCACTTCAGCAACACTGTCAGCGAATGACGAAGAGACACGTATCCCGGAAACACCACCCTCCGGTCAGCAAGCGTCTAGTAATGACGACAACATTACACAAGAATACAAGCGGTTGGCAGATGTGTACACGCAATCGGGGCTGTGCATCGAATGCCGTCACTGGGCTAAGTTACGCCTATACGCGCATGAATTTAATTTTGTGGGTCCGTGTAGATGTAAGTGGCTAACGGACCTTGGCATAGCAAGGAGCTATTACGAAGAAGGAAGGTGGCACGCCATGTGAGGCATTTATTTCATTGGATACACTCTCTCTCAATTTTCTATATAAAGGGGGGGGATCCCATAGTTAGATCAGTGCAAGTAACCCTGATTACACCGGTAGTCTGGGACAAAATGGCTAGAAGACGGTATGGAAACCAGATGCGACTTCTTACTCTTTGACCTACGTGCATCGGTGCTGCAACTGTATTCAGGTGATCTCTTACCAATGGTGATCTCTAAGCAATGAGTCGCTCAGCGTCTAGACTAGCCAAGACGTCCACATACTTTGTTCCATGGCTATACTGCCCTATGTAGGATAGTGGTTGCTTAGACACGAAATAACCAAGCCATTACTTAGCTCAATAAGCTGTCTATCGCTGCCGAGAGTGGAGTGATTAACAAATCGAAAGGCAGGCGATCGATGCGGGGGTTGAATAACCTGTATAGCGGAAGCGGTCTGCTACTCACCTCGGCATCTGATACGAGAGTTGGCCAAGGCGCCTGGGGACGTCCGTATCAATTGGCAAGCCGCTGACTCCACTAGGTACTGTATTCGTTGAGCAGCCGATTGGAATCCACCGAGTTCGTGCGAGTGCGCTTGTGCTTCGTGATGGCTGAGTGCATTCATTCGACGGGACAGAATATCCAAGTCGACTATGCAACCTGCTATTGGGCGGTCGGACCAGTTCGGACGAGTCCGGACGTGTTAGTCAGCAAGCGGACGCCCTTCTCAAGCGGGTCCGGTCCCAGCTTCTTCACTCACCACTGCACGACAATAGCAACCTGCATGAGATGAGTCTCACACCTGCGAACCGCATGCGTCTTGGAACGCGAAGCTGCGCCGAGTGTCGACGCCGAAAGGTCCGCTGCGTATTCTTGCCCCACCGCAGGGGATGTGAGAGCTGCGCAACCCACGGCACACCTTGCAGGACTCAGCAACCCAAGCGGCGGTCTGCAGTTTCTCTGCAACGATCCGAAGAGCTCAGGGGTGCAGTCCGTCAGTTGCCTGATATCACCCAGTTGGACAGGAGCTCTTTCCCGGACTCTCACTCGCCTCCCTCCTACCCCTCTACAGCATCTTCGGCTGATGCACAGCTCCACGCCGCTCCCGACTCTTCGGACGAGGGAATAGGGCATCTTGAGAGTGTACCACTGATTAACCTCTTAAGAGATGCCAGGCTGATTCAGAATATGGACGGGTCGCCACACAAGTTGGTTCCTACCGCTGGCTTGGATGTACGTGTGCAAGAAGCTACCCGGTTGCTCATGGACTCCGTCCCTAGCCAGCCAACGCTACGGTTGATACTCTCAGAGACCAGTCGATACTGGCTCACTTGGCCTTTGTGTTATTATGGCAGCGACGCATCCGATTTCCTTCAGCCTGATCGGATAGATGCTGCTCAAGACTTCATCTCCTCAGCGTTGAGCTCTCTCAACCCGAGCTTGGTTGCAAAGGCCCTTCTGTTTCTCTGTCTGTGCATCCAACAGCTCACGAGGCAATGTCAATCACGATCGCTTTTACCAGACAGAGTCCACTCGCTGGTCGACTTCTACATCGACGTTGCCTCTACGCTGCTGTTCATAGACACCGAGCATGGGGAGAGCATTGATGCACTAGAGTCACGTATGTTCTTGCTTAAGATCTACGTGACTACGGGCAAGCCACGAAAGGCATGGACCACTGGAAGAAGCGCACTAGAGGCAGCTTTACTGCTTGGTTTGCACCGGATTGACCAACAGTCTACGGATCGCAAGAAGAAACTTTGGCGACTGATCTGGCAGTCTGACAGACATTTGTCTTTGGTACTTGGACTGCCCTGCGCTATTTCTAATACGCATCCAGGAGTCAGAAACAAACTCGGCGGGGAATCCATCGTCGAACAGATCCTGTACGAGTGCAGCTTCTTGGCTGGCGCGGTTGTCGAGAGGGACCAAGAACTTGGCATGGCGGATTATGCGGTAACAGTACAGCTCGACCAACAGCTGCAACAGCTACAGCATTTATTTCCTCCTTCCTGGTTTGACTCCACGACGAACCAAGAGATTTCTGTCGACATGCACTACTACATCCAAATTGCGATGCTGCAATACTTCCTTCTATCGAAGCACATCCATCTCCCGTACATGTTGAAATCTACCGCCGAGCCCAGATTCCTGCCCAGTCGGATATCAACTCTGGCAGCATCACGAAGCCTCCTCCAGGCTTACTATCAGTTACGTAACGATCACCGAACCAAATCTATCATCTGCGAGTTCATGGACTTCGAGGCTTTTAGCGCCGCGGTTACGCTCATTATTGGCATCTTTTCTGAGCCTAAAAGTGGGCTCTGTAACTACGCACAGGCAGCGGGAGACTGGGCTATTGTGAAAAGCTGTGTCCAAACGCTGAGGCGCACAGAACAGCTCCTTAAATGTTCCATTGCCCGTCAAGGAGCACAACTGCTGGAGTACCTCAGCATGGCTTGGGAAGGCAACAGCGATGCTCCTGAGAGATTTGAGAGCATAATACCTTTCTTTGGTAAAGTTAAGATCAACCGAGCGGCTGCGGCAAGGAGAATGTATCCGATGGACGACGTCTCAAGGAATCCGCCTACAGATGCGAGGGATTCTAGCCTGTACTACCATGACTCAGGCTCGCAGTTATCATGGGAAAATACGATAGAGTTCAGTGCCAGTCCTTCTTGTTTTGGCTACGGTGCAGACTTAGGTGGTGACTGGCAAGACCAAGTTTGTTTCGGCGCAGCGTACGAGTGGGCTCAGTCGTTTAGTCGTGTTGAGACGACAGATGCGGTTGCTGGTGACATGCGAAATTGGACTTTGATGTCAGCTCCATGAATAGCTCAAACTATTATGCTTCCGACAGTTGCAAATGTGCGTCTGCGAGCGAGCTGCTCCTCGTACAATCTTTCACCTTGATTATCTGTGGCGCGAGATCAGATTCCGAGACTTAGTGAATCCTCGTACAGTATAGGAACGTCTTAGCTTGCCCTGATTCGGCTGACGTCCGGGTAGTGCTACTTCCTAGATGAAACACCGGCCGCCTCCTTCCGAAGATTGCACCAAGAGCAGTGTCGAATGAGGTTTTCACGGAGCGTTGAAGGTGAAGTGGTGAGACTATGTTGAGTGCGCAGTTGATATAACAATAGGGTCCACTATTCTATAGATCCTATATCGAGCAGAGAGCGGCTGAGATAGAGGTGAAAACTCAATGCATTCGCGATGGACTTCATCATAGTCTCAGCTGGTGCTCACCACTCGCTCCATCGCTTTTTCTACCATACGTCAAGAGCAAGTTCGAATTGGCGTCTCGATTGACAGCTGAATCTCGGCCAACACTTCTGAGCTCACTGTCGCACTCGTCACCCTAGCTAGACGGCAGAATGCCACAGCGACATGGCCGAGACACTCCCCAGTAATTCTAGACAATATTATCATCTAGTGGGCGTGCCTCAGCATTAGAGCAATCTACAGCTTATTTGTAACCAGATGTCAGGCATCGCAAGCGAAGCTGTCTTTATCCATCCTCTTAGTGGGATTAAGAAGGGACTGGAGGAGAGCTGGCCGGACTGGAGTGCTCTCACGAGCGTAGACTCGGAGCAATGGCAGAGCTGCATATGGTTCAGGAGAGAGAATCTCGGTCGGCATGAATGAAAGACTCAACTTGGTAGAGGCCTGATGCGGTGAGTTGATCACCAGCTGCTGCTCAGCGTTCTCACTTTGCGCTGCTTATATAGGCGGTCGTCAATACTTGAGCTCGAGTCTCGGTTCTAGGAATCATCATACATCGAATAGCCGGCAGTACTCTATAGAATGCTAGAGTTGATTACGAAACGCAGTCTATTGCTTAGCATCCATCTTCTGACAGGTGATGTGGTGGGGCATGCTTGACATGGCTTCAGTGCAGCAACCTGACGTGACGTGTTGCCGGAAACGCACACGATGCTGTATAGGCATACACTATGGTACTGCATCACGACTTGAAAAGCAGGTAAATGCGCGAGCCGACTGTGGCCATTGAACTGTTCTAAGGAAGGCTGCACACACTCGTTCACGTGTATGCACAACATCGCAAAGTGATTTGTGCCCATTTCCCCAGACGCAATGCCCTTCTGCACAAGCAACACTTTCAGCGACCTTGAGGCTCGGCATGCACTGCGAGCGGTCAGTACAACATTGTTAGTGCGGTTGAAGTACGGACGGTTGAACTATGATCGCAATGGCTTTGTAGTAAGTAGAATGGAGAATAAGATCTGGTACTTTCACCCACATGACACAATGCAGTTTTAATCGGAGAGCTTTTTTGGCGAGTTTGTTCAGCAGCGCCGGATCGGGTGCTTCGCTGTGTCAGTAGCCGGTTTAGTCTCATCGGACTAGTGTATGCTGTCGAATAGATGTCGATGCTCGCGATACCATGCTACCTATGATAGATATACACGCTAGTCATTACCTAGTGTGTGGGGCACAACAAACGAACCTCCGCTTACCAATCACCAGAGAGGTCGATCGGTTTGTCAGCAGAAGAAATTTACAACTAATGATTCCTCTTTTTCGAAAAACGGACATTGTCTATAAGAAGTATGCTACTGCGCGCTTCCATTCTTATAACCACATTCTCATGTGACGTTTCGCGAGCAGATATTCCCACTTACTCACCCAAAATGTCTAAACCAATTCGAGTCACTGTTCTGATGAAGCGTCGAGACAAGGAATCACCTGAAGAATTCCGGAAGTATTGGGCCGAGACACATGGCCCAAAGTTTCTCTCTGTCTCTTTGGTAGAGGAGCACCTTGTTCGGTACCAGAGAGTATTGCGTCACTAAAGTCCTATTATAACAATCACTCTTCGCTAATGTGGACTCTAGTTCTACTCCTCATCCGAACTGGTCTCAATTGCCAATATGAGGAAGCTTCACTTGCCCTCACTGTCTATCCAAGATGAGTTTGATGGTGCTGCTGAATTCTGGGCGCCCAGTATGGAGGACCTTGAAGCTGTGTTTTCTAGCCAGGAGTACTACGAGAAGGTTTATCTAGACGAAAACAATTTTCTAGACCGTGAGAAGTCAAGAACGTTGATTGGATACGAGGAGGTCGATATTCAGGTATAAACTATGTACAACAAGCGTACTTTACAAGCAAATAGATTGATAGACAGATTGATTGACTGTTCGTTCAATTGGTTTATCTATTTATTGATTTGATTTGATTCAGTCCTGCTAGGTTTCAGCCGCGTTCTGCACAGCTATGCCCAGATACAAAGGGTTGGCGGACAGCCGACGCTTTGCCGGAAAGATATCGGCATCGGCCTACTTCGCCATACTAGCGGTATGGCCAGATGTCCCCTCGCCTTTGCGTGATTTGGCTTCTATCTACAACTATGTACATTTCGTATCTAGAAGTGACGTGTTTGCCTGTGTTTGTGTTCCTTGAGTTGATGTTCTTGTGTGTATGCCGTGCTCGAAGTCTTGTATGTGTAAAGATGTTTCAAGGCTCGTAGAGGCGCGTTGCCTCGTGTGTCGCATCCGCTGTACCTTCAGTCTCCCCCTAGTGTTTGGTTTTATCTATTTGTACCTGCCCTTGTGCCCTCAGGGCTTGGTTTAGGTTTCGTCGTTTTTGTTCCTTCGTGTTTTATCGCCCTCCACTAGGTTCGTATGCGGCTGTGTTGTGTGGTGTGACCTGCCACCAGGCGCTGCGGCAGCAGCATTTCGTCGTAACGCCGCTCCACAAGAGCGATGCTTCGCTCGTGCGGGTCGTCGAGCCTACTGAGCAGGAGAGCTCTCGCGCAAACCTCCTCAGACCTTGTCGGGTGTGTCGAAGGGGCACCACTCCCTCAACACGTGGGGCGACAGTGGAAGAGGCTGTCTGATGATCTGTAAGTGTGTTATGGCACCGATGCTAGCATGCCGGGGTGTCTGTGAAGAGATTCGCGTGGGAGATGATGTTGTTCAGCACGAGGGCTTCTTGATGCGGGGCGTTGCAGAAATCGTCGGTTGGTGGTGGGCTGACCAGTAAGCTCCTGAACTAAAGAGGCTTGCCTCGCTTCCTACGCGTCCTCTTATCAATCAGAGCCTTGCGTAGCTATACGATCTCATCCTTGTATAGAGCGTTTTGAACTAAATTTGCGTGAAGTGCCTGGCTTGGCTTTTTAACCCGTCTATCGCTCCGATCAGCCACTACCTGGTTAAATACCTGTCTTATCTTTCTCCAGTCATAGGAGCTAAGAGATGAGGGGTCGCTATCGCTTAAGGAAGCTGGTATAGCAAAGCGCTGAAGTATAACCTCTGAAGTATAACCTCTGAATTGAAGAGTGAAAGGCCTGTAGCCTCGAACACCTTCAGGATCGTTGTTTCCTTAAACGAGATCTGCCAGGCTTGGTAGAAGAGGGGGAAGAAATCCCTCTTACTCATTGAGACGAGGGCCTGGCTCCTCTCTATGAAGGCTGAGACCTCGTTTGAGTATGCGGTCGAGAGAGGCTTAAGCAGGGCAACGTCGAGCGGCTGCAGCGTATGGGTTGGGTGATGAGGATAGATTAGGAGGAGAATCTTGTTCTGATCGCAGTACTCGATAAAATCCATCGTGAGGTGAGATCCATGACCATCGAGGAGAAGTAATCGACAGGAAGATAGAGCCTTGGCCTTCGTAGCTCGATCAAACACTTGCTTAAGCCAGCCAAGGCCTATCTTGTTGTTTGTCCAGCCTGAAGGTGAAGAGGACAAGTAGGCTTGATGGCTGTTAGGGTCAAAAGCCTGTAGCCAGGAGTCCTGTATCGATCCTGAGGCTGACTGGTAGATGAGCGCAGGATCGAGGTGAGATCCGTCAGCGCATATACACGCCATTACGGTTATCCACTCTCGCGAGCCATCCTGGACAGTAATTCTTCTCTTCCCCTCCTCGTACGAGGCCTTGCTGAAGATCCTCTTTGAGCGACCTACAACACCAAGGAGGAAGCCCTTCTCATCCATATTGTATGTGTGACGAGGTTTGACGTGATACTGCATAATCTTCTTGCGTAGGATGTCGAAGTAGAGGCTATACTTCCTGCCTGAATCAGCCTTGTGGCGACTGTTGTCAACGCCCGTTGTCCATTTTGAGATAAGCTCGTCCGGGTGTCGCTGCACGAAGTGATCAACCCAGTGTACCCCAACCTCACTCTGCGCAATCTGTGAGGCAAAGTTTCTCATCATAGCTCGTGTAGGTGGTAGGCCTTGCCTTGTAAGGCGCTTGATACAGAGTAGAAGCTCCTGCTCCTGTTGTGGGTGGAGAGCCTGGCGATTTTGAGCTTCAAGGCTGCGCGAGGCTGAGAGACCTTGGTGTCTTCTTGCTAGCGCTACGCGGCTGCAGCCATACTGTTGTCCAATTTGGCGATAGCTAAACTGCTCTCTAGGCCTTAGCGATTTAATAGCTGCAAGCGCAGCCTCAATTGAGCTCATACTGGTGGAGTTATCTCGTGTCGAAGCAGAGGTGCTACTTGGTGGGGTGTTGCGTCAAGCTCAGTAGCCCGCAGGCTCGGGTCTTAGATCCGACCCCAGACTGTCAGCCCCGAAATAGTGGTGCAATACCCCGCAACCTGCACCTCCACTCCCGACGTGCGCAGAGTGGCTCTTAGCTGGCGCGTCTGCCAAAATCTGGCCAGACGGTGTAGTCAAAGGAGCAATCCACCTTATATTTGTCTCTTTGGTAGAACCAGAACGCTGGCTGTGGCTAACCGTCGTGGATGCATGCAACAACCACTCACTATAATTCCAATTATACTGACAGAGATGAGGACAAGAAAAGGCGGCTGGAGATCCACTTAGTGCTATTGACATCCTTGCCCTCTCGGCGCGGCGTTGAACAACTCCGTATCCCAGTCGGAAGGGTTGCGGAAAAAACGTTAGCATAACGGCCAATCGCATGCTGCAGAAAGCAGTGGAGGCCATCTGCGGCTAGTTGCAGCTACTTCTGTTGCAGGTGACTTAGGGGACGCACGGTGCTAACCTTTGTCCGGCGCAAGCTTGCATGGCAAGCGAGGTAGCTCTCCGACCAATTCGAGCGATGTGCACCCCAACTATCTCGATCAACTGTTGCCCGTAAAAACATGTCTGTGCGCCGAGGCCTACTGTCGATCTGCACATGTTCAACGCTTGTACTGCACTCGCGATGCGGGCACTTACCATAGTAGAGGACCGGTCTCCGAGGCTAATGAAGCTGCGGTTCGAATCGACCAAGTTCGTGCGAGTGCGCTTGTGCTTCATGATGCCTGAGTGCATTCATTCGACGGGACAGGATATCCAAGTCGACTATGCAGCCCGCTATTGGGTGGTCGGACCAGTTCGGACGAGTCCGGACGTGTTAGTCAGCAAGCGGACGCCCTTCTCAAGCGGGTCCGGTCCCAGCTTCTTCACTCACCACTGCACGACCATGGCAACCTCCGTGAGATGAGTCCCACGCCTGCGAACCGCATGCGTCTTGGAACGAGAAGCTGCGCCGAGTGTCGACGCCGAAAGGTCCGCTGCGTATTCTTGCCCCACAGCAAGGGATGTGAGAGCTGATCATTCCAAGCGGCCGCCTGCAGATCTTGTAAGATTTGATTCAACTCGAGGACGCGGTCCCCCCCAGCTATGTGGTATTGTCGGCAATATTAGTGACACTACCATATTGTTCTTCACTGGTTGCGGTTCTAACATGACGGCATAGATGCAGAACCTCGTTAGTGTGACGACCATGCTTCGATGCAGCGGAGTGATTAATAAGTAGCGATTAATAAGCATTGTTTAACGAGCCTTGATTATAAGCAGCACTATACTAATTGTGCTTTATCAGCGGGCGGAAGCAGAACGGATAAAACAGATAGGCATCTCGTCAGTGACAATAGCAAGACATCACACTACCACCAAAACTCTACAGACCATCCACCTACGTCGATCCTGTTCGGTCACATCAGTCCTCTCACTTTATATTACTTGCAGAAAACTTGTGACTCCTCCACCATGTCGAGCGTTCAGGCCTATGCATACCCAGGTTGGGGTGAATGGGCGGAGAAGAACCTGAGATACACCCAGGCTGTTCGTGTAGGCGATACTATCATACTGTCGGGTCAAGGTATGATCGTCCCCTCCACCTTGTGACCCTACTAGCTGACTTAAGCGCTCTAGGTGGCTGGGACGCTCGGCGCAGTGAATACGAGCTGGAGAAGGATTTCATCAAGAAGGATTTGGTGGCTGAGATCGATGAGGCCTTCGCAAATGTTGACTATGCCCTTAAGCACGCCGGCGGTAAAGGCTGGTCACAGGTCTATCGTGTTGTTACATACAGTACCGACATACCCTCTCAGAGCGAGCACATAGTGGCAAACTTCCGAAAATGGATGCCTAATCATTGTCCGGTATGGACTCAGCTGGGTGTTAGTCATCTGGGGTCGAAGCAGATGCATTTTGAAATCGACGTTGAGGCGTATGATGAAGAGGGGGCGGCGGAGGCACGCAAAGCGAAGAAGTGACCTAGCTGTCGGCAACCTAGCTCGTCGGCGGTGTACGTTACTAAGGAGAAATAGAATATGTTCATTTTACAGCTCTACATTAAATGCATGAGCATTCTGATTTGAAAGAAAACCCTCCATTACCGTAATCTTTCATGAACCTTGGGCCTCTAGGCAGATCATTTTAAACTGCGAACATCCGACCTTCGTCAGATGAAACCCGCCATACCAGAAATCTGAGCGTTACTCTTCGCTTTCAGCCTCCTGATATCTACATACTAGCGGATTTGCAAGAGACAGGAAGTCGGGCGTCTTGCGCCGGCAGACATACCGTGCCCGCGCTCGGGTTTCTTGCGCTCTCTGTCTGCCTTGCGTTCATCAGTCTCCTTGCGCTCCTGGATGCGCTTCTTCTCTCGCTCATCCTTCTCGCCCGCACGCCGCACACAAGCCTGCTCATCGCGCTCATCCTTGAGTAGCTTCTGAGTCTTCTTAAGCTCACGTTCAGCAGCTTTTGCAGCTTCTTGTTCAGCGGTGTAGGCTTCGTATGCCATCTCACGTGCGTCAGCCTCTGCCTTCTATGTAGGTGACCACCATCTCGCCCCGCTATGCCACTCAAGAGCGTGCGTGTACAAAGGCCAGACCTTCTGTTTATCCTTCATCTTCGCCTTCTCTGTTAGAGTTTCTCTAGCGCTTTGTAGCTGGTGTTCAAGTAGCTAATTCTGCACTGAAAGATAGTGGATGTACTGCATCAGCTCACGGCCAGCAACCTCGTCATTCTCTACCACTACTGCTCGAAGTAGAGTCTTCGCTTTGAGCCACGGTGGCTCACCAATTATTGCGTCCAGAGCAGTTTGATTAGGAGGTCTTACAGCTCTCTCAGGAATCGTTGTTTTGAACTTATTGAGGATGACGTCGGCATTGGGTGGAAAGATTCTCGTGACGGAGAAGACCTTCTGCACCAATTTTTCGGTGAATGTAGACATCCAAGCCTTCCAAAACAAAAAAGGGAAGAAGCCTCCTTTTTTGACCGGCGGCCATACCTGAGACTTCTGAGTACGAATATCGAGCTCTTTGGTGTAGTTACTTGCAAGAGACTTAAAGCAGACTACATCTAACGGGTGCAGCGTGTGGGTGGCGTGTGAGATATATAAGCAAAAGAGTCTTGTGTTTATCACAGTAGGCGATAAAATCCCTTGTTACATGGCTGCCGTGGCCATCTATTATCAGCAGGCGCCACTTCCTCCGCGCTTTGCCCTTGATGTAGCGTTCAAACACCTGTTCAAGCCAGGTTAAACCGAGATCGTTGTTCGTACAGCTATTGGGAGAGGTGGTGAAGTGCACCTGGTGCTCTTTCTTGTCAATCGAAGCCACCCAGGAGGCCTGAACTGCCCGGCCGGTGGCGGCGTAGATGATGCCTGGAGGAAGAGTAGATTCATCCGCGCATATGCATGCTAAAAGCGTCACCCACTCCCTGTTGCCGTCGTGCAAAGACTGCTTGAAGTGCTTCTTGCCATAGAGTACCTTATCAAAGAACCTTTTGCTTCTGTCTGTGACACCGATAGCGAAGCCTTTCTCATCCATATTGTACGTGTGAGCTGGCTCCAGATCATACTGGGCGAGCTTACGGTGCAGAAGCTCGAAGTACAAACGGTACTTGTCACCACAATCGGCTTTGTGGCGATCCTTCTCCATAGAGATGGTCCACGCCGTGATAAGGGTATCCTTGTTGCGGTTGAGGAAGTTAGTGACCCAGGAATCGCTAGGCTCTCTTCCAATGACTGGTGCTGCAAAATTCTTCAACATTGGCCTTGTGGGCATAAGATGTCGCTCTGTAAGGCCTCTGATGTACTGCACCAGCTCTGCTTCGTTGCGTGGGTGCATCAATCGCTGCTTGAGTGCCTGGTCCTCTTTTGACGCGCATTCATTCCCCGTTTAGTTGACGCGTCAAAGTTGAGCGCGTTACAACGTGTTTTTCAGCAAGTTTAATATACTGAAAATCATCGCAATGACGAGCAGCATGTCCTTCTGCAACAGCTTCCTTCATGGACATCGTTGCGTTGGGATATGGTGAGTTGAAAGAGTACTGTTATTATGCCGAGGCGCGGTACCGGTATTGGGTGAAAATCAGGCAGAAAAGCTTCCGAACTCCAAAACATATAAGCAAGGCAGCAGCTGAGGGAGTAGTCGGTTGATTGAGAGGGTCTATCATAGCGAGTGAATATACATATCCTCCCGTTACATAAACGGTGGTGAAATCCTAAGCCCCTAAGGATCCTTGATGGCTGATAAGCACGGCGTTAGGTACTTGGAATGAGAGTAACGTAAGAAAAGAGCAGATGATCAAAACATTCCACGTGCAACGAATGAGTGGTGTGATGCAAATCGTAAGTAAACTCTTGACCCTCAATTTCATCCAAGCAATAGTTTCCAGTTAGCCAACTCAACATACTTCCTACTTTCGCTCTGAGATCGAAGCAGTGTTCAGACGCACTTGCCACTCTTGCACTTCTCGCCGCTTGGACACTTCTTGCCGCAGTCGCCGCAGTTGTTGTCATCGTTGTCGGTATTGCAGCACTTGTCGCCGCACATCTTCTGGCCAGAGGGACAAACTGGGGCGCACTTGCCACCCTTGCACTTCTCGCCGCTTGGACACTTCTTGCCACAGTCGCCGCAGTTGTTGTCATCGTTGTCGGTATTGCAGCACTTGTCGCCGCACATCTT
>BCGR01000032.1:104553-211823 GCA_001599375.1 Phoma herbarum
GGGGCGCACTTGCCACCCTTGCACTTCTCGCCGCTTGGACACTTCTTGCCGCAGTCGCCGCAGTTGTCGTCGTCGTTGTCGGTATTGCAGCACTTTTCGTTGCAGCATTTCATGCTTACAACTGTCTTCAACGGACCGCACTTATAGCAGGGGCCACCGCCTTGGGCGGCGAGGGATGTGCAGTCCTTGCCAGGATTGGCATAGTTGAGAGAACACCATTGTGCACACACACTGTTACCGGTAGAGCCAGGCTTCGCCCATATAGTTGCAGCTACGAACATAAGTCAGTGCTTGTAACCGAATATCTCTACAACGTGTGTGGGGTGTTACCAGAGACGAGCAAGGAAAGCAACACAATTCGGACCATTGTAAGCGGTTGGTTGTGCAAAGTTTGTGTTAGTGCGGTAGTTGTAACTCGCTGTTGTGATATGACAGCGGAACTATGGCTCCTTATATATTTATTGAAGACTGACTACTTTAGCCTAGATGTTGAAGGAGGAGATTTACTTCTACGCCATACTAAGTCATGTCTGTTAAAGCCTCAAAGCCACTATAATCTGCAGGAAATATCGATTCTCGCGTAATGATTATCGTACGGCAACTGGTCCCGCCTTGATATGTCCTATTCGCAGCCGGTATGCGAATACTCTCCAAGCCGCCCCTAGAATGCAGCATAGGCAAATACTAGCTCTGATTCGTGGTTGTAGGCTCCCTTGCAGAGTTGCCATGAAGCAAGCGTACTCGAGTAACTTGAGTCGCCACAAGCACATGTGAAGCGCACAGCTGGCACTCAAAAGCTAGTTTCTCCCTTTCTCTATGCACGACTATTACATCATAGTCTGCAATATTTCGGCATGGCTATTTTTCTGTGTCCACCGGTGTGGACAGGAAGTACACCATGTTGAAGTTACTACACGGTGCGATTCCGTTTGTTTGTACTGTAAGCTATAATACAGTAGCTCACTCGTAGATCCTAGTTAGCTGTCCGCTCTAGTTGTGGGATGCCAAACATCCGTATGATACGGGGCGTTCGAGCGGGTGATCAGGGTGACATCTGGATCGAAAGTGCATGAAGACCTACTAGCTGAGCGTGTCAATATGAGAAAAAAGCCACCACCATCAGCTGCAACACAATGACTAACAGTCGCCCCCACAATCGTCAACGGCGTGGTTCTAGGATAGCCTTCTCGCTAACGGAGTCTTGACACGGTTAGTAAAAGAATTTCCTACTGACACATGCAGTATCCGATCTGCGAGCTGATTTGAGTTTCCTTAACAGTAGCCCGGAGCGGGTTGAACTATTGACATTGTGGAACCATATTCCCAGTTTTGAAGTGTATTCTGCATTAAGCCAGGGCGTCTCACGCGTATCCGCACGACAAGTCTTAGAGCTCTATACTATCAGTTACTTTTCACTAGCTCATTTACCTTTTCCTGTCCTGGCAGTCTCGTTCTCCGCTCAGGTATTTGCACCTGTATCATCTGGGGCTACTATCACGGTTCTAGTAACAGCAGGCATTAGGCGATTAATATCGAGTTCACTAAAGTCGGACTGAACTAAGCTGCATGTGTAAACAGTAGGAGGCCGGGAAGGGTTGAATATAAAGCTGTTGTGTTACTATAATAGTTTAAAGGAGTACCATATCGGTCCGTTTATACACAACCTCACTGTACTAACCTCACTTTACTGTGACAGATAACGTCCGATTAACTATACAATCTTGACACAGTTACACAAAGATAACATGAGATTTGGTAGGCGGTGGTATAGCTTCGGAAAGTATACATTTGCCTGGTATCAGAATTGAGATGAAAGGATCTAGGAAGCTACGAAGAGAGCTTTTGTTGAGGCGCCTGTTTGCCAAGGGTATTTATTGCTTGCTTTACAGGTCTATCCCTTCACAGTAGTAGAGTCTAGAACTTGTATCGATTAAACTTGCTTTAAGAAACATTGTTATCCGGGCTAGAGGCTTAAAGACCGCAATCTGTCTTTGATGCGCCACCGAGAAGAGTATGAAGCTGAGAAGTAGACTAGAGCGAGCAGAGTTTACAGAGTGCATAAAGACAGAAATATCTAGCTCTACGCATGTGCACGGGATCATTCAACAACACATTAGCATAGGTGCGCAAAACTCGGTGGTAGTATGAAATATTTTCTTTTTCAACCGAGTTGTGCACAAAGGTGGTTGAGTTGCGTCATGGAGTAGCGCAAATTACTCGCTTAGCTGCAACTTTTGTGACGTGGAACAGTTGTGGAGATGACACTTCCCCGCCTTGTGGCGTTCTACGCTTGTTTGTAGTTTGGCGAAGATCGTTCAGCCTAACAACGGACCCAGTTTATTCTTCGGTACTATTGCGTCTAGAGCTTCAGGCAATGAGGATGCTCTGACGTCAAAGCTTTTGTTGAATGCTCGCCGAACACCAAATGCGGAGCATCGAGTAGCTTTCGCTGAAATAAGCTCAGCTGTGTGGCCAGTGATGTTTACGGGAAGCAGCTGCTCAGGAGCGCCAGATTGGAGCAGGCTTCGCCACGACTTCGGCGTTGCGAAGATTGGGATCTTGCCGCCTAACTATTGAAGATCATACAATCGACTCGAAAGGCATCTCAGAGCTTCTGGCATCGCGATTGGATATGTGCTAGGGTTGTGTGAGTCTGGTACTACATAAGCAGTAATGACTAGCTTACCAGCAAGCAAAACGTCGAACCTGCTCTAGTGTTTATGTCCGTGCCGTCGGCCTCGATTATGTTGCTGGCTATCTACATGTGGGACGAGAAGCCGGACGACGACGTACTTCTGGCAGAGCGTGACCAGGTCAAACAGCTGCGGGACCATCATTGTGGAGGCGAGCCGCGAAAGCTTGTGATTAAGCACGTTCAGAAAGGTTCGCATCAACTCGGGATCGCCCTCCAGCAAGCGCTACATGATCGCAGATCTTTGTTGTGTGACGAACGTCCGGAACTACAGCACCTGCTCGATCACACACTTGGACACATCAAAGAAAGCTCTTTCTTTGCTATCTAGATATGTGAGGTGTTCCTGGTCATCTCATCCATGGCCTTCTCAGCCTTCGGTTTCGTGCTGGCGTCATGGTGGCGCTTGCATTGGCTCAAGGTGTCGGAGAGCCAGCAAAGACGGGACGCGTCGAGGAGTGAAAGTGAGGCTGACAATGGGACGAGAAGGCCTATGGGGAGATACTGCCTTCCTGTATCGTAGAGGGCTATGCCTTTGCGAGTATTACATGCCAAGGTAACTTCCACTAGGACGACATGCCCGCCTTCTGTGATGAAGGTCTGTTGTCACTCGTGAAGAAGTCGGCTCAGGGTGCAGCATTGTTGTATCCCGATGGCCAGGGTTGTCGCCTTCAATCCCACATTAGATACCACGCCGAATCAGTGTAGCGTGTGAACAAGACAGCGACTTCTCGAAGCATTCTTGAAACTGCGCTAGGAATCACACCGGCACGTCGAACAACAGCGGTAGCGTGCCTTGAAGATAGCCTAGCGTGCCGAGCCCATGGGCGCAAGAGACGCGATCTCATGAAACTATAGCGTCCTGTTGCTGCTCCTCGTGTGACACTAGAGGAGGCCACATACCGCACTCTACACTTGCGATATGTTGTTATCTATCTTCTGAATCTTGCTTACGGTGCAGCGGCTGGTTTATGGCGCCCAGCGTGGGCCTTCCTTCACGCCTGAAGATTTCGTCGTGACCCGGCTCCACAAGAGCGATGCTCCGTTCGTGCGTGCCGTTGAGCCTACTGAGCGTGAGAGCTCTCGCGCGAATCTCCTCAGACCTTGTTGGGTGTATCGAAAGGGCACGACTCGTTCGACACAGGGTAGGGGCGACAGCGAACGAGGCTGTCTGATGATCTGTAAGTATTGTGTGATACTGATCGTAGCATGCCGGGTGTCCGTGAATCTATTCGTGTGAGAGATGATGCTGTTCAGCCCAAGGGCTCGTTGATGTGGGATGTCATAAACATTGTCGGTTGGCGATGGGTAGCTCAGGAAACCCATTAGTGACTGTATTGTATGGGTTGTAGTTGTTATGCTTAACAGGTATCGGGGCTCTGTTGTCGCATCTGGGGTTGGTGTGTCGTGACTAGATGGCTGCTGCTGCGTTCAATAGACGTGTCACATTGTGTAGCTTGCTCGCAGATTTTGTCAATTGGTCCCTGCTGCAGCCACAACGGTAGCTCTACACGTATAAAACTGACATAGAAGGGCGTGGTGACATGTAAAGACCGTTGCGATCACTGGTAGAACTGTTCTAGTTGCTGTTGTGGTGGGTTCTAAGATTTCGTTTCTCGGTGCATGTCGTGTTTCTTCTAAATGAGGCGATTGGTCGGGAAGCGGTTCCGAGAAATTCGGTCGAAGCTTGAATGGCTAAGGATCTTATCTCTTCTATAATCCATCAGTCTGACGTCATTTAACCAGAGTGGCCGGCTTTGGATCAGGACTTCTTTCACGTTGAGAATACTCGGTGTCGCGTCATAGTATGTGAGTCCACTCGTGTATAAACGCGTCGTCGTTTGGTAATCCTTGATCTAATGACATAGAAATCTACCTCCCGCGTTCAAGGCAATGGGGTATAAACTTGGAGGATAAAACTATAACCGCAAGGTCCTTCAAAATAGATATGGGAGACCCCTTATGCGTAAAGTGATCGTTCTGCAGCCAGTGCGACAAGAACAACCGTCTGTGTCAGGAAGGCGCGGGACAAGTTCAGCCGGCCCATCAGTTGCATAGCGAGTTGATGGTCGCTGACTGCTTGCTTCTCTTCTTCCAAAAGCCTGGAGAAGGCGATGCGATTCTCGTGCTCTTCTCTCAAGATTTCGAGTAAAAGGACTTGGCCTTCGAAGTTCTAGAGCTGCTGTTCGAGTTCCTGTCGCATAATCTAAAAACTCGTACGCGCATACCACTAGGGATGTCTGCTTCGTTGTAGAGACCATCGAAGAGGCCATTGATGTCGGCAAGCTGCAGCTCGACTATGACCTTGGCTGTCTGAGATCCATAGGTGAGGCAAGTGGTCGACAGCAATGTAGTTGGTGGCTAGACAAACGGATTGAGATGAAATAATCTGGTCAAGTTGAGCGTGTCTGGAATTTGATCATGACGTAGAATCGTTAAATGTGCATAGGAGCTTGGTTTTCGGAGTCCACGACACGTCTCGCCCCGCTACGGTAACCCAACCAACAACCGCAAAACATCCACACACCGCGCCGACCATCATTGCTACCATCGTTGCTGCCGTCATCACGTTCACCGTTTTCGCGCTCTCACTATCATCTCTATACCTGCTACAACACGTGAAATTATGAAGCGCGCACGGTGCCTTGTCGCAAGGTGATCGTCGCAGCAAGTGCCTGGGGCCAGCGGCCACATCTACCCCGCCCTCGACCACGCCCCCGCCTACCCAAAGCCCCGCGCAGTCCCCCAACGCCCTCCAGCAAGCAGACACAACTTGGGCAGAGTGCGCACAATACATCTCTGCCTGAATCAACGATGTCTTAGCGGGCCGTGATCACCATTAACCCTGCTTTCCCTCTCTCTTGGATGCTCAGATACCAGACACCATGTCAGATAGCTCGAGACTACGAGATTTGAAGATGTATAGATATCGCGTTCTTGCTGCACGATTAAGAAGAGCCCACAATATCGCAATATTGTGCTAAAACCTGCGAACATCTTTGTGGACATCGTTCATGAGCTCCCGCGCGATATCGGAGCGCTCATAGCCAGAGGCCTACGCTATGTTCTCAATAAGATGTCGCTCTGCGAACTCTTTTATGTGACTCGCCAGCTCTTCCCCGCGCCGGTGCACCACGCGTTGTTTGAGTGGTTGATCCTCGTTGGAGGCGCACACCTCGTTCAACGGGCCGGCCAAAGCTGAGCGCCACACTCCGTGTTCATCAGCAACTTCTTGGTGTGAAAAGTCGTCGCGATGACGGGTTTCATGTGCCTCTGCAACGGCTTCCTCCATACATATCACCGTGCATTGCGGCTCGGACACGGTACGTTATACCTTAGAAGAACGTTCAAAGCTGCAGCTTTTCTTATAGCTTCTCAGTTACCTCGAAAAACTCTTCTAGGTCGCGTACCGGTTGCACAGCAGAGCTGACTTGCATACTCGCCTTCCAGGCGTGTACATCCTTGATGAGAACTGGTTGCGATGTATCCACTACGCTCTCGACGTCTGTCGACACATCGAGGGCCTGTGGAGCAGCTCGGAGACCAGAGTCAGCGACACTCAGTGCAGCCTTGGCTTTATCAAGGACCTTGTCAGCGACTTCCTTCTCCATTATGAGGTCGTCGGTAAGATGACTGGCAACGGCATCTGAGATAGCTTCGTTGGACGACGCGTCTTTGATGCGGGCTTGGAAAGCCTCGTCGTTGGCTACGATCTTGTGTTCGGCGAGAATGATCTTGAACGCAGCGGCAGCAGCAGTCTTCGTCTCATCGAGGGAGGGCTCATTCGCCTTGGCCTGTGCTTGAAGATGCACTGACAGCTTGGAGCGCTGAGAGGACGATGTTGAGATGTACCGGCTGTAGAATTCGACCATGTCCTGCTTTGTGAACTTCTCAACAGTCGCGGCATCAACGTCGGCTGTACATTCATTAATGCTATACTGATGTGAGAGAGTCGGGATTGGCATACCTTGCAGAAAGTCATACGAATCACTGTAAATATGGTTCCAGAACCTGTTGTCTTCAGACGACAAGTTATTTAGTTTCTCTAGCTTCTTGTTGATCATCGCGCGCTTGTGGTTCTCAAAGTCCTCCTCGCTTATGTCATTCAACGTCTGCTCGAACGTGTTGAGGAAATTCTCGATGCGACCCTCAAGATATCGACAGTCTTTCACACTTTGAATGAGAATGCGGTAACCTGACCAAATGTCGTGAAAGCTGGGACCAGAGAACACGACGTAGCCGAGCTGCTCGATGGTACGAAGCTGATGGAAGCAAGGCTCGTCTGTCATCTGTCCAAGAAGCAGCAGCTTGGCGCGCATGACACTGTCGTAGCGGTGGCCAGCATACAGACTGTACTCGATGCAGTGGTTGATGTTTCTAGGGTCCTTTAGTTGCTTCTTGTAGATGAAGTTACTTCCAGATGGCCAGATGAGTCCCCTAGGTGTCGGTACCTGGTTCGGTGGTAGCCTCCTTGGCTTGACGATACGCTCTACGAGATTGGTAATCTCCAAAGCTTTCTGCCTGTACAGGTTGCCGTGTGCCAACACCTCGATTTGACACTGCGCCAGGATCAGCGGGAAGAATTGCTGAACTTCCTGCGTGGTCACATTCTCAAGCTCTGGGAGCAGATCTTCGCTCATCATACTCTTCTCGCTCTTGAACTGTTCAGAGTAGGAGCTAATCTGGTCGTAGGGCTGTTCGTACCCCGAGTTGCGTAAGTGACGCAACATCCGATCGTGGATGATCTGGAAACGGTCTTCCGATGCCTCGAGATCACGTACTTGGAGCAAGATCTTCTCCAGCAACACGTCTAGTTTGTCATTGTAGCCACTGACATCGATCAAAAGACCCCCAATGTGATTCGTAAAGTTGTACATCAGCCCAGAGTGGCCGGCGTCATATGAGAACTCAGCTAAAGCATCATTCACAAGCTCGCAGTAGAGCGTGCATAACAGTGTGGTACGAGGTGTAACGCTAGTGATAGGCGTTCGGAGGTAGATGTGCACGTGAGCCTTGGGTACCCAGAACTGATCGTCCTTCTTCCACCAGACGCGCACATTGTCGTCATGGCGGATAAGCTTGGGCGCTTTGGTCGGCTGTCCAATGTGTTTCCTATTCACCTCCAGTCGGGCTGGTATGAACTCGTTTCTGTATGGGAAATGTAACTCTGCTGGCCGGTTATCGCTCTCGTATGCTTCTCTGATTTCGGCAAGAATGTCTCCTGGTATCTTCTCGACTTTGTACTCTGTGCCATACCACTTCTCGTTTTGGTCCCAACCGCCTAGGAAGTCTTGATTCACAATCGTCATCCTAAAGTTGTCCGGTCGGAGGTAAGACATAGCTTCGCTAATCAGCTCTGCATCGAACTTCTTGATAACAGCTGGTCCACTGAGCAGCATCTTGCGGTCGTACGGCGCCTGCATGATGCCTGCTAGATCACTTGTAGTTTGGCTGGGTGGGCTCTTTGCTGTGAATCGGAACTCTACTTCACTAATCTGCATTTGCTCTTTGACTACCCACTCTTGGGGCGGCTGGTCGTGCATGAGTCCTATATATTGGAAGACAAGCCTTACCACCTCCTTGTAGCACTTTATACCCTCCTCAGTCAGAAGAATATAGACAGTAAACAGTCCTGAGCCAGGACAGAGGGTTGACCTTCCAGCTGCCAGTCCATCCGCCCAGCCTTTTGCCTTGATAAGTGCAAGAATACTGCCAGGCCCCTCATGGCTGAGCAAGTGGCTAAGGTATCGCGAAGGCCATGACTCGTAACACTCGTCCTCATCACGGTACCCGAATTGAAGCTCCAGCGACCGAGACTCCAAAACTGGTCTGGCGAAGGTCTGCGTCAGCAGTTCCTTCTCAGTATAAACGGGCATATTCCAACGACTTTGGCCCAGGTTTTTGTTCGGCACTTTAGTGAAGATCTCCTCCGCCCATGCTTCCAGAGTATCCAAGCTCTCTCGACCTAGCACAACCAGCTTCATACGGTTCGCCGAATAGTGCGTGGTATAGAACTTGATGAACTCGTCGCGGATTTTTACACCACGCGCAACCGGGTCGTCGTGTAGAGTCTTGTAGTTTCCTGTCGAAAAGCGGTGGTACGGATGGTCTGGATTGGCCAACGCCTTGTCGAGCTGAATCATCCGCCAAGTGTCGTCTTGGAGATTCATTTTGTGCTCCGAGTCCACCGCCTTGAGCTCGCGATCGACCGTATCTTCCAAGAATAGTGGGCTGATGAAGAACTGACTAAAGCGATCCAACGCTCCCCATAGCGGCGATTTGTCCTTGGACTTTGCCAGGTTTGTGTGCGACACGTCTGGCGATGCGGCTTGGCTGCTCGTAGGCGTGGAAGAAGGGTATGAGACCTCGAAGTAGTAGTTGGTCGAAGTGGAGGATGTAAAGGCATTCGAGTATCCGCCGTAGCGCGTCAGATACTGACTGTAGGCGTTCTCCTCTGGGTACTTTTCAGTCCCCATAAACAACAGGTGCTCCACCACATGTGCGATACCCGGCATATCTGGCGGATCGCTGAAGCTGCCCACATTGACATCCAGCGCCGCACTTGCCTTGTCTGTCTCCGCGTCGTGTATCAAGAGGACCTCTAATTGATTCGGTAGGATGATGACTCGGTATAAGCGGTCGTCAAGTTGTGGCTTCTCCAGATCTTCTATGCGCGGCCGCCCTCCAGCTTCTTTTTCCGGCGCTTCTACCATCATGGCTGATTTGATCCTTCTTTTTGGCGACGTCACGAGGCTAGGCTGGGTGGTAGGTGGCAAGGCGCTTGCAGCAGCCTGGCGATTATGGAGGCTATGTATGCGGTGGAGAGTCGGAAAAGAGTAGACATATTAAATTGTTTATATGGAACCCTTGCATGGCACGCCTAGTAGCAAAGCTCATACTAATGTCAGCGTTTGATCAGCGACACATGGTGTTGTGTCTTCTACGCTATCGCATGTATCGAGTCAGCGTAAGCAGTTCCATCTGAATTATGCTATTGCCTGCTTATATCAGTCCTAGCGGAACAATCAAACGGTAGGCATATTGCGTACAGTCGGTAGTGATTGAGGCTCTACCCTTGTTAACGGCCGTGGTATAGTTCCGCAAATAGCATTTTATCTTTCCAAGTGTGGCTCGCTTTCCACGCTGATTATCGGCTTTTTGAAGTTTTAAAAGTAGGGATTGCTCCTTTGTATGAACTCTCCTGGCTCTTTTGAGTTATAGTTGTTTTTCTCCATATTGTCGTACAATCACGTAACTTAGTCTTGAGCCTGACGAAATTTCTTAAGCTCTCTCCCCCCACACGACTAACAGCCCAGTAGGCCAATATCAGCGAATCAGAAATTGTTCAAGATCGGGATATCTGCTACTCTTGCGCTCACATTAACCAACATCGGCCTACGATATTGTTCGTTGCGTGAGGAAGAAGATTAGAGACAAAGAATCACATGCGCAAAGACGTAGAGGCGGAAAAACCAACGCGATGTATTTACAGGTTCTCGGCAAGTGTTGTATCAGTGGTACACTAGGAGCAACACTGCTAGCTGAGGTAATCGGGATTCATGTTCTGCCCTCATGCCATACGACGTAGCGGTTTTTGGGCCGCTGAAGACAGCTTACCATGTTGGATTCTAGATCACGTGACATGCATAGCCAAATACTGGTGTGGCAACCTTCTCATACGATGGTGCGACGACACACAACTTGACTATATAGGTAGAGCCTGGAGCGTAGACAGAATATTATCACACTTGCTCTCACTTCAGGGTTTCATCTTACCTTGACGGCCTTTTTGAGACGAATCACGGCACCTGATAGCATAAGGAAACGTATCTTGATAGTCTTGAGATTCAGTCCGCCTGTTGTATTTAAATCAAGCTCTACAAATCCCTGGGCTTGAACTGAACTAGAGGCCCTTCTCTTCCCGACGTCATCCAACCTTTGAGCCGATACTCAAACGTTTCCGGTCCCCCTGAGCCTCTCATGCAACCGTCGGATATCCCATGAGAGTGACTTGTATCTAATTTCATATCGTATAGGTATAGTGTTCTGGCAACTGTAATGCTGAGTTCCATCCAAGCCAAATTCTTTGCCACACAGGACCTAGGGCCAATGCTGAAGGGACAGAACGCAGATTGTGCCAATCTTACATGATCTGCCGTGCGGCCTAGATGTGGATCAACAATCCAGCGTTCAGGCTTATAGATGAAAGGGTCGGGGAAGTACGTTCTGTTGTGGTGGATCGTATAGATCGGCGTGCCTATGATTGTGCCTGGAGGGAAGTGTTTGCTGCCAACTGTGATACCACCTGGAAGAACTTGGCGAGGAGCGAGTCCAGTAACAGGGGGGGCCATCCGTAGTGCTTCCTGGACGCAGGCTCGAACATAACGACAAGAATTTAGTTCCTTTCCTAACATGATCTCCTCCTCGCCCGAGAAAACTGAGCGGACTTCCCTAGACGCTCGACCAAGACTTTCGGGATTATGCAGCAGGTAGAAAAATACAGCGCTTAGTGCTACTGACGTCGTATCCGAGCCTGCAACTGTTAAAACTCGATTTCTATAACAAGAATTGCAGAAACAGACCTGCTATAATAAGCTGCAGTGATTCACACCAGAGCTCTTTCTTACTAAAACCCTTCCCGGTTTCTGGATCTTTGGCCTTGAGCATGTGGTGAAACAGGTCTTCTTGAGCTATGCTGCTGCCAAGGCACATTCGTTTCTCGGACTTTTCTCTAATCCAGCCGCCAAAGGCTTTTATTTGAGCAGAAAGAGAGAATAAGAAAATGTGGTCAAGTTTGGCGCGCCACACAACAGGCTGGACGAAGCACTGCGAGAATTTCAGTCAAGATTCATACGAGGTCAATAAGCCAGGAACATACGACTGCGTTTCGGCGGCTGATGGCAGATACAACATGCGGCAGATGTCGAAGATTTGAGGACCCGAGCATATCGAAGCTTTCTCCATAGCAGAGGCTACTGATAATGTCAAAGGCAAGATAATCGCACAAAGCTGCCATATCCAACGCGGGAGACCACGCATCTTTGGCACTGGCGGACTCTGTGTGGATAGCTGGACCGTTGCCACAAAGCGCGCGGCTGAAGTGGCGCACATGACCCAATATACGTTCTTCAACCCCTCTCAGGCCTTGGTAAGAAAAGACTTGGGCTAAAATCCTTCGTTTGAAGGAGTGGAGTTTCTTGTCTCTGCAACTGATGGTGTTGACGCTGTGGCTGCTCGCACTCATAACCGCATACGAATCGGTTTTCCTAACGTTTGCTCGAATGCCGTAGATATCCTCCATGGCGCTTTTCGAATTCATAGAGATGGAGTTTGGCCCGAAGCGAACTATCTCTCCTGTCTCGCTAGTAAGAAACAACGTCGACGGTATAGAAGCCGATATATACCATATATCTCATGCATCTCGAACAATTTCAGATGCATGTCACCTTTCCATGCGTAGAACGCGCTGTACCAGTTCGTTACTCTGGCCAGAACCGGGCCAGGGTATGCTGCTAAGGGATGCAAAACGAGGCGGTAGAATATAACAAGCGATACCTGAGTAAGGAAGTTAGATGCCTAGCAATCAAAGAACGTATTCACGGCTCAGGTTGCTCACATAAACAGCGAAACTAAGCAGAAGGCACGTAATAACAGCAGTGACGTAGGAGTGCAACGCGGTCATGGTGGTACTTCTTCAAGTGGAAGTGCGTGTGAATAAGGAACAGTACGGCAGAGTTTGAAATCAAGCAAATTTGCATGTATTGCGGAAGGAAAGAAGGTTTCTCACACTCTTAATAACGCAGAGCGGCGGGCGGAATAAAATCGGAAGACGTTTGGAGGTCAGAGTCTCATATTAAGTAGGTAGGGCTGTGCCTATTTCGGCACAGATTGTGCTCCACTGAGCTTGGAGATGCTTACAGGATCAGCGGTCCTCGGCTTACAGGAACTCACTGTAAGAAGCTGACCGCTGATCCAAATGTATATTGCTTCTACGTGGCCCCCACTTGCAAAAAGATTCTATTCAGGCCTTCTTCAATAACATCTCCAACAAGCCGTTTGCTGTCGAAGTACCATCTCCCGATAATTTCCACCCTCAGCTATACTCGAGAACCCTCACAGTAGGGCCTGTTAGAACGTGATTATAGTCACGGTATAGGCATAGTCAAAACGAAAACTACCAAAGGCATTAGAACATGTCTTACGAGCCTAATAGATTCTATTGTAATCGTACATGGGGCTGTAGATGAGGCTGTAGGCGACAAAGATATCAAAAGAATAAAGTTAGCGCTTAAGAGACCGACCAACCTTCTACTCTTCACAGCATGGGCTAAAGGCTCCGAAAGTGCAGCGGAAAGGCCGCTTAACTTACAAATGGTATAGGCCCTAGAGTGGGCTTACTGTGCCTGCCTTACACTTTCATCGCTGCTCGAAGCAGCTGTGTGGAGTGCGGTAAGGTGGGTCCCTACGCAGCGGAAAAACTGGTGTACAGGAAAATCACGTAATTCCAGCACTCTGTCCTTAATTACACAAACATTAACCACACAATAAGTCAATTGCTACGGTAGCTATTAAAATAGTGATACTTCGTCGTGACCAGTTCGAGAGAGATTGTTGTGGTAGGGAGCCTGGGATCCTTGCGATCTGATTGGTTGATTTCTGTAAACCCGGTTGTCCGCCTTGTACGGACATACCTTAGCACCATGTTTGGGTGGCTCATCAACTGAACTGGCTTATCGGCTGCGCGGATAACAGGAATGCAGGACGAGATGGAGGATGCGATACGCACGCCGACATCATTCTTCTTCTGCAAGTGAGTAATGGAAATCTTGTCGACCGGCACTAGGCCTGGCAAGGAAGGTGGGGCAAGTCTGGGATTGCGCAAAGATGACGAGACAGCGACCGTTCCTCATCACGAAGCAGAACGAATTAAGAGCTGGATTCTAGACATACCTCCGCTGCACGATGGATGGACTCAAGTAGGGCTGCACGCGACCGACCTTGCATCTCGCTGCGGCTAGGCCTGCTCGGACTACCGGCGCCAGAGTCTACTTCTATAAAGCTGATTATACACCATCCACTAAAGATTTCAGTGTTCAGGACAGGGTTATTGGGGCCCCATTACCACCGCAGCCTTATCAGGATTGGCCATGAATCTTTTTGACGAGCTGGAAAAAGTACTTGGCGAGCAAGCCTACAAAGCTTTCATTGAACTTGTTTTCCCTGGTAAGATCGAAACTGATGGTATAACAAACGGCCCTTGCAACTGGGACGAGCTTCCGAACAATTACCAAAAGGCGCTCAACCTTGGCTTCGGCGTGCCGATCGAAGACGCTACTCAAGTTTACCAGAAAGCGCAAGACTTGCTGGGCCTAAGAACTGGGGACAAGGCCCTACTCGCAGTCCGAAAGGAGATAAGATTGAACATTGCGAAGCTAGTAAACTTACTGAAGAGTAGATCTGTAGCCTGGGTTTATGAAGAGCTTGAACGGTACATGAAACTCACGGAGGAGTGGGCATGCATTGAGAGGCAAAATGCTGATGTAGTATTGTGTTGTTTAGAAAAGTCGGGTTTCAATATCAAGGATCTTGGCTTCCGTTAGTCATAAATTTACTGTATTTGTTGAGGAGATCCTGCAAACGCGGGACGACCGTACCGATTGCTTGCAGCCGTGTTTGATCGATCCCGTCTAATGAAAAGTCAGCCTCTTCTTTAAGAAGCGGATTTATTGCCAGTCTCACCGTGCGAGTTGAGCATTGCGCTACACAAGAATCAAGATTTGCCGCTACAAGAGCGGGAGTGGTGGCCGTGGAAGGCATTCGGCTTTTCAGCGATTGGGACAGCCTTGCAGCGATGTTTCGAGACTATGGGCCTGTGTAGTGAAAGTCCTCTAGTTTTATAGGACGTCGGATTTGCTAGCCAATTAAAGCTAGAGCGAGTCAGTCGACCCCTTCAAGTAGCCTATTTTAGTTTACGATGCCGTGTCGTTCTTTGGCTTCTTTTCCGGAAGGAACTGTTTGACTGAAGGTGGTGTGCATAGAGCTCAACGGTAAGGATCAAGAGCAGGATGTTTATGACAGATCCTGTTGATGCATGGTGTTTGAGAAACCTACGTTGCTCCGCTAATGCGGTGCCGATGGACCCGAAAACCACAATACACTTTGAGCGCCCATGAGACTTGGAACTCGTGTTGTTTGAGGGGGTCCGACTCAAGGTCGTCAAGTACTTGCGTATGGACTAGGGTCATGAAAACGCGGCGTACCAAGACACGGAAAGCTCATTGCCTTTTCATCAACAAACCGCATCGTTGACCAGGTAAAGTCCGAATCGGAGGTTTTAGTGACGACTCTGTATCAGATTAGTGGAAGTTGCCCAAGTGAGTCTCGTGCTCGATTTAGCTTCTACAGAAAGATTCTAGTCGAAGCAGCTTTTCCATGCGTGCCACAGACAGGTGTTGTGAGCTACGTATTCGTAGAGGCACTGACTGCGTGCTATTGGGGGACTTCCAAGTCGAAGATGCAGTAACTGCAACGAGCGCYAAGMACACGTACATTGTCCGCGCAKCGGAGTCAGTGTCTTCARCGGTAGTCCAAARGTCGCAGCGCACGCAGATACRAGCGTGGTACTTTCGTGGGATATCCTTCGCTGCCGAGCTTGTTCGATGCCACGCCTAGTAACGGAAGGATACAATGGTCCTTGTACGTCCCGATTCCTGTCATGACCATCCCTCCTTGGCATCTTTGTCTCCCATCGCATAGATCTACTGATTTGTTTTTGTATAGTAGGGATGGCTCTATACCATCTGTATAGCTGTAGTTCGACAGTACCAGCCGTGTGATATGACTTTAGCTTTGGCGACTTTGCAAATGCACCTGCCAAGTTAGCCCGTACACATTGACAAAGAAGATGTTGCCTCTTTCTGCTGGCTCAGGGATGGCTTCGCACTCTGAACCATTGCTCATGTCAATGCAATCCGATATCCGAGCTCATATCGGACGACCCTGTCGCCTAGGTATCCCCTGGGCCTCCTTCGATACATAGGTAATCTATAGCCTCCTAAATCCGAAGCGATCATGTCTTCAAAATGTTTAGATTATATGTTGCAGAGATTTGAACGCATAAAGGTTGATTCGCGTTAGCGAGACCCAGAGTCATCCGAACGAGGTCTAAGGGTTTTTCGGTCAGCCTTCAGGCTTATTCTCATAGTTTTGATGTATTTCGAATGATCATCGTGGGGCCAAATAAGACTTACTGTCTCTTGCGGACCTCAGGGATCTTTTTTTTTTAGCTTGGCAGAGGTAGGATTGTAGGGCGAAGGTTGTCATTTACAGGATCGTAGATGTCTATTGCCTAGTGTTTGGGCTGACTTCCCTGCTACTCTAGCCTTGAAGGTACGGAATGACAGTTTCTAGCCATGTTTTAGCCGCTTATCGACGCTGTGGGATGTGTGAATGAATGGCACACGCTTAGGCGGCGCATACTCTAGATCGTAATATGTCAGCGTAACAGCAAACAGCTACTGTTGCATGCTCAGAGTGACGGTAGTTCTCCATCGCCGCTACACGCTCTGAAGAACGGCGCCGAATGGATCTCGTACCGATCGCAAAATTCGATCCTGGCTTTTCATCAGAATACAGGCTTTGGTGTTACTCGAATAGATGTATAGCATTGTACTAAACCAGGACAAATCGGACTGCGCAGGGTACAATCGCGCCATGCTGGTTAGGTGTGAATCGCATGCCAACCCGCAAAGCATCATATACTAGGTTAAGTGCGCTGGGAATTCAGATGACTGTTCGAAATCAGCGCACAAATTCAAAGAATACGCTGCAAATTTGGCTGGTTATTTGAAACCAGCGCGCAATATTCAGGAAGAGTTGCTAAACTTTCAGCGGTTGCCTGCACGTCAAGCGCGGTGCAATCACGTGAAGAACATCAAAGCTTCTCCTCCGCCTTCACACCATGATATTCGCCTAACCAGAGCTGCTGTTCAGAAACTGACAATAGGTTTAGAATCTTACAGTAATTCTGTACATAATGGCTTTCTTAGATATCTCAAATCACACCAGATGACGAGGTTTTGGTGTCTGGAATCCCACTCTGGTGTCTCACTCCCCGCCTTATCGCCCACACCAAACCAGCTGGTGTTCCAGTGGAATTCCAAGCAATCGCTTGGAGGTAGGTATCTGTTGATTCCAGTGAACGCTGAACTTCATTCGCTAGTTATCCAGAGCAAACATCCCCAATAACCATGTGCTCTGTTGATAGATCGACCGTCCTAAGAATCTAAACGCATCATAGTTCACATATCTTTCTACTATTATTGTTGTAGACAATAAACATTTCACCTAATGACTGGTGCTCCACATAGAGGACAGGTGATCTTCGCCGTATCTATGGGCAACGGTAGATTGCTCGTCCCCTGGTGCTGCATCCATTTCATAGCGCAGCTTTGATGGAAACCATGCTTATAATGAAATTCAATACATATGTCTGATTTTCCAAACTTCTCTTGACAGTGTATGCAGGTTTCGCCCGTTATGCATAGATTCGCTGCAGTTTTGACTTGGTATACTCCAAGCTTTGCCAACTCTTTCGATCCTGCGTTCTCTATCCTGCTGATCGCTGCGAGAACGTCTTTGTCGTAGCGATCGTAGCGCAAGCAAGCTCGTAACATGATTGAGGCATTCTTGAGATCGGCTCGAGACTCGTCAAATCGGGCGACGTGATAGAAAGCTTTACACAGACGGCGATTGCTAAAGTATCGTTCCCAGTCATGAATGTTGTAATTTTTGAGAAAAGCTAGTAATTCAGTACGCGCCTGACTGCTGCCGCTGCTGCCGCTGCTGCTGCTGTTGTTGTTGTTGTTGTTGTTGTTGTTGTTGTTGTTGTTGTTGTTGTTGTTGTTGTTGTTGTTGTTGTTGTTGTTGTTGTTGTTGTTGTACGCGTTGAGACGATTGGTATGAAGAACAAGACAAAGTCCAGCCTCAGTAGCCATAAATTTAGCTCCGTTTTCCTGCATCATACGAATGCCACGCTCGTACTTTGCAATTGCCGCCGAAAATTCTCCTTTCTTGAAGTCTTTATTTCCCTCCTCTTTAAGAGCTACTAATGCAGCTGTTGACATGGCTATAAAGTGCTTGTGAGTGTTCTTGGGAAGGCGATCGGAGGAGTTTAAGGTTAGATAAATGTTGGTTGCGTGAAGATCTGTGAAAGATGAAGGTGCGGGAATCTGCGCCCTTTTTCAAGGATTACTGTAGAATTGCTACCTGCTTGGCTTAGCCTGGCCTAAGCGTCATCTCAAGCCGCCAGCCACACAGCCCCATGTACCATAAGGTGCTAGCTTCAAACTGCTTTGATCGTATAGAAGCAGTACTGTACTGGATGCTACGTCTTATGATAGAAAGACCCCGATAAGTTCCACTCGCACACAAGTGTCCCATCAAAGAGTTCGACACATACGGCTCTAACCCTGAACTAAGTAAGCAGCGACCATGCATCTGCTAGATAGATTGGTCTTCTAGATACCCAGCTCGAGATCGAAAGAATATCTCGGCCTCTATTGATTGCTTGGACTACGTCAAGAGTGGCCTACTCGGTTCATCCTCCCATTGGAAGTAGAGGCCGATGATGACAAGCTTTACGACGATGTCGAACTACTAGGAGTTGCGAGTTTTGTGTTGCGGGCAGGCATTTAGTGTTGAGCGTGTTCATCTCTATACTGTTTCCCCTTCGCTGTCTGGTGAGACTGTCGCCTCTACACGTGTTGCGTCTATTGTATTATCTCTCGCACGCTTAGTATTATCCGTTGTGAATGTTTTACTTTCCCGCAGAACGTCATCTAAATAGTATCACAGGAGGCATATCTCCTGATGGAAGCTGACGAGTCATTGCTCCTTTCAATTGGGGCTCAAAGGTCAGAACCGTGATACCTTTCGCGCTTGCTCTAATTCTTTCGGTTGTTCAGACTATTAGCTATATATCGCATCTAACTACCGATGCTACTCACTTTTAATGTATGTAGCAACTTGCCGTTCCGTAATCTTAGTAACAAACAAGCCTCTTATCTGTCTAGAGCCACTTCTAGTTTAACCCGGCTGTGGAATGGTCATTTCTGTAGTCGCTGCTTGATTTATCATCGCGGAGAAAGAATATAGCCCCACCCCCCCGCTCTATCCTCAGGAAAAAAAACGTTAGCTTTGATGTCGGCGTCCGATAAGCCTGGGCGAACGTCGCAAGAAGTCCAGCATTACTTATGCTCACCAATGAAGAGATCAACACGAAGACGGGCCTGGTAGTAAGTATTTTCATGAACGACATCGCGAGCATAACCGTAAGCATAATCCATTTCGACGGGACTTGCAGTGTCGCATAACAAACATACAGTCCATCTTGTATTGATCCTAGAACTAAGGTTGATTCGTTATTAGATCCTCTTACTTCAGAGACAGCACCCTGAATTCTGCAGGTGAAGGCTGTGATATCCTTTCATAGTCTCAAATTTGTGTGATGGCTAAAGAAAAAACCACCAACTACGACACAGATAGCTGAAGACAAAGTGCGCAGCTTCGTTAACCATGTGTACAGTGGGCGTCATTGATGGCAAGCAACTCACGGTGCATGGAAAATTGGTCTTCATGACCGTCAGCAATAAAGGTCTTTAATCTCTCGACCTCAAAGTGCCGCACTCGTCTTACTGTGACCTCGTCTGTTATACGCTTCGAAACGACACAGGCTCATCGAACGCGATCACAGTGTTGGCAAGATATTGGATGGAACAACCGGCAAGCGCCAGTGGAGATATATGTGGCGTGCGCCCACGGTGTGTGTATGCTGTGGCCAAAGCATTACTAGTGGTGAGTAATGGCCTCGTACATTTGGACGAACAAACTAACAGTAGGCTTTTCGCAATGCTGAATGGACCTACTGACAAGACGCAGGCTTCTGCCACATGCATATTGACCCACTGCGCATACAATATGTTCTTACACCCTCTAAACTCATTTCCTGGACCGCTGTTATGGCAATCGTTTCGGGTGCCCTATCTTGTGCGCGCACTGCAAGGCCGACTGGCTTTCGACTTGCTCGAATTGCACAGATGCTACGGTCCAATCGTTAGAATCGCCCCAAACGAGTTGGCATTTGCCTTTGAAGTGGTTTGGGACAAATTTCAAGGCGGCACGTACGAAAATGAGATGTCCAAGTTGAACACGTACTATAGAGTTCAGGCCAATCAGACCGAATTCATCATGACCGCACCACCAGAGAACCATTCACAGATGCGTCGCGCCCTGTCATATGGTTTCTCTGATCGCGGTATTAGGGACATGGAGTCTCGCATGACCGGAATGATAGATAAGCTGTCGACCCGCTTGCTCGACCTATGCAGTTACTGTTTAGCTTGTTACCGCAACCTCGTCATGCAGATGCTGGACAGCTCTGCATTAATCTGCAACAGGATATGTTTATGCTTGGCTTGACGTACAATACTCTCATCATCCACTCGCGGAAGGCTGTTGCAGTGCAACAAGATACGGTGGGTAATATCTCGTACACACACCATCGCAATACTACACTATAGCGCCCGTCGCGATGTCCCCACTTCATGCATGCAAACGCTGGGGTCTGATACACGCCGCATAATAACAGCACTATCGATCTCGCACGGTCCATTACGCTTACGCTGACAACATCGTCAGCGGCTAACCACTAACGTGTAGCCACAGTTGAATACAACGTGAGCAGGCATGCTGAATCGAACTGGTGCTGCTACACGTAAAGATACACATTCGTCGATGCAAACGTCGTAGACGAACACAAGCGTAGGCTTGTTGTGTGTAGAAAGCATTCCCGTTTGCTAGCAAGGAACGAATAGCCTAGAGGTGCATGAATGGGCAGCAAGTTCGGGCATTCACTATGCATGGCATCCCGATGTGGTGAGACGTAAGACAGGCGTGGCATGGATGCAGAGACTTCTTTATACAAGATACAATAGATTTGAAGCGAAGGAGTTTCAACCTGATGAATGTACATGATACCTTGAATTCCCATCCAAACATCGAAGGACACGCCCGCTGGGTCTCTGCCTTACTAGGAAACAGGGCCATCAGTGGTTGAATCACCGCTGCATTATCATCTTCATCGACGCTTTCGTCCATGTCAGAACTCACGGCAGGAGCGAGAAAGAAACCTGTTGTATGCGTCTTGTGCGTATAGCATGCCTCTGACAAACTCCATACTTACTATCCAGCTGCGGCGCATCAACGGGCATTTCCCCAATGCACATTGGTGCGGCTCGCTCTCTCGCACGCGCACTGCACAGAGCCAGCGTCAACCTAGTCTACGGCGGTGGGACTGTTGGCTTGATGGGTGAGATTGCGCGTACTCTTGTTACTCTGGCAGGGCCCAACAGCGTCCACGGCATCATTCCAGAGCCTCTTGTGAAATTCGAGAACGCCGATCCTTCCTCGCCGTTAGGCCATTGCATCACCGAATCAATCTACGGCCGCACAACCATCGTCGAGGACATGCACACCCGCAAAAGGCTTATGGTCGAAGAGGTAATCCGAGGCGGACCCGGTGGAGGCTTTGTGGCCCTCTCCGGCGGCTATGGCACATTCGAGGAGCTCATGGAAATCACAACATGGAACCAATTAGGCATCCATAACATGCCGATCGTGGTGTACAGTGTTGACCATTATTGGAGCGCGCTAATGAGCTGGGTCCGATCAGCTGTGGGCAAAGGCTTCGTAGAAGAAGCGAACGCAGATATCATCCGCGAAGCGCACAATGCCGAGGAGGTGATGAGCTGCTTGGCGTCTTATCAAAAAGCTGGAGGCAGGCAGAATCTTGCGTGGGCAATGAGCAAATTGTGACTCACGTAGGGTGCGACCTGCGAGTGCGAGAGCCAACCCTAAAACAGGGTTCTCAATGCGGTCGACTGATCTTCCCTAAGTCGCATGATGGAGTTGCCAGCCTATGGAATTGCGGCGCCAAAGCTCTACGGGAAAGATGGATGGCGACCGTAATGGCAACCAAAGCGTATGATGTAGTAGGTGTATAGGTTACAGAGAGCTCGTTACGACCAAAACCTGATCTTATCCATAATGAACAATCGTACAACTACTCAATTTTGCATTGTCTCACGCGTCTCGCATCTGAGCGCCACAGCACTGGAGCCATGCATCTGCCTCGATTGGGTCATCTACTGCGTCTGTCACACCGCGGTACCAGTGTCCATCCCCGTACGGAAGCACACGGCTAAAACCATTCTCCCATACGAACCGGACCTGCGCTTGCGCTGCACAGTGCGCGCAGATGCCGCGGTGGAAGCCGCATTCACAACTCGCCAGTCCAGAGAACAGACCATGCCGAAAAGACCGGAAAATCCAGCCCACCACATACTGTCTGTCTTTCCCATCACAACCAGATATGGAGGGAATTATGCGGCGACCCACAAAGTGCAGGGCAGCTCTGTCCAATCGCGCAAATGCGATCCTACGTGTCGGCTCGGTCCACACATGTCGCCCCGGGTGACGCACCATAATCACCAAGTAGGCCTGACGTAGGGATTCTGGCGCGAGATGGGTTCGAATTCGAGCACAGCCCTCATACACGCACGGTGGGACGCGGCCGCTTTCCTTTGTCAACCACCAACGGACCCTGGCATCTGCTTCGACATGGCAAGTCAGTGAGACCACATTCGATGACAAAACTACCACATTAGCTGAGGAGCGCAAGCTATCTGCCTTGTTCACTCACTGTCTATATGTCGACCGGCAAACGCGAGTTCTGCTACGCTCCACGTCCCACGACCAAATGTGCTACCAATGGTCTGTGTACTTACCCATTCTCGTAGCCAGCATTGCGTGCCATGTCGCCATGCTCGACAAGTAGCGCTTATACTGACCCAGTCTCGCAGCGTTGCATCTGCTCCCAGTGCCGCAGCTACTGTCAAGCAGAGCTCCAATGGTAGTCTGTCAAACATGTGTCAGTCGACTACAACTTTGGACACAACCAGCGGCCCACGAACGCCTAGTAGGCTACTTGGTATCCAAGGGCGTGGGTTTCGTTGTGATGTTGACCGTTCTCTCATCAGCTCTGCATGCGATAAGCCCGCACTGCGAATGGAAAAGCAGAAAGCTTCATTCATAACGTATAGAATGCATAGCGCCAACACAGCGTCTTGAAGTCCTGCAGTTCCGTTACCCAGACCATGTCTTGTTTCTGGTGAGAATGAGAAATATTGCCTTGGAGTGAGGGGTAAGAAGAAAGTGTCGGCCAAGACACGGAAACCTTAACCATGGAGTTCAAGTCCACATCATCGTTTCAGAAGTATGACCAGCGGTCAGCAGAAAAGATATGCCAGTCACACCCCCGACGTACGCACAACAATACTAAAGATAAGTTCCAGGGTCAAGCGTTTAGCGGGGTCTTCTCCGGGTCGAGAATTTCGCCTCGATTGTGTGAGAGATGAGACCATTGACAGCAGAGCCCTTGTCGTAAGGTCCTTACATCATCACCATTGTCGTGTCGTCAGCGGTACTGTGGTCATCATGATTTACGGTGGCATCAAAGCGCTTATATCGTGCCGTTAAAAAACTTGTGCGTGGCATGGGCTCCAACCCACGACCTTTCGTTACAGCCCATGTACAGCAGATAACTCTGACAGGTGTGTCGATGCTATATGCCCTTGTACCAAATACTCATACAAAGGTACCTACCAGGGGTGCTTTGATAGTTGTGGCAGTGATCCTCGCACGCTCTGCAAGAGAACGGCTTGTTTGTCTCAAGATGTCGACGTTGTTGTCGTGCCAAGACATGAGACAGCAAGAGTCTTTGCAGTCCCCCAGCCTGCGGAGCGGGTTTAGCTACCTGTATCGACAGTCACTGGTAGGTTCTGAAAGCCCAGTCCATCTGGAATTTGAGAATTCGTGCTTCCCTAAATTGTTTGGAACGAATGTCCTGCTTCTCATCGACACAGAGGACGCCGACGAAGTCAACGTGCTCGAAGAGAAAGTCAAGACGGCTCTGGAGGGAAATCGTTCATTCATACTGTCTCATGCGCCTTGCGTGCAGATCAAACAAGTATACAATGAGCAGGGTACCAAAGTGCTAGCTGAGCGTATACAGGCGATGGTCGAGTTCGTAGACCAAAATCGAGAGCTTATCCAGACTAGAGACATCGGAACTATCGTCATGGGGGCTATCCAAGGCTACGTGCGCACGTCGACAAGGGACAGCTCAGGTGCTGCGTTTGAGATGGTAACGCTCTACAACGCCACGACTGACGAAATGATACAGGGTGTGTCGAAAGGCGTTCCCCTACAAGCAGAGTATCTGAGAGAAGCAAGGGAAGGGAAGACCACCTACGGTGAGGCTCTAACCCCCTTTTTCTATAAAGCGGCTCGAAAGCGATTCGGGTGCGACTTCAACATCGTCAACGATTGGTGCTGGATTGTTTGCGGGCAATCGCGGCATGACCGTCTGCAAGCGGTTGCTCGAGATCTTGGGTCTATTCTCGCTTGACGTCCTGAAAAGGTTGTGTTCCGATGTTCTTGTATAAAGTGCAAGATAGGAAAGGAAACACGGTGTACTATGGTTCGATGAATGAAGATTTGCCGTCCTTCATTGCTAATCTGCTTTTTCTTGCAAAATTCTCAGGTGTTGACTCCAACGGGCACGCCAGTGCGTCAAGTTGCCTTATCCGGATCACAGAGTAGATTGGCTCTACGATCCGTCTTTCACCAATTTTTCACATCCCAGTATACGATTTCTAGTTTCCCATTCAAACCTTCCAAAGTTTTCTACACAGCCATGTGAGAATTCAGGCTCTTCGTCAAGCTTGTGGGCCTCGGGCTTTGCGTAATAGTACCTGGACAAGGTCAATATTGTATTGACCCAGGTTGAACATGCTGTTCTTGCAAATCATGCTGCCTTGACGAGAGGATCTCTGAGATATTTTGCTCTTACGATTGCATAGAGGGCCATCTGGGTGAGACGGTAAACATTTACAGGGATTGTGCTTCGCGACCATCACGTGACCGTCTACCCGTAAACAGCTTATGTTTGCCAATCGGAACCTGTTATGCACGATCGAACTACAATCTCTGGTGCATGGAAGTTAGACGACTGATTTACTTAGTGTAAAGCGTCCAAATTCGTATAGTATTTCGATGCTGTATTTTGATTGTACTGATTGCTCGATTTCCTGTCCGTGGTGAGAGGCCTGATCATCGACAACTCACTGCATACCCATAAACGAAACTCTTCGCGATTGCTACTTACGTAGCACGTCCACATCATCGTCTCACAGATCGCGTTAATGACCGCCCGGTAAGGCAGCTCACGCTATCCCCTTGACGGCAACTAACGCTCTCCTCCAAAGTGCAGGCTACAAAAACGGTAACAAGCCATTTGCATACGACTGGACGAGCCATCGTAGGAGCAGTGGATGTTCAGGTCTTGTATTTGAAGCGAATGTTTGCTCGGTGTGCGAGAGCTACTTTGATAGCCCTAGCCATCTGAAATACGTGAGCTCGCTCGGCACTTGAGTTGTCTTTCAGCTAACTGATATATGAAGCACGAGGTAACTCACATGGAGCGCACTGTGGAATGTTATAGTTGCGACCGGAAGTTCGAGGCCTTCTCAGATATGATACTTCACCTGGAGACAGGGTCATGTCAGTCGGACTTGACTTCACAAGGCTTGAATAGGATCGTGGTGCGATGTTACAAGGCGCGCAATTACATTAACGGAAAGTTTCGTACCGACATGCAAGATGGCGAGGATCTCAGGGCGTTGTATGCGGACACGGTGATGCCTTTCCCTTGTCCAAAGTGCAATCGCGGGTTTCGGGCGCTCTCGGGCTTGCTTCAACATTCCTCGAGTCAGAAGTGCTCGCAGACGCTAGACTCAGGTGCGATCAGAAAACTTGTGAACTGGCTGAATAAGAAAAATATTTGTTAGATAGGCTATGGATATTCTTCCGTTGAGTGGCGATCTGCATGCCTGGCTTCAACCATAACGCCCGCTCGTCAGATCATGACGGAACGCGCTGCCAATAGAAAGGACCGAGTTAGGAATCCAAGTGTTGCTATGCTGCCTTCCTGTCCGTTACTCATCCGTCGCTTCTCTCGGTTTCTGTCTGGTCATAGGGATAGCTTTCCATCGCGGATGTGGACATCGTTAGCGCAATCCAGCTGGGCGAGCCAGAGGAATAGAGAGGATCAAAAGATTAAGAGAAAGGCCCTTGACCTTGGCCAGCGCCAAGAGTACTGTGGGTGGCAGTCTTCTGATCTCCTCACAAGGTAAGAGTGACGTGTGATAGAGGCATGTGATAGACAAAGTCACAAAATAGTATTCATAAAATGGCAATGTGTACTATCGCTATCGCATACGACTGTTTTGCCTCATCTCTGAGACGTCTATAATTCTGTCGGGCGGGCTGTGGTGCATGCTGGCTGGTTCTGGAGAGTTTCGTGGCCAACGCAGGCTAGCGGGATCCGTCTTGACCACTAGCCATGCGATCCTGAAAAAGGCAGACAGCCGTGACCATCCTGACGCCCTCTCTCCACTGGTTTCCCTGTCAGGTCTCGCAATGGTACTACGTTGGTGCTGTGCTTACCGGTAAGAGCTGCATCAACTACCGGTCACGGATGCGGAGAACGTGCCATGAGGCTGTATTCTCATGGCACTTCGCTTCTGCTGCTAGTTCTTCGTCGAACTTAAACATCCTGAATTCTTCATCCGGACCATATTCTGACCGATGGGCCACGATCACTCTTCGTTTTGGGGTTTCCGTGCGGAAGGGACGTTGGGATCTCTTGAGTGGCGAGGATCTGGACATCGTCGGTTTAAAAGCCTCGCGACGAGCTCTTCTTCGATAGGGTACTAGAATTTTGCGTGAGGGTCGCCAGAAGCAATGCGGAGTATAAGGCTCTTTTGCCTCCCAGGTTTTCTCCATATCTAGGGAGCAACCGAGCACTACTCTCGGTAGCGCGAGAGGTCATTGTGTGTGTTGAGATATTCGCCATGGGGGATGTCAGAGTAGCTCATCCTGCTTACTGACCGCTATCAGCTGATGGTACCGACCTGTGTAGTGTACGGAGAGGTAAGGCTGCTGCGTGTGTCCCATACTGTTTCTTGCTCGACTCACAAGCGACCTCTATCCTCGGGATGATACAATCACACCCTTCTCACGTCTCTGAAGAGCATGATTGAAACAATAGTGGGCGAGCCACCCGGTAGTCAATCCTACCTCGATCTTTCTTACCAAGCGGCGAGGCAGTTATCCCGCCTTTCTGTCAAACTCGGGTTGTCGAGTGGGAGAACGCGAAACCTTATCGCACGTACATCCATCGCGGACAGGAGCAGGCGTTGTGCCCCAGCAGTCTAGCTGCACTGCTTGCCGGTGCTGATAGTCAGCCCCCATTGTCAGACGTTACAGGCCTTCGACAAACCAGTTCTCCGCTAGATCAAGCCATCCCGGGCTGTTCTCGCCCTCGAAGAATAAGCATTCCCCAACGACTCACGCAGCGTTGGTATGTCCAGACTCTCTTGCCACGGAGCAAGCCGAAAGTTGAGTGGCACCCCTTCCTTGGGGAGCATCGATCTAATCAGCGTCAAATCAAAGTCCAACGCAGGTCTCTGCTCTCTGACGAGTCGCTCAAGTAGTTTGTGGTCACGAATGGCAGCAGCATAGGCAAGCGCCCTAGAAGCAGAAAACCGGGACTTCTCTGAGACCAGAAGGGATGGTATAAACCCAAGTGACGCTATTGGATGTTGCACACAAAACTGGGCCAGCGTGATGGGGCCATTGCCAAACCCTGGGGGCTGGAAGGAGAAGCCAAAGCCGCTTTGAAGAAGCTATGCGACGGCATAGGCCATCGTGAGGGACGGCATAAGCCCTTCGCCTTGGAAGCGTCAGCAGGTTCTCAACGTTCATGTCGGCCACAAGCGCGCTCTTACCCGCTGCCTTGGGATGTGTCACCATCTAGCAAGTGATAACCAGTCAGCGGCATAAGGGAGAAGACAATCTCTCTGGTCATGTTTCCTGCCAAAGGGCGTGACCAGAGAGCCGCGTATCTACTTCCCAGCCAGGCCATTCGCGACTGTCGTCTCTTCATACAACACTGCATCTGGCGCGTACCATAAGCCGCCCAATCCCCCAGAAGGCCGCAAAAGGCCTGCGTCTGTTGTGGAAAATCCTGCCTCCCAGGTCACAAACGACCAGAAAGCCGCATCTGCAAGCATGGCGGCGCAGGTAGCGATGCTGCTGGCGTCTCTGCTTACTTTCATTTTCTTGGTTGCTCTCGATGCTACCAGCATCGTTCTCGCCGTTTCCGTAAGTCCTTACCTACATCGCTAGCTATGCAGCCAAGTCTGAGCAGATACACGATAGACCATCACGGCAGACCTCGGAGGCAACGCCACCGAGAGCTTCTGGGTAGGGGCCTCGTACTTGCTTTCCATGTGCTTGTCGCAGCCTATCGTGTCCCGGCTCTCCAATGTCTTCCTCCAGAAAAGTCTTGTCCTGGCATGCATTACGATGTTGGGCATCGGGTCGCTCCTCTGTGAGAGTGCGGACGGGATACCGCTACTGCTAACAGGACGTACCGTCCAAGGCCTTGGTGCCGGAGGGCTCATGGTGCTCTCTTATGCCGTCTACGGCGATATGGACACACAGAGTGAGAGTGGGAGTGGGTCCAAGTTCTTAGCCGCAATCAGTCTTTTTGTCGCCGCTGGCACCGTCTGCGGTCCTTTCATTGGCGCCGCGCTGAGCGACAGCCATCACTGGGTAACAATCGTCCCCCTGCTTGAAAGACGCGAGCTGACTACTGCACCAGCGCTGGATTTTCCGTCTGAACATACCCATGTGCGTTGTACTTGGTGTGCTCGTATATAACGGTAGCGACGTTCCCAGCCGAGATACGTCCGCTGCGGAACGTGGGGTATCTGCACGCAACAGTAGCGACATTATCAACGCTGGTTCCCCTCCTGCGAAACTTTCGGATCTGGATTTTGTCGGGATCGTACTCTTTCTCACGTCAGTCGCGCCTCTGCTCGTGGGCCTGAGCCTTGCCGGTAACCTCTACCGATGGACTGAATGGCAAGTGATTGCACCCGTTGCTTCTGGAGGGGTCTTCCTTCTGTTGCTCATCGTCAAGGAACTGGGCCCTGCCAGCGTCCCGTTCCCGCTACGAAGCAGAAACGCTTTTCAGAAGCCTCTGCTCGGTCTGAGGCTGCTCGAGGGAAGGGAAGGCATCATTACACTTGGGGGCACTTTTTGGCTAGGATTGCTTGTAGGTCTCCGTGCAGCTCTGGGAACGTGTTCCGTCTAACGCAGCACAGATGTACGCGCTACTCTTCTTCCTTCCAATCTACTACCGCGTTGTCAAGGAGCGGTCTGCAATCGCTACGGGTATCTTTCTGCTACCACAGACGCTGATGATGGCTCCGTGTGCGGGGGTCGTACTGGTACTTGTGCGGCTGCTCCGACTGCACAACAGCTGCACGGTTCTACTCGGTTGGTTCTGTACCGCGGTTGGAATGGGTCTGCTAGCCTTGCTCGGTGCAGAGAGGTCGGCCGCATCCGATGTATCGCTGAACTTGCTCTCCGGATTCGGCATCGGCGTTCTTCTGCCAGCCCTAGCGCTTAGTGCTCGAGAGGGCAAGAAAGACACCGCCGCGCGGGAAGCGCTTATGGTTTTCATCTTCATGCGCTACCTGGGAAGTGCCTCGGGTCTGGTCATCGTCGGGCTTGTGTTCCAGCGTCTGTTGCGAAGCAACCTTGGCTCGACCAAGTTCAGGAGCGAGGCTGACAACATGACCAAGTATGCCACCACACTCATGTACTCGATCCGGGAGATGTCGAGCCCGGAAGACAAGCAGATCTTGATCCATGTTACTGAGACAGCTCTACGCACAATATGGCTAGCTTTGTCACTCGTGTCCCTTGCGATGTTTCTGCTGAGCTGTGTGACGTTCGTGGTGGGTAGCGAGGAGCAAGGGCGAGAAGGTCCGGAGATGGAACAGAACAACAGCGCGTCAGAGCTGCCTCCCATCGAAACCCTCAAAGACTTCGATGGCTTCAAAGACTTTGACGGCTTCGACAACTTCGAGAAATCCGAGGAATCCGAGAAATCTAGCGACTCCAACTAACCCAACGAATACGAGCATCCTATTGCTTCAAATAAGGTTTGAATAGGAAAGGATCGTTCGGCAAGACTTCGGACCACATATGTTCTCAAAGGGAGTGTGTACCCTGCCCGAAGTGCCGAGCTGCAAAACTGACGATTTCGCACAACGTAGGTAAAGTTATCTAGATTTACTTGTTCGGCGCCAGGCGCGCTGTCTCCGATACTCAGGCTTTGTTTCCAGCAGGGTCTCTGTGAGTTGTGTGCTCTCTTTCTGTGATAAATTGCATGTATAAACAAGCGTAGAGCCCGCTCCAATGATGTTTTTATTCAGCTGCAATGGGTAGAAACAGATAGGAATGACGCGAATATAGCTATAGAAGTATAGGCTCGGTGCATCGAATGCAGCGATATGTACAAGACCAGCCGATTAATTAGTGCATCCAAGTCAAAGATTACAGCGTGCTGTCGTGACCGTCTACCCTGCCGAGTCGCGAAGGGTCACGGTCGCCTATCTTCGAGTTCCGGAGTTATCGGACGACCCCGCTAACAGAAAAGACCTGGTACCGAGGCTCCAGCCATCTGGCTCCAATGACCTACCTGTGCGCCTTCACGATGCGCAACGAAACACGGATCGCTCTCATCACCTGCGCTTTCGTAAGTCTCGATACTCGCCGTTGCATCAGTCTCCTCTTCAACTTGCCATCGATCATCCAAATGATGATAGCCCTGGCAGTGGTAATGGTAGTGACAGCGGTGGTGACCAGCGTGATACTTTTCGAGACAGACAGGATGTTGGATTGTGACGCCAGGTCGGGGTTGCGCATTGCTGATCTGACGCTTTCATGCTTACAGTCACTTGCGTTCGTCTCCGGTTCTCCCAGAGCGAAAATTCTTGTCTCCCTCCAAGACGCTCTCGCCCGACGACGATTCTGCTCGAATCGTGTTAGCTCCTGTTACTTGCGTCATGATAACACATATTAGACAAGCGACGGGTCGTGTTGGGTATGATGACGACGGGGGCAATAAGCGAGGACTGGCGTCCCTGCGTCTTCCGAGGGTGAGCCCGCCTGTCGATGAAGATTGTAAGTAGCTAGGATGACCGTGTTGGGAGTGTCTCCGCCAGAGCAAACATCTTACTCGACAAGGTGGCAAGGCCAGCGGCACTCTTGACTTTCAACGGTCCAAGGTAGAACATCAGCCGGTGTACGATGACCAAAGTCTTGGCAGTGCTATGCTCCAGTTGCTGAAGCATCGATGTGCTTTGGCCGCGAGCGATGTAAACAATCGTGCACGCAAGATTCCTGCTGAGAAACGGCTCATAGCCATGACACGCTCGCTACGATCTCGGTCTTAACTGAAGATGCGCAACACCACGATGGTGTCGGATCGAAAAGCTCAACTACAATTGGGACCCGCCTGTTCGCACTCGCTTCCCCGAGAGAGATAGCGTTTCTCGCGACACAGGTGCGCAATGGAAGTCACTCTTCGTGGCCCCGGCAGTAAGCGGCGTCCGTTGTCCCCCCCGTCGCCAACACACGGACTGCTTCGACGACACACTCAGCTCCCGTCACGCCCTGCCCTGCCTCAACAGCAAATCCATCAACCACAAATCGTCGTGCCATCCGTGATCCTCCATGTGCATCCGGTCGGACGACAGGCGAGGCCGCTGCGAAGAATTGCCAAAAATGCAACCCTCAGGCCTAGGACGGAGACGTTGGCAGGTAATGCGAAGAGTCCATCTCTTCTTCCGTCTTGTTCGCTCAGTTCCTGCTAACCGTGGAGTAGTCTCGCCTGTTTGAATCATGATGCATGAGTATCAAAGTGGATCTCGCCCGTAATGTGTACTCCTTTGGGAGGATACTGGTCATGGGCCATCTGAGATCCAAGCCCATAGTTGGACAAAGATGCGGGAGGCGATGAAAGGCCCCGATTTGTGTCGGTTGAGTAAAATTCATCCATAACTACCATTCCAGACGCGAAGCCTGCAGTATCGTAGAAGCCAGTGACTGTTGGCTGACACCTCCACCGAATATGGATGGGCAAGACACGCACCGACTAGTTATACCAGCTGTCCTGTAACAATCAACAATCACATCCTTTCTTCACGCTTCTGTGTGCGCTCATTATACCCTTCAAATCAGGACGTGCGGAGATAGTCAGTCAAATCACTAGTGGGCCACAGGGTACACGGATACAAGCCTGAGATCGCTGGAACTTGCTGACTCTGTGTGCCTTGGTCTCGATCGAGCGAAAAGGATGACAGAACATGGTGACCTTACGGCTTACGACTTCAGCCTCTATAAGATGATGTGCTTCGCCCTATGCTATGCATGGGGTCCACACTATGGATCAGCCTCCCCTCTTGTTCAGGCTCCCGCGTGAGCTGCGCGACGAGATTTACATGCATGCGTTGTACCATGCCGGGGGACTGCTTTACACCGTGGGCAAAAGCGGTATAGGGAGGCTTTGCAGAAAAGCGAGGAAAGCCTCGAGCCGCAAGTGCGTTCTCACAAGACTTTACGACCGCTTGCGTCGCGTCGCAAAGGCGCAGACCCAGCGCCATGGAAGAGAGTACAACCAGCTAAAGTATGTGTCTAGACAGCTCCGTGATGAGTCGTCCGCACTAAGCCCTCACGGCAACGTGGTATTTACGGAGGGTTCTTCGACCATGAATGCGTTCGAGCAGTGTCTGATCCTTCTCCAGCAGTTTCCAAGGGTCCGATCAGTTGCAATCAAGTGCTGCGCATCCTTTGCGGACGATTCGTGCCAGAGCAAACTCTCCGAGGCTATCCAAAAGTGTGCGGTTCACGCTGGTGTCTCCGTTAGGGTCCACATCCCGTACTGGTCTCTCGCAGACCCAGACTTCGTCCTCCGTGGACTTTTCTACCTATACTCGCTTCGGAACGATGCAACACTTGTGTCTCGTCTTGCTAGAGTCTCCCCTGTGACGTATCTATCAAACTCTGCCTCGGAGATACTGACAGTGAACCGGCCGATACCGAGGAATGTTCGGTTCTGCCCATGGGACGATGCGTTTGATCCGCGGCTGTTCGAGCAGATTCGTCAAACAAAGCCCCTTCTAGAGCATCCCCTAACTCAGGCAGCTATCGGGAACGTGGTAAGCCTTGCCCGAGCCTGGATCGAGAATGGGTTGTAGGGACGACAGTGCCGCCTTCCCGCAGTAAAATGGTACTCTCGGCCGACATCGACACCATGGTGTCGTAGCTGGATGTGCAGGGGTGGGCGGGGATCTACCGGATCACGCGTTGGTGACTGGTGTGGCAGTTTGCGTTATCATCGTATGTTGGGAAGAGTGCACTCTCGTCCTTGCGTTGTTAGATCCACGACCTGGAAGCTTCTGGAGCGTTTAGCACCATATAGCCTCAGTCCTTGCTCTTCGAAGTTTCTGTGCATGTTGGGCATATGATCGTCGATTAGGTTTTGGTACTGGAAGCTGATCGTGTGGCCGTCTGCAAGAGCTGCGAGTAGTTGGTCGGGACAGCGAAGTCACCAAGGTCGATCCCTATCGTGGGCTGCCTGAGTTTAGCTTCCTTGTTCGGATATCTAGATGCTAACCAGCGCAGGCCGCTGTGCCACTGACAAGCGACTGGACAAGGCAACAATGACAGCCAGCACCCATTCACTAGTAAGGTGATGAGTTGGATGTAACGATCCGCATGTACAGCTAGGGAGCGCGCTGTTTCGTCAAGCACAAGCTCAGCTCGCATACAAAACCAAGCATTGTAACGTTCTCTAGGTACGGTGAAGATGAGACCACGCCAATGAATTGCTATGGTACGCTATGCAATACTATTAGTCCAAGAAACAATAGGTATCAACTTTCTAAACCTTCCTTCTACCAGACACATTCACACGGACATATACATCCCCTGGTCTAGCTAGTTCATCCTTACCCCACTCATCCTCCAACTCCAACGTCCTTTTCTTCAACCTCTTACCCTCCATACCCCTCCTCTTCCCCGCACGCTGCTGTAGCTCTGAAGAGGCGTAAACTCGGTCCCTGGATGTAAAACCGCCACCATTATCCGTAGGAGCTACATTCGGCTCTTGCAGGTGTAGATTTTGATTCTTGATTAGAACCCGACGGTTGTCTGTGTCTTACTCAAGCGGTCCAGTAGTCTTCGACTTCACCATCTGTGGGGGTGCCAGCTCGTCTTCCGAATCTCCTCCAGCTTAAAGTCCCGCCTTACGTTACGAGAAACCTAGTGTGACGAGAAATGCGGCGCGGCATCGGATGACAACAAAAGTGATGCCGTTCGTAAGACTGGCATGGTGTCCCTCGGGGTACGATGTCCGCCAGCCACGCTCCAACGAGAGCGGATCAACAAGTTGAGCGCAAGATTCACCGAGAGCCGCTCTCGCAGATATGCATCGATTTCTATGGGTAACTTCGCCTTGAGCCTCTACCCACTTCCCACCGTGCCGTTTCCGGTGATGCTTGGGGCTGTTGAGCCTGTTAGTTGTCAGGCGCTTCCCGCAAACATGGTGCCCCGCCAAGGCTACTCGCATCTGGATCTTGCGGATGTGCCCCTGAAGATCCTCAAAGCTTCCTGTTCTGACAGTCTGTGACCACGCAATGGTATGGGCGGTCGTGAGTGGCAATGTCCTGCTGCGGGCTATCTCGTGAAGCTTTCGACGTGCCTAAGCGCTTTTTCTAGATCCTCCGTGCTTGTCTTCGTCCGCCGGGAGATGTCGCTCTTGGTGCAGCGTCTCCGCCAAGCGCTCGGGGCTTCTTGAAGCCCGACTGTAGACCCTGACGTTCCTCATCATCGTCACCTATTTCCGCTCTTGCCATTGCACCGTCGCAACCCACGACCAACGATACTGCCGTCGCCGCCGTCGCGTCACCTCCAACTACCATCCCGACGAACCGCTACACATTCGGCGCTGCGGCGCGCACGTCATCGTCGGCTGAAGCGCACAAATGGCGACCCGCATCCTCAGTCGGCAACGGATTGTGTGACAGGGCCAGCTGCTGCGACCGCAAAGCCAAACGTACGAAGCGTCGCAAACGACTGCAATAGACAAGCCGACAAGCGTATCCACACTCACGAAACGCGTGCGGAATACGCCCAGGGCCTCAACGTCCTCTATTTCGCCTACTATACGATCTTTTTTTGTGTTAAGAAGACAGCATGCCTAGGTCGGCGGGCAGTGCTGTACACAAGCTCACAGGTGCGCACACATGCTCCAAGCTGGTTCACAGCAGCGCGTCGGTCTCGCTCAATGTATACGGATAGCCACAGCAGCTCGGAACATAGGCGGGCATCGTGTAGTTGACGCCAGCCCCCGCCAGTATCTCTGCCCCGCTCAACGACGGGTTCGCAACAGGCAGGCCGTTTGTATTTGGCACTGTCGGAAAAGCCGTGCTGTCCATTGGGGGCTCCCACGATACGCTGCATGGCCCCAGAAACAGCGGTGGAGTCGTCACACTCGGCCAGAGAACGTTGTTTCCCACTACCTGGTAGTGGACTGCATGGTTGCCGTTCTGGTCTTGCCACAATGTCGGTTGCATTGGCAGAAGGGTTGGCTGCCATGCCGCGAACGCATCGGGCGCCGCTGACCGCACAGAAGCGTCCGCATCGATGGGAGACGAGGTCGTGTCCCAAGCTTGGTCCTTGTTCGCAGCCGCCGCGAGCGGGCAGTCGCCACAGCTGTATACGTTGCTAGAGGTCGTCCTTGGCCCCTCTTCCGAGCTGGTGTCCCCCTTTTTCATCGTCAACTTTTTCGGGGAAAACTTGTATTCGGGGTACGCTTCGTGGTGGTTGCGGCGCTCGATCAACGCGTACGCTTCGTACGCCTGGCGTACTTTCTGGGACTCTCTGCGCCAGCTCTCCCCTACAATGGCCGAGAGCTCCTGTTGTCTAGACCGAGAATATTGCGCCTTTGCCTCCGGGATGTATGCTGAACGATAGAGCATAAACGAGTTGAGAGGTCTCGCAATGTATCCGTGTCGCTGCTCCGTCTCTCTCCACCGGACATCTGCTGGCCGGTTGACCCACTGTTCGGTGCGCTCTGTAGCTGCGCGAATCACGTCATTCGAGTAATCGCTCAAGGGCCGGTTCGAGCTCCAGCACACAAGCGTTCTGCTCTCTCTGCCTTTGGCGGTATTGGCGGCCCGTGGTCGGCTGGCTCGCACAACTGCCGCTTGTGCTCGGTGGTCGCACGTCGGCACGACGTATGATGAGCCTTGCATGACGCCCTTGTGTGTTTGTGCGTCTCTTCTGTTGCTTGTACTACACCGCTGGTCGTTTTCTACAGCTGACGTCTGCCGGGCCCGGCTGGGTATTCGTAGTCAGGGACGGCCATTTACTCGCCGTCGGCTCCACACTCGTTCCAGATCGCGTGTTACTGCCCATCGACAAGGTGATTTACGGTTTGGTCAGCACTTTGCCCTTACGACTGTCTGGAGTGATGCGAGCTAGACGTAAAGCATGGCGGGCTCTACACTCGAAGAGCGGCAAGGATACCGTAAGCGGTTTCGTTGTAAGGGGGTCCGTTGTAAACATCTTCACAGTACGTGTTCTCACGGTAAGGGTTCTCACGGTAAGGGTTCTCACGGTAAGTATTCTCACGGTAAGCGTTCTCACGGTAAGCGTTCTCACGGTAAGCGTTCTCACGGTAAGCGTTCTCACGGTAAGTGTTCTCACGGTAAGTGTTCTCACCGCAAGCGGTTTCACTACCTGCAGCGAAGCAAAAACACGGCTTCACTCTATTACCATGGCGTAAGCAGGATATTAGCGCGCTGACAACGCGATGGCTTCCAACGGGGTGCGTGATGTCACTGCGGTAAGCCAGTAGTCCAGGCTCGACAGTACGCAACATGAAGCTGGTTCGGTCCCGTCCATCACGGCCATCGACGAACCAACAGCAGCAGCATCGCCTGCCACGTCCCATCCCGTCGCCCACCAACGAAACACTTATCAGACTCTGAAACCACGCATCCTCTTCTCATCTAGAAACACTTCTTTCCTGTGCTAACTCAGACCAACCAACTCCTGCTGTCTGTAAAGCATCGCCCAGATACACGAAGCTCCTCGGCAGCTTTGAGCCGACACGTCACGCACGCACGCACGCACGCATACACACACCCTATCGATCTTGCCTCCATCACAAGCGACGAGCTCATGCACTACCGAAAACCACGATCTGCCCGCAGCCCTTTAAATGCGAAAACGGGCACATACTGCTCTCGTACAACAAGTCGAATGGGCAGTCCATTCATAGCGTTTCACATACTCTTCACGGCAAAAATTTGACACATTCAGCCAAGTAGAAGACAACGGAAGCAGATACAATGAACTATACCCCCACAAAAGGGCACTCGTCCTGGCTTCCGACCGAGATTTGGGGCATGGTGTTCCAGTACCTGGACTTACAAGACATGAAGCAGTTCCGGTTTGCAAACAACGAGTGCAGAGACATCGCCACGCCTCTTTGCTTCGAAACAGTAGCGTTCGATATCAGCGAGGCCAGTATTGGGAACTTGGTCAACGTCGCTTCAACCGAATACTTGGCCAGGCATGCACGAACCTTGATTCTTCAGAGGCGAAGGAGAATGCGACAGTTCTCTGATTACGAAGACTGGGAGCAAGCTATTTGCCTGCCAGATGATCCCAATATCACTTTGTCCCCGTTTAACGACGGTGATGACGAAGAGGATACGCATGACAATATCATGTCATACCACGACTGGTCACAATCCACAGACGCCGAAAGGAGAAGCCTCTACCATCGATACGAGACCGATCGCGTGGCAGCAAACGACAACGTGCAATCCTTATCGAGGGCATTATGTTTTCGTAGGTTGGGCTGCACGTACAGTGAGCAGGTTCAGTCTCTGATTGGGTCATCTCTAATGGAAGAGAATTGCATCATCAGGAGACTGGATGAGACTTTGTCCAAGTTCACACAACTCACCATGTTCAAACATAGACCTACAATTCTTTTGAGAGATCGCTGGGTTACTCACTGGCAGAGACTACGCTTCAATCCCTACGGTTTCTATTCTCACAGCTACGAACAAGACTGCCAAGAGGATGACGATATGGAGGCCTTGCATTTGTCATGTGCACTCAGGGCTATAGGATGGGCAAAGCAATATCTCACCAAACTCAACTCCATGGTTTTCCATGTCGAAGGTCCAGCGTTCTGGGGCCCACGCCGCCTGCGACGCCTCTGGCAGGGTGAAGGACACGGCGAAGTCAGAAGATTGCGGCAGCTTTACGAGAATGTTATGCAAGCAGAAGAGCATATGGAACCGATACTACAGCATCTGATCAGAGATGACGAATACGTCAGACAACTGGTCATCATGGAAAACGCTCTGGGAGAGCTCACTCACCTTGATTGCTCGATCTGTGAAGATGAGAATGACGGAGGCCTTTTCATGGCAGCAAGATTTCTCTTCGAATTTCTCTGCTGTGGTCAAAACCTGAAAAGAGTGCGCCTGACTTTTGGCTGGCTGGTGGATGGCTTCCTCCAATCTAATGATTGGTGTCACACGAATGGGGATGGTCCTAAAGAATTGCTTACCTTGCTGACCAACTATAAGCCGTGGTCGAAGATTGAAGAACTCAAGCTCGAGATCGCAACGGATGAAACCACCCTGCTATGTTTCCTGGAGTCGCTCAGCCTCACGCTACACGATCTTACGCTTTCGACTGTCACACTGGCACCCTCGCAGGGAACTTGGGATTCTGCTCTTCCGGCGATTGCAACAAGTCTTACGAATCTAAGAAGGTTGGATTTGGCAATGCTGTGTGACTTCCCGCAACATGGGCAGCAACGACTTCTCTTCAATCCGGAGGCGGAGACATGGGCCGGCAAAAGTTCTTGTTACAACGATTACAAGGAATGCGTGATTGGTCATCTTTTGCATGCTAAGAAACTGCATAAACTCAAGCCTGAGTTGTTCATGGAAGAGCACAAGCAAAGCCAGAAGCATGCTTAGGCTGAGGGAAGCACTTTCAAGGAAGGTCATACAAGGCATGCATATATCATATGTTGGAAATTATCGTCAAGTTCCTTGCCTATTTTGTGCACAATCGCCGGCGCGCCATTATTGATGAACATTTCTTTTTCTTACAATCGAACCACCTGCAACTCTATACCAGTCCGAGCTTACTGGACTCTAGCTCGAGCATGGGTGGCAACTAAGCTTAGCATTTGACTAGCCAATGGCTACTGGTTGATGACTGGTGGCTACATCTATAATAGTCAGCAATTATGAAACCACTGGCAATTCGCAGCTTCCAATCTGAGCTGATTCGAGAACATTTCTTAGCAACATGATCTTGTACTATGCCTCTTTGTGTGGCGGAAATCACGGTGTGATAGAACCAGCCAATGAGACACGGCGTCGTGACAGGATATCTGCTTTCTCTGCGCTCTTGTTGGCTGCTTCCGCCACACCAGGATTTCCGCCACACAAAGAGGGATAGTAGTCTCATGCATCGACAGATATCGGTTCGATAACATCCACCCCTGCTCCCCAGAAAACATGGTGGGCAGAAAATTTCTACTGTCCAGGTCTATCATCGCTCCACCTAACAGTGAACTGACTTCTTGCTAAAGTATCATCTTTCTTTAACGCATTCTCTCTAGAGTTCTACCACGCAGATAAAAAACACGTGCCTATGTTGTGATGCCGATCCTTTGTTGTAGAGCTCTTCGGAATCGCAATACCTAGTTTAGCACCCCTGCTATAACATAAGCACGTGTAGCATGATGCAGCTCGGAGGCTCTACGCTGTGGCTGAGGATGCCAGAAGATAACTCAAAGCTTTGGAGACGCTGAGACTTCGTTGTAGTGCTATCCGAGTTAATCCGCCGCGGCAGGCTGGGGCGAGCGCAAGGATACTGCTGGGGCCAGCTTACGCAAACGAATGATAATTATGCTACTTTTATGACAACCCCAGGGTATTGCGCCTCGTCATGCCAGAAGGACGTGTCTCGCTCGTGCTTCGACTTTCTATCGGGCGGGTTGCCTTCAGCCAGAAAACGTATCTCCGTAGACCGAGCAGGGTTCACTTTCTGTAGGAAAGTCGCTATATCATCAGACCCCCTCCTGGATCGATTTCAGCCGACTTAGTATGGCGTCCTCGGCGCGAACAATGAACTGTTTGTGTACAGCTGTAGGTTTGCAGGTCTTAGGGCCCGACTCTTCGGTAAAACAGTTGGAGGAAGATAAGGCCTACACCGTGGAAGAACTCCTCCAAATAGACTACAGTTATACAGATACCAACCCGGAGATACTCGGAAGAGTTGCAAATTTGATGAGACGTGTCGGGTATGCAATCGGAACGACATCACGATAAGGGACCCGGAGCATCCGTCCCGAAAGCAGGAGGATGGCCGAGCTTACTGACATCCGCTTGTATCCCGACACAGAGAACATCTCGTCACCAGTCTACCTCAGCTTCCCCCCACAGCACAGCCTTGTAGTCGAGCTCCCCATTTACATCGATAGAAACTATGCTCACGCAAACCGGGACTGTGAGTTCCCCAATTTGACCTTATGCTGCGAAGCAACAGAATCTAAGGACAAAGAATCTCCGGCGCTGGGAAACAATAACCTCAACCTTCGTTCCACTGCACTCACGTCTGCTGCTTCCAACAAGGCATCGACAAAGGCATGTTAACCGACCCTTTTGGATCCATATGTAGTATAATATTATCTACCTATACTATACATAGTGTATGCTTAACATGAACAAGGTGTTTCTCTTTCTTCTACCAGTGTTAGATCGACAAAATTAACTACGTCACTAGGCCTTGCGGATGTATTGTTTCTTGGAGAAAGCTTCTCTTATGCTTGCAACTCTCTAGGTAATGTGCTTCTCCGACGTGCAGCTTCTGAGTCCAACAAAGATGTCTCTTTTCGGCGAGGTGGCTGGGGGTTGTGTCGATTCTTCAGCCAACTGTGATACCTGTCGTTTTTGGCGACAACCGGCGCAACTAGTGTCTTTTAGACCAAAGTGTCTTGAGATAGATATAGTGAGTTGATGAGGATACTTACTTGTGTGCCCATTGCCGTGTTGCTGGTGCGCTTTCTCTTCTTCTTTCGTCATCGTCACCGCGGCCTCCAATATACGTCGCGTCTTTCCAGCGCTTCCTCTATACCGCGGGTGCCTCGCTTTTTCGTTCTTAAATTCATTCTTGTGCGATTCGAGATGCGTCACAAATCCCCGAGTGCCCTTGTAATAATCTATCCATGTTTTGCCTTGTCTCTGTATTACATGAGCATTAATGCTACAGTAAGGACAACGTATCCTCTTGTGATCTTGTACGAGATTTGTCCAGCTTCTTGGATCGTCCACGGCATCTCGTGAAAGCGTTATGTGCTGTGCTGGCTTGCTGAACGTTGGGTCGAGTGTTCGTTGTGACGCTGATCTCGTCTGCGGTGACAGATTGAGGGTACGTGTGTTGCGCAATGGGGCCGCGTGATTAGGGGTATTTCGTCGTGGTCGGTTGTTGGTACGCTTGTGTCTGCGTACGCGCTGCATTAAGTCTACGGTCTCGTTAAGGCCCTGGGATTTTTTTGCGAGGTTGTCTAAAGCCCATCGCACCCATCTCTCCAGCTCCTCTATCTCTCGGCATCCAGGCTTGACAACGGTTTTCTCCAGCTTGTCTGAAACCCATCGCACCAATATCTCCAGCTCCTCCATCTCTAGGCGTCCAGGCTTGACAACGGTTTCCTCCAGCTTGTCCACATACTTTTGAACAGCCTCCATAACATCATCACTAATCGTTGGGTCTTCCATACTTAGGGAGTGCATTAGCGGGGATAATAGCAACGCGAGAATTGGTGAGGTGTGGAGCGGACATTGGGGTCAGGGGCTAGCGCGTAACGTCGGAGCTGGACGCGTCGCGCGAGCACGTCCCCGCACAGCCGCCGCCGTGTCCGTACGCGTTATGAGCCAATGAGCCACCCCAACACAACAGCCACCTTTGCAAAACGCGTCATAACTTCACCACCATGGACCTAGTTCGGAAAGCCATTGAAGATATTGAATCGCTTGAAGAAGGCGCATCTTTCAGCTATCGCGAAGTTGCAAAACGATAGGAGGTTAATTGGTCAACGCTCGCTCGAAGAGACCAAGGTCAAACCCGGCCACTCGCGCTCCGCCTCCGGTATCTATCGTTGCTCGTATTGGCTTCCCTACTATTATGGTAGTCTGTATGAGTACTCCAGCCCCTGCACGGGCTTCGGCAACACGACCCATATGCCTGTCACAGACAGCGACGTCCTCGCGATCGCCAGCACTGCTACAGCGATCAAAGTGTTTGACCTAAGCTGCAACTCTTCGACCACCATCGACAGCGTGGTGGCGGTGGTCGAGGCAGCACCCGCGACGCTGCGCGTTCTGGAGCATAGTCCCCGGTCGCAAGATGGGTTCTGGCACCCGCACCCTGGCTCTCCCGACGGTGATGGCCAGCACTACTGTGCGATATTCCGGAAACTCTCCAGACTGGAGACTCTATCTGTTTCGCTGCCGTCGAACTGCGCAGACTTCTTCTCTAACGAGTTCGGTAGAATTTCAGGTACTCTACAAGTGCGCGCTGTCCATATCTGCGAGCACGTGAGCAGCCGCTGGACGTCGGGCACCGTAGAGGCCCTCCGAATGCTCCTTGACCAAGCTCGTCTCCTGATAAAGCGCTGCTCGCGAGACGTCACAAAAGGCAGTCTCTACGTGGAGTTTTTCTTTGCTGGCTACATTTCCGAGCCTGGGGCTCAAAAGGTGCACGGCGACTTTTCGACGTTGCGGAAGTTCTCTGGAAACAGATGGTCGCCCGCTGCGGTCTCCAGTATCAAAGGGCCCTACGGCCGCACTGGTTTGTATGGTGCAAGCGAAGCAGTTTCCTTCGAACAAATCGACGAAGGAGATTTCCTGCGCGCAACCAATGGCTGTGCGTGCTGTAGAATCGCTGACCTATTCATGTCGTCCGTCAATGTACGCGCTGGTACCGGCGTGCGTCAGAGCAGCTGGCGTAGGACATGCTGAGAGAGAGCGTTCGCACGTGCGTACGGAGCATTGACCGAGGCATCCTGCTCAATATCGTTTGGAGAGAGGAATACACTTTGACTAGGTACCTTGGTGGGTCTTGTTGTTCCGATGTAGTCGGCGATGAAAGCGCCTCTTGGCACAGAGAAATCACGTTTGCATTCATGTCTGTAGTATGGTCATATTTCTCACTGTTCGGAGGCAGAGACCAGCTCGTCTCATTCTCGAATGCAGGTGCTAATGTATGTATTTTTTGTGCCTAGAAGCTCCTTTTCTTCCACAGAGCCATTATTGGCACCCTGCCATCGTCCGCACCTCTAACGTACAAAGACGTGGTTGCTGCGAGATCGCAACCATGCCTGCGTCAACAATGGTGTTCTGGTTTACGACTTCAACACCATTACGCAGCACCCGTACGGCCACGTTATTCGTATAGCACAGCTCCAACCCGATTCCTCGTTCTAACTTTTCGGCCTCGCTCTTCCACTCCGCTTCTGCGCCTTGCAGGCTCAGCAGCATCTTGTCTCCAACCATGATATCAGCCATGGCTAGGGATAGGGCGCTGGCATTGGTGAAGCGCGCCTTTACCTGCCCATTTGCGCGGCGGAGTCTCAGGCTGGGCTCCGCAAGAATCACAGCCATCTCACGTCGTGAGGATGAGTATGGCCATTTCACCATGACAATCGCTCTGATGTACCCTGATTGAATGCCCGGAAGGAGTTTCGCGATCGGTATGGGATCCATTTGCCGCAGGATTTTCCGAGGTATACTGTACCCGTGAAGAGAGATATCGTCAAAATTTGAATGAGTACAGAAACCCTTCCCATATGGTGTATTCCGCACATACTGCTCATGTTGCTTATGATGATCGCGACTGACGGCATCAACTTATGACACGATGAGAATGCGTTGCATAGCAAGTCGCACGATGGCAAGCACCGTGGGTGGTCATACCAGCGCGCCAGCGTTCGACAACATCAGCATGTCGATCGTGTCATCATCTGCCAGGCCCACGTAAGACTCACAGCGGCCTTGGTGAGCATAACGGTCCCTCATGTCATGTTTTATATAGTACCGACGCAAGGTTCGTTTGCTACTCAGGTCATCCATAGCCCAGTGATATTGCTCTGGTCTGCTGCTCTACAGCCACACCCTTTCTGTACTATCATGATGCTTGCTGCTACATTTCGTGTGGTGGCCATCATCGGTTCCCTTCCAACCCTTTTGGCCGCCATTCATGACTCTGACCACCTGTCTGCGTCTATCGCAGTCCAAAGCACACTGCACATACCCTGTACGAGTCAGGCTCACGCAGCCGAGACGCTTTCCCCCCTACCCAACATGTCTGCGGTATCGAGCACAATCTATCATGACCACATTAGTGCTTCCGGCGGCATCAATGGTCCCCGTCCCATCTCCACCGTGACCACTACGCTGACGTCTACCCACACGATGCCCACACTTACTGACAGTCCCGCAACCCCTGGTATGGGCTATATGGAGATCGTTAATGAGTGGCGCGCCAATTTAGACATGGAGGCTCTCGTACATGACCCCGAGCTGGAAACCAACGCCATGGACACCGTGGTGGCGGGGAACGGCGCTGCAACCCACAAGCTGAACCCTGGAACCTTTGGCCAGGTGATAGCTCCCGGGGAGCCGGACACCTTCGAAAGCGTCTTCGTAGGTGGATGGCTCTGCGAGATCCCTGATCTTCCCGGACTAGGCGACGCCTGCGCAAGTCAGTCGGTAGGCTGGATCTATAACGGGCAGACGGGCCACGCAGAAATCCTCACATCGGAGGATTACACGCGTATTGGATGCGCGTTGTATGCTAGTGTTTGGTGCTGCGACCTTGCATGAGATGAGTATTGGACTGGGGTTGTGAGAGTTGCTGATGTGCTGCCGCGCTCCGATAAGACATGATCTCGATGGGTTGGATAGCACCGACAGGCGAAGTACAGTGTGGGCAATCAGTACTATAGGAATGACTAAAAACTATTTCGAACGAACGGAACAGAGCTATGCTGCCACAATGATGATCGATTTCGAGATGTACGGCTTGCATTATATTACTAACATCGACGGTCTCGCCGGGTCTCTACGATTGTCAGTGTGTATTTGTCTAAATTGAGCCTTGCACGCTGCACGTGTTCGTTTGTTCTGAAATTCACAGCTCTGACCTGTCTATTCTGACTTACCAGCGCCGCAGCGTAGTTCTCTTTTCTTTCGAGCATATGAGGTCGTCTCCTTATGATAGAAATAGTATCACGACTTGAGCGATTCCACCCAAGATTGTCGGGTCGGCGCCCTCATGTCCTGCTAACGACGTCGTGCTCTAACCCCTTGACGTGATCATAGAAGGTCCACTTGCAGCCAAAAACAAGGCAACAGGTGTAGTTTCAAAACGTAAGGTGCCACGCTTTCAAAGTCAGTTGTCTCTGGCTGCGGGTGTGGAGTCGACGGCATCGGGCCTTCTGAACGAGGTGCACAGGACGATCGCGGACCTCGTTACGTTGTCACAGCGCCTACTCTATTTCCCCAAGAGCACAACGTATCAGTGCTAACCTCCAGTCAGATGCGGTTCACCGATGGCTCAAGGCCGGTGATATCTCTCTCGTTACACGTGCCACAGGGTGCAGTGCTCTAGTGGTTACGTTACCTGAGAGTACAGCCGAAGACCTCGCCAGTAGAACGAGAAGTAGATGACACACCAGCGTACGTGTTCGCTGGATCATCCGGGGGTACTGCAGCTACGAGGTCTTGTCTTCTTGCTCTTGTGTCATGATGCCATTCTTATCCATCGTCACAACTCCAGTCATGCCTGTGTACATATGAGCAGCCAAAAGCAGCGCGGTAGGCTCTGTTCAAGGAAAGCCTCGGTGATTGAACATGCCCATCCTGTGAACAGTGTATTGCGGCATTACTAAAACAGAACAGCAAAGGAGCACGGCAAGTAGTACATAGCGTGTGTGTCGTCGGCCGAATGACCTGCCTTCACGCGACAGCTGCAACGTTGACCTGTCCCGGGCCAACAGAGTAGAAACGAGGGTCTCAGTCTCGGGTGGTGTGTCTAATCGTGAACAGCGGTGCCGCTGCGCTGCATCAAGATCCTAGTCCACATATGCCTGCATGTGTTGGCCACACGGATGTCAATGCCCGAATCCCAAGGCGTTTAGGGGCTCCAATCGCAGCAAAGTGGTCGCCGGCGGAGACCCTGTGTTCCCCTTGGTTTTGTTGAGCAGAGTGAGTGCCTCTGCCGCCCTCTCCCCCCTATATTTTTATGTCACCACATATCTCCTTTCTACTCGAGCTCTCATATCCCTGACGAGAATGACAAGGCCCGGAGACGAGAAAATCAACGAGCATGACCGTGGTCGACTGGTCTCCCGCACGATAAATTAAGGCATCGTGGCTTCTCACGTCCGAAGATAGCTTCATCGCACAGCCATGTTCACCATGAGCTACTCATGGCGATGCAGTATCTGAAATAGTTTCAATCCAAAGACTCTGTACGCGAATCAGAGTAGGGATCTCGCAATGTCAGGAACGGGGCCGTAGGAAGCGAAAAAAACAACAACTAGGCAACCATAGTGGTCTCGGTAAGAGCACCCTTTCTTAGCACCTATCCATGTCTAGCGAAGTTACAGGTACCGGAACCCGTTAGCAGAGTGAGCCGGGAAGAGCCTGCCGTCCTATACTTGGAACAAGAATATGAGCTACCTTTTTGTGCCCATTTCCCTGCAAGTTCCGTCAAGATTGCATCCGTTGGGATAGATGGTGGTACCCGGCCTCGAGAAGTAACGTGTACCCTGTCCGTAAGAGCCCCCCGTTACTCGATTTCTAACCATATTCGTCATCCCACTTCCGGACCTGTTTTCCATTCCATATCGGACACATCATACACCTGAGTCGACAGCGTTGACCTGGAAGCGAGTTCAGAATTATAAAGTGGATAGGTTAGCGGAGTTGGTCGCGATGCGAGCTACTGACCCTGACCTATGGGTAACCCTCCGTGGAGCCGAGGATGAGCATGCCCTCAGAGGCTGACCAGGATGGGTGCTGCAGCTTGGCTCCAGTTCAGTCTTCCATCATTTCCAAGCAACAGCTGAAAGCGATATCGACCACGGCGCTTGTTTACATGTGCATGAGCGTTGTATCGGTGCGCAAACAGCCATGGTCTCGAATTGTGAGTTGTAGCAGACCCGCCAACTACGCTGGCATCATTCGATGTCACACTTTAACGTTGGAAAAGAGAATGGCTGACGGATGGACTAGTATCGTTCAACCCACTCTGGACGACAGTATTTCTTCTAAAGACATTATCATCGAATGATTGATGACCAAGCAGGCCGTGCTATCTGGACCGAAGATGTAGAAGAAAATCCGAACACGGCTAATGCTCAGACTCAACCAAGAAAGATCGCTATAGCGCATCGAGCTCACACACTGCCACAGCAGCTTGGCTCATTCGCTAGTCCAAAGCTTTGGATCGCCTCCATGTGTTGCTCTTTCAAGTCTTTTTTTCTCCCGTTCGCACCCTATCGCCCTTTCCTTCCATTGTTGCTTGACTTCCGAACCACAAGCCCTGGCAGTTCTCAAAGCGCAATTCGACTTGCCTTTCTCTTCGCCCAAACTACCGGCTCATTCAATATACCATCAAGATCGTACACGCTGGTAAACCCAGATGCGCTGTGAAAGTTCAGGGAACTACGTCGAAGCATATCCTGTGTACGGTCACAGCATGCCTTCTTAACCACACATGATGGGGCTTCTCGGCACTAATGCTTACCTTGCAGCCTCTGGCTCTATTGATAACAATCACATTCAGAATTGGACTGTGAATTATCCAGCAAAAAGGCCGCTAAAGATTCTTTTGGCTGGTCGCCGCTATCTCGAGTTCAGGAAGGACATCCGATACCTGAAGCTATCCTGCAAGGATGTTTTGGTTCTCTCAAGTACCAGGTAGCTGAATCGCGTACAATGTTTGGATGTCGACCTTCTCGTTTTCGTTCCATGGATACATTGTTAAAGCTTCAGAGGTCGTCGCCACGGCAGTTTCACTGGGATAGTTCCCTGCGAATCCTCTCGTACGCTCGCGCAAAGATGGGAGTATTGCTGGGGACTGCCACATACATCTTCTCCGCCCATCTCACTTCAGTCGGATCGACTGGACACCGCCCAGTGTCAAAGACAGACTTGATATAGGTAGGCCCCACCTCGGCGTGCAGCTCCTGTGGCTCAGTGTGCATGAAAGGCTCCAGATCCAGGTATAACCGCTTGACCTCTTCCAAGTAGGCCTGTTCTAAGCCGCCAATAGAAAGAGTGGTAAGATTAGGGAACATTACCGTACGCATGCGAAGGAGGTCGCTGAGTTGACTCGGTGACGTCGTCCTCTCCGCCTCAGACAAACCAAACACTAGTGTCTCCACATTGGGGGGGACCCGCACAGATAGATCCAGCTCTTCCAACTCGATGTTGCCGTTTGTAGCGATATCATCCTTAACCGCAACGTAGTGCCACATCTCTGGCGCGGTGACGAGAACCCTCAGTGCCGTCATGTGCGCGAGAGACTGTATGAGTGCGAGCCGGTCGTCGGTCTTGTCTTCATAACGGTCGATGTCCAAATCGAGTATTAGAGCGTGTAATGTGTTCTCGTGGGGTCTGAGAAGCTCGACAAACTTGGCAGGCGAGGGGCTCCAAGGCCCGACCTCGCATGTTCTGCTTGTGTACAAGAAGCTCTTCAAGCTGCAGCAGCCTTGGAACAACGAACGCAGGTCCGATGCTCGTAGACAGCAATTCTCCAACTCGATCCGTTCGAGGGTCAGCGTCCCGGACAACAGAGCCAACGGTGGAAGCTCTTGTGCCATGGGCTCGCGATCGGTGAGCTGTAGACACCCTGAGGTAGCGTGAGAAACCTTCAGAAAACGCAGTCTGCCTGAAGCCAGCAGCGGTTGGAAGAACGTAAGAGGCCAGTGCAGCTCGCCTTCGATTGCACAGGCTGTCAGTTTCCTCAACACTGGGAAGCCGTGCTTCGGCTGCCAGTGGAGAGCATGCACGTCGCCCGGCACACCATCGAGTACTATTTCTCTCACGTTCGGAAGCAGGGCAATGAGAAGTACGACTAGTGGGTCTTCACTACCTGCACGTAGCCGCTCGCAGAACGTGCGATCAAACGCGTGCGTGCCTCCGAGATCTGGGGGTTCAGTAGTGACGGATTTAGTCTTGTCGGCTATCTTGGGATGGCAGGTACTGCGATCGAACGGCAAGATCTTCTGTATCACCTCAGTGTCTCTCGCGGTCTGGACGAGCAGGGTATAATCCGCGACAGTGAGCTTTGTGCCACGAATGCCACCAAACTCCTGTCGTTCATGGCGGTTTATGTGTGTGATGCCGTCCAGCTCGAAGTCTCTGTTCCTGAAGGTGTCGATTGTGGTCCAAGATCTGAGATTCAGCTGTCGAATCTGCTTGCCAAGATTGGGTTGACGGATAATTCGTCTGAGAAAAGGCAGGAATGAGCGGCGATGTCGAGACACATTGCTATATTCCCGAAATAGCTCCGGCTCAGTGGTCGACTGCAGATGCTTGCACGTCAGAGATACATTCAGAAGCTCTTGTTGTTGCAAAAACGACGCAACACAGAGCAGTAGTTCCGCACTCAGCGTGAGGAGCGGCATGGAAGGCTAGATGCAAATTGCACTTGAAGAAGCGGACGCCAAGAACCACGAAGGGTGCACGCCTAGCTCTTCGTAGTGCCGCCAACCGCTTCTCCCTGAAGTGGTCCACAGCCAGTGACCGTACCTAGGAGCGACGTAGGTGACCAGTGGGAAAGACGGCGCGCTAGGATAGTTCTTCCCAGCTGATCCAGAAGCAACGTGTCAGCACGACGCAGGCAGCTTGGGGCTATTCTGACAAGTAAGCAGGTTATGCATAATTCGCAGCTCATGCATACCTCTTACTGTGGCGTCGTGTTGTCCCCCGCGTGTCTTTGAGCGATGATCCTGCTCTACATCTTTGGCTTCGTCGCGGTCCCCTAGTAATACGCCATCGAGTTCTTGGGCTTAGTGGAAACGACCCCTGAAGTAGAGACACGCAATGAAGCCGTACTTCAGCTGTCAAGCAACGCATCGTTCGCCGATGTTCCAGAGACTCGAAGATCCAAACAGGACTACCTCATGAAGCTGTTCAAGGGACCGATTATGTGGCAGTCCTCAAAACAGAAGACTGTAACCACTTCAACAACTGAAGCTGAATTACTCCCGCTATCACACACAGCGAAGGAGACAATAGGTCTGTACCGGCTGTTCAAGCAGATACCGTTCGATTCCGAGCACCAACCTCGCATACTCTGTGACAACCAGCAGACCACAGGGTTGATCCAGAAGGACAGACCTCAAGCGTCATCAAAACTGAAACACGTCGACATCCATAGCCTATGGCTGAGGCAAGTCTAAGTTACAGAGACGGTGTCATTGCAGTGCAGTGGGTTCCAACGACTGAAATGCTTTCGGATGACTTCACCGAACCGCTCTCAGCAGAAAAGCATTCTCAATTCGTACGTCACCTGGGCCTGGTCGATGTCTCATCGCAGATTCATCCACAACACCAGAGTGAAGAAGCGAACTCTGATGACGGTCAGACCTCATCTGAGACTGAATGAGATCTGAGGGGGGATGTCGCAGGCCAAGTGCTGTCAGAGACCCTATTACTGATAACGCCGTGCGGTGGCCTTTATATACGCTGAGCTAGGATAATACATTCACTTCCTTGATTTAGTAAAGAAGATAAGTGCTAATTCAGCAATGCCACTGCTTGCTCTACCAAATGAGTTGCTCTATAATATATCAATACACCTGAAATCCGAGAGAGATATCAACGCCTTTGCACAAGCCAACCACCGCCTTTACAATCTCCTAGATGGGCAACTCTACCGCTACAACGTAAAACAATCTCATAGCTCAGCGTTGTTGTGGGCTGCTCAACATGGCCAAGTGGCGACGGCGCAAAAGTCGCTGAGGGAGAAAGCCAATATACATGCCACAAATGATGATGAGGCAGCACTGTTCTTGGCGGCAGAGAATGGACGTGAGGAGGTAGTAAAGCTGCTGATTGAAGAGGGGGCCGATGTAAACGCCCAGAGTAGATGCTACGGCAACGCACTCCAGGCAGCTTCAGCTGGAGGCCACGAGGCGGTAGTGAGACTGCTGTTGGACATGTGCGCCGACGTCAACGCCCAGAGTACATACTACAGCGACGCGCTCCAGGCGGCTTCAGCTGGAGGCCACGCGACGGTGGTGAGGCTGCTGCTGGATAAGGGCGTTGACGTCAACGCCCAGGGTACATACTACAGCGATGCGCTCCAGGCGGCTTCAGCTGGAGGCCACGAGGCGGTGGTGAGACTGCTGCTGGACAAGAGCGCCGACGTCAACGCCCAGAGTACATACTACAGCGACGCACTCCAGGCAGCTTCAGCTAGAGGCCACGAGGCGGTGGTGAGGCTGCTGCTGGACAAGGGCGCCGACGTCAACGCCCAGGGCGGATGCTACGGCACCGCACTCCAGGCAGCTTCAGTTGGAGGCCACGAGGCGGTGGCGAGGCTCCTGCTGGACAGGGGCGCTATCACGTGAGGATAGGGCGTGGAGGGTTTTAAAGAAAAATCATACTGTACCATACTATAACTATTACATCTTCTCCCCTGAAGCGCCCCGCTCGATTGTGACCAGTTTCGGTTTGTGCTAGAGCAATCAAGCACTCTGATTGCTAGTATGCTAACAATTGATATCGTATGGCTAGTTCAGCTGTGTAGCACTTAGTTCCGCCGCGCAATCAGGGACGATGGCCGACCTGCACTTGCCACACCGTTGCAGCGAATAGTTCGCATGTGCTGGAATTTAGATACTTTGTCACGAGAAATAGCTGTATAACAGTTTCTGTTATCATTGTGGCTTACGAGATTGGATCCTAACTTGCCGAGAGCTTGGGATTCGAATCATCTTATTCCGAATGTCGCACAGCCACCAGCTCAAGAACCGCAAGCCGGGGTCGACTCATTACAAAAGTGAGTTACTGTAGTATTGTACAATACGATTTTTTGGAAACCTTCCACGCCCTATTCTAGCGTGATAGCGCCCCTGTCCAGCAGGAGCCTCGCCACCGCTTCGTAGCCTCCAACTGAAGCCGCCTGGAGTGCGTTGCCGTAGCATCTACTCTGGGCGTTGACGTCGGCACCCTTGTCCAGCAGCAGCCTCACCACCGCCTCGTGGCCTCTAGCTGAAGCTGCCTGGAGTGCGTCGCTGTAGTATGTACTCTGGGCGTTGACGTCGGCGCTCTTGTCCAGCAGCAGTCTCACCACCGCCTCGTGGCCTCCAGCTGAAGCCGCCTGGAGCGCATCGCTGTAGTATGTACCCTGGGCGTTGACGTCAACGCCCTTATCCAGCAGCAGCCTCACCACCGTCGCGTGGCCTCCAGCTGAAGCCGCCTGGAGCGCGTCGCTGTAGTATATACCCTGGGCGTTGACGTCGGCGCACATGTCCAACAGCAGTCTCACTACCGCCTCGTGGCTTCCAGCTGAAGCTGCCTGGAGTGCGTTGCCATAGCATCCGCCCTGGGCGTTGACGTCGGCGCCCTTGTCCAGCAGTAGCCTCACCACCGCCTCGTGGCCGCCCACCGAAGCCGCCTGGAGTGCGTTGCCGTAGTATCCGCCCTGGGCGTTGACAACGGCCCCCTCTTCAATCAGCAGCTTTACTACCTCCTTATGTCCATTCTCTGCCGCGAAGTATAGCGCTGCCTTATCATCGTCATTTGTTGCCTGTATATTGGCTTTCTCCCTCAGCGACTTTTGCGCCGTCGCCACTTGGCCATGTTGAGCAGCCCACAACAACGCTGAGCTATGAGATTGTTTTACGTTGTAGCGGTAGAGTTGCCCATCTAGGAGATTGTAAAGGCGGTGGTTGGCTTGTGCAAAGGCGTTGATATCTCTCTCGGATTTCAGGTGTATTGATATATTATAGAGCAACTCATTTGGTAGAGCAAGCAGTGGCATAGCGGTTATTGAAAGGGATGAGACGTAGATCGATTGACTGGACTACGTGCCCCTTTACAGTGGTTCGCATAACTAATTTTCAGTTTTGCAAGACGCAAGATATATTACGTAAAGGCTATAAGTTGGGGTGAGCACTGAGTTGCAAGCCCGCCACCAGGTGGGAGCGTTCCGCTTACATACATCTTGAAGTTAACATGCTCGCTATGCACGATGCGTATTCCTACAGGGATACAAGGAGGAGAAACCACGGTTGCACGCTGCAGCATCTTGTACAAAACCATAGTACCGGCGGCAGTTGACGGGCCAACGCAAAGTCCGACCGGGCACGCAAGACCTTATGGTCCCTTGTCGCCGTGCATCGCCAATCTTTTTCCTGCATTACATGGCAAGACAAGATTGGTTGAGGCTAACCGCGGCTCGACGGAGCATCTGGTCATGCGCTGTTGCCAGCGATCTACTCTTAGAGAGACTGCATCGCGCGCTTGCAATTATGTCTAGTTCTTGTGCGCTAGCAATATCAAAACCCTGACGCTGATCGTATAAGTAAGCACATTACATGCGATGCATAGCTCATGTACGAGTCTTACCCGACCCTCGCTCTGTCCTAACGCGTGTCTTTGGTTTACGGATGATCGCCTTGCTTCGTGGTAAGTACTTGAGGTCGTTCTATGCAATGTGTTGATCAGTGAGACATAGGCATCTCAGTCAGGTAGTGGATCCTGCGGCTGCTCTGTCCTCATGCGTAATCAATGATGTCTACCTCGCCTTGATGCTATCACCTACCCGTGATGCTTTCGAAGCCCGGTGTGGTACAGAAACCGAGAAGCAACTACGCAGAACACATGACATTATTGGCATATTCAGATCACGCGAGCAATTGTGGACTGGGGCTTATTACCTGGCCGTTATTATCGTCCGCATTGCTCCTAAATCGTAACCTGCACAACAGTACGGAAACCAAAATCTCTTTTCGCAATGCCCACACTACCGACTCGGGTGGCAGCTCTCACGCTCATGCTAGTCACTGTTCTGGCACAAACACCTCCACAGACGACGACCGACCAAGTGAGTACAACGTCCTCAGCCACATCAGCTGCTCCAACTGCGAGTATCGCCTCCTCGACTTCGTCCGTCGCCACGCAAACTAGCGCCAGCGAAGTCCGGGTCCATGTTGTCAAGGCCGGTGCAGGCGGCTTCCACTTCGAACCCGCAGAGTTGACCAATGTGTCCGTCGGAGACATCATCACATTCGAGTTCTACCCACCAGATCACTCTGTGGCTCGGGCCGAGTATGGAAGCGCGTGTGTGCCTTACGAGTATACTGGGGGGGACAAGACCGGATTCTGGTCGGAGACGCAGTGGGTAGATACGCCGGACGACGTGAGCAGTTCCAGACGAGTTTTGCGGCTCAAGGCTGTCGGCTGATGACGACAGATTACCTACTGGAACTTAACCATCAACAGCACAGAGCCAATCTTCTACTACTGTGCCGCCCCAGATTCATGTACCGGGAAACAGATGGTCGGCGTCATCAATCCCAACAACACGCAGACCCTCGCTGAGCAGGTGAAAGCCGCAGTCAAGGCGGACTACCAGGTAGCGCCAGGCGATCCCGTCCCCAAAGAAGCTTCTTCATCGTCGATCTCTACACCAACGGCTAGCTTACAGAGTGACCTGGCATCGGCTGAGGAACAATCCCAGACGCTCTCCACGGGTGCGATTGCTGGCATCACTGTCGGTGGAATTCTCTTCCTCGTGCTGTGTGCAGGTGTTCTTTTTTATTTTACCCGCAACTGGCCTCGACCAGAGCGACATATAGGTACTGAGCAGGTTGGCCCGAATATCCCCAGCGGGCTTTATCAACAATCTCTCATGTCTCCTACGTCCCCAATGGATCAAAATTCGTACGGACTTTCCAGCTATGCCCCAAGAGAGCAGACGCAGTTCGGGAGACCGGTTTTCGAGCTTCCTGTTGATGAAAAGCAACGCTGATGTTCTTTACAGTACGTGGAGAGAATCTTGCGTAATGAAGAACCTGCAGTCTATAACCTTGCTAAAGTCCTTGAACATCAAGTGCTTTGTCATCTTTTAGAACAAATAGCATAAATTGTTCGCCCGACCTGTATTTACTATCTAAGCAAAAAGAACAACTGCTTAGGCTTTCATTTTGTACCTTGCTACACAATACCCGCTCTCTTCACTGCGGACAGCCTCTGATCCAAGTTGGTGACGCATTCATTGATTTCCCTCTAACAGGTACAGACTAATCCAGAAAGAGACACGGTTACGAAAAAGTTCAAGTGAGGTAGTTGTTAGCTAATCGAATTGCGCATGGAAAATACTTGATGTGAGATGCCCGCTCATATCTATACATAAGCAGGACGAGCATGCGAATGGCACATCTGTTGGATCACAAGACCGTACGCGTGGCAAGGAATGTGGTAGTGGTAGAGCAACAATTACTATCTAAGTTTGAGCGAGAAAATAGAACATCTGAATAACCGTGCGCGTTGTCAGTAACTATAATACAGACCTACTCAAGCATCACGTCCCAGGATCTGGCCATCCGTACACACCGTTCCGGCGGCCAATGACTGCGAACGTGCACAGCCGTGATCGCAAAGGCCGTAATGAGCATGGCCTATGCAGACAACCTCGTTCGCCGAGCTGCATGGCACACAGGGTTCGGATACAGCTGGATCTTCTGCCTCTACGCTTACCGATGGTGTTGACCCCTGGGATGCCATCGTCAGCGTAGACTGCGCAACCCAAACCGGGGATTTGGAAGCTGACATCTCTCCGACAGCGTGGGCTTTCACAGCGGCGTTGCTGAGCCCGTTTGCAGACGCGATGTGAGAAGACGCGACGGCTGTCTGTTCGTGCAAAACCGTGTAGGTGCTTTGCTGGCTGGGCGGGTTGTTTGACGACTCTTCCGCAGAACGTGCCGTTTCAGTTCCAAGCGCTATCACGGAGGCGCATCCTTCGCCAACAAGCCCCGTGATAGGCTTTGCCTGGCTGCCGGTGAGCACGGCGCTTCCAGGATCTGGAAACGCGAAGTCAAGGTCCTCCGGGGTAGAACAAGCTGAGATCGGCAGGTTTGCGACAAACATGTCGGGGAGGGACGCAAGAAAACTGGCGTTGTTTCCCCCACCGCGGACAGTGATCGGGGCACAGTTCATGTACATCTCACGGTTGCCTTGCCTGTTGAACCAGGTCCAGGCGAAGGTATACGTGCCACTCGGGAGCTCTTTGGGAAGCACGACCTCGAACGTATCTGCGACGCGGCTCGTAGGACCTCCCGACAAGTTCCCCTCTACGTTGGCTGGGCAGCCGCCGACCACGCTGTACACGACCTTCCACCGGCTGGACTTGGTGGGTTGCAGATCCTCAGATATCGAGAATTGACAGGACCCGCCGCCATGAACCGCAGAGCCAAAAAAGCGGATCGTCTGTGCTTCGCCAGCCGTCCAGTAGTTCATCTGCGTCGTATCGTACACGCCAGGTCGAAGCTTGCACGGGAAGTCTAAGCCAGTAGTATCCAGAGGAGAGTTATTCAGCGTAGGTCTGCCGTAGGGGACAGGGCTCTCCAGCATCAGATGTGCGAGCGTGCTGCCAAACATCGCACAGGCGAGTCCCAACGAAACAGGTCGGGTCAGTAGCATGGTGTATGTGAGTCTTGGCAATGGGGTGCAAAGACGCGGTGAAGACTAGATATCTATTATCATCAAATAGAAAAGCTGACGAAGTGAGAGTGATCTGCCCGTAAGCGTAGTCCGCCCAGAGCCCTTCCAGCACGGCCATTGTCAGCGCAGTTATCTGCTTACTGGATGAACATCGGAGCGAAGTCGTGTCAGATGGTGTGAGATTTCCTCGGCATATAGTCGGTACGTCTCTGCTTGCTCGTCAGTCACCATACGTTACTCTTGTATTCTGACCAAAGTGAAAAGCGGGCTTCTAGGATCAGTTTTTAGGTTTGGAATGCCGTCACAGCTAAGCGAAAAAGATGGTGAACTACGAGGTTCAGAGTCAATTTCAATAACGTCTTCGACATTAGATAATACAATAGAAAATAAAAAGGGGGGAAGGACAAAGAAGGACAAAAAGGCAAAAGCGGGGAAGAAGGCGAGAGAGGAGGAGAGCGGAGGAAATCAGGCGAACGAAGGTGATGCAAGCGGAAGAATTGAAGGAAAACCGTCTCGCAAACGGAAACACGAACCATCGGATAAGTCTAAGAAATATGAACCTCCACACTCAGAGGCCGATATGAATCAAGATTCGACTATTATCGCGATCACCGAGAGACCCATGTCTACCTCCAATACAAGTAATAAGCCTACCGATAGAGTCGTTGAACAGAACAACGTGGAACAATCTCTCCAAGAAGAATTCCACAAGGCTACGATAGAAGCATCAAAGCTCAGCTATGCAGAGAGACTCCAGGAACTTGCTCAAAAACATATCGATGAGATAGCGGGGCTCACGAGGGCCCTTGAAAAAGAAATTCGAGGCTTAGAGGAAGAACACAAGGGTTATATCAACGACTACGTGAACATTTCAAAGGAAAACTATCGAAAGCATGCGGAGGAATACAATAACACGACTCGGACAAATGTTAGTACTCAGACCGAGCAAGGCATTGTCGTGGCCAGTACTTGTTGTGCATAATTTAGCAACCGTATTTTCTCGACCGGCATCGATGTACAGTGGGATGTTTGCAGCATTAGTCTTCATCATTTTCATCGTATATCAATCGGAGTTCGTGATCGGTACTCACTCTTTCTGCATTAAGTTTCATCGTGATCCCTGATGAACAGCTTAACCTCCATCTCTATGCGACGAACAACCCAGTGGGCCGATATTAGCTAATGAGAGGTAGCGTAAGGTCGGAATATCTGCTATTCTCGCGCTCTTATTGACCCACTTCGGCCCACTGGGTTGTTCGTCGCGCAGGGAGGGAGGTTAGGGCCTGGTCTGAACATGGTCTATCTATGACCATTTGACGATATCTCGTTACATCATGATCCTCATACCAATGTCAAAACTTCCTTGCTTGAGAAACCAGCTTCGAAGGCCATAGAACACGTGCAAGTCAAGTTCTGGAAGTTTTCAATGGTCGCTATTCGACGTACCAGTGAGGATCACTCGGTGACGGAACGTATTTTCGTTCCGAAGAAGACATAACAGAACATGACATCGTGCCAGTGAACGATTGCGAAATTGCTTGACATAAGCACCTGAAGCATTTTCAAAAATGAGCGTGCTCATTAGTAACACAGTTTTCAGTGACATAAGTGATTAGTCGGAATAAAAAAAAGAATAATCTCACAACAAGGCCGTGTATGAGCCCAAAGATTTGACACGATTCTAGTTCTATGTCGCTTGCAGAGAGTTGACCAACTCTTCTCTAAACTGGTGGTTTCTTATATGGTAGCAAGTATCTGTGTCCCTGCTCTTTGCTGTCCCTTTTCTTTGGAACAGACGTTTTACAATTCTACAAATCAATCCAAAAATGAACGGTTGCAGTTTTTGACGAAGCCCTTAGTAACAAGAGATTCGTTGAGGACAAAGAGGGAGTCATCAAATTTGATGTGTGGCGGGTCATTGAGACTGGATGCCGTAGGTTTCGCTCTTTTTACAACCGAGTTTGACGGTCTCTAAGCGCTGCTGAATTTCCAAAATTTTCCAATTTTCCCGGTCACCTTCATCCAGTACGTCGTCTAACGAACTATCATCTTGTTCTGAATTGTCGCTGTCACTATCGTCTTCGCTTGTGCTATCACTATCGTCTTCGCTTGTGCTATCACTATCGTCTTCGCTTGTGCTATCACTATCGTCTTCGCTTGTGCTGTCCGGAGCATAGTCATCATCAGGTCTATTATCCTTCTCATCGTCGTCGATGTCGCTTATATTGGACTCGCACTCGGACTCATTGTCATCGTCATCATCGCTCTCGACGATAGTGTACCAACCGGAAGACGTATTGCTTGGAGCTTCAGGAATATCGTCGCTCTCTCTATAGCTCCCTATATTTTTATGGCATCCGCGTACAAGGTTGCGCCTCTCAGTTGCCTGGAAAATCGTGGTATCCATCATATGAGCCATGGGATCTATGAATAGGGTAGAACTAGAGATCTCGTGTGGACTGTGAGTACCAGTGAGCAAAAGCTCCGAGAGAGTCTGTCGTAGTCGCTGATAGCAAAATTATATGGATCGTGGTTCTTTCTATGTGTCTGGCGAGATCATCAATGGGCTTACCGTAGCATGTAAAGCCACATCGTCGGTCAGCCGCATGATGCATATGCTAACGTCTTATATGGTAGCCCCTCTATAGCAGCAATCATACGTAGTAATCCACACCACTATCAATGCGGGTTGTGGTGGCAAGGTTGAGTTGATGTATAGCAGTTTGACTGAAGAGGGATGACTCGAGGCATTGGCGATGTACCGATCATCTACAAAGCATAGCCTGTAAACCATAGCGCGTACCGAGATTTCTTATTATGATGACACATTATGCTTACATAGCATAGACCTATGCGTGTTCTAGTAATTGAAATCCCGACAAGTCTCGTGACATCGAGATGGGTTGCATTCTGTAGCAGTACGGAGAGCACCAGCAGTGTATGGCTCTTCTATCTACCCCGCGTACCACATCTGGCGGCGGGCTGCTTCCAAACTTCACGATGGCGGCAGCCAGCGGTCCATCGAGCGCTCGAAATGCCCAGCCCGGCCAACGAGTTTCATCTCACACCGATTCCGTGCAGCGCGACCAGTTCGGATATCACCTCCATCGTATCAAGAAGGAAATCTCTCAGGGAAAACAAGTGGAACTACTGGATGGAGCACCGGAGAAAGCGCAAAATTGTACCCAGGCATTAGTAGTGGCTCAGGTAGCCATGACAAAACCTCACGCCCGAAAACATTCATACTCGAGTTCGTTGCCGCCGATTCAAGAGGACACGGCAGACAGAAGCTAGCTGTGCATCGTGCCGATGATTTGACCAAGCACGCTGCTGAACAACAAGACAGAGAGCTTGAGGGCCCTAGTGCTACTGGCAGGGAAGTGATCAACGGCGAAAAGGAATTCTGCGGTGTTCGAGCCCCGCGTGATCTATCGATACAAAGACGTAGGATATTGTTAGGACACTTGCGTCGGGCGATCGGTTTGACGAAAGAAATAGACTGCCCGAAATAGTAGCACACGCGTTGCGCCTCAAAGGGTATGCTATCTGCATACCGGACAGGAAAGGGCAGGCCTTTGTGTCGCCCAGAAGAAAGAAGGCAGACTAAAGAAATATACACACTGGCTATACGTCAGTTTCGATGTTTGAAGGTGCTCATTGGTTAATCTCAGCTCTTTTTTGTGCTACAGAAGAATAGGTGAAATAGATGCTTTCGTTTGTGCCTCTTGTGCGTTGCCAAAGCTTCCTATATATCCAATGACCAGTGTTCCACTACGTTCCATAGCCTGAAGAGGAATTCTTTGCTTCCTCCATTACCTTCCCTCGATATCGATCCTGCACATTCTTTGGAAGCATATATAGCGGCACTCGTACAAGTTCATCAGAGGTGTAGTGGCACTCTTTTCTGATCTTCCTGAGTAGCTCCCTCGCAGGTCCTTTGGCAGACAGGAGGGCGGTAAAATGGGTTGTCTTCTCCAGACGGACTGCAGTTTTCACGTCATAGAACGTCTCAGACCACAGCCCGCATGCTTTCATCGCCCACACCCACGCCTTGTCTCCAGATGGATGTATGCCTTTTCCCCAGTCTAGGTCCTCATATTTGGCTTCCCCAGTCTTCATCTTTTTCTGGCATTCAGAGAGCAACTCAAAGTCGAAAGTGTCGTTCTCTGTCTTGACCAAACACCATATGTCTTGCTGCAATGACCGATAGAAGTAGTCGTGCCCATTTCGTGTATACAATGGCATTGCCCTGGCCAGGATGTATCGACTCTGGATCTCTTCTGCTTCAGGGATGGGGCTGCCTTGTAGTACTGGAGGGGATGCCGAGTTGCCTGAACGCGCGTGACTACGCTTACTATTCACTCCGTTGCTACCCTGATAGCCTTTGCTGGCTTCATCACCCATTGCATTTCTTGCAGGGTCTTTGCACGGCTGACCTGCCATTGTCTTGGGGCCTGGCTAGAATGGAGGTGAGGGATGAGAAGTAGAAAGTCCACGACATTGATTGTACTTTGCTGCGCATGGTCCCTACCTGAATTTCTTCATTACACGCTGCGTAATGATGATGAGAAGGCTGACATTTCTACGTCCTGCGCGTCAGTATTCGACAGCGTCTCAACGCAATGGAGTTAAGACACCAGTCCTATGCTTACATGGTGGTATGTGAGCCGCATAGTACACGGGTCGTAGCCTTAAGGGTGACTACTGACTCATCAGTAATACGTATCGTGCAGACGACTTACGTGCCAGGTAAGCTGCTCACCCCGAGAACGAGCTTCCTTCTAGAGAAGGAACGAAATCGACATATTATTCATGCGTTCCCGTTCAACTGTCAAGTCGGATCGCTCTCTTGACTGACCGCTTTGCATTTTATTTCATAAATTCAATATGGCCGAGTACACCTATGGAGACTACTGTGACAATATATGCTCTGCCTGGTATGTATCTTAATATTGTCTCTGTAAGCTCTTGATGACAAAATACAGTCTGCAAAAAGACGAAAGGATCAGACAACTCGAGATCGAACTCTTTAAAACGACCAAAGCCTACCATGGCACTCAGGAAAAGAAGCTTCAGGATACAGAGAAGATGGTGGAAGAGCTGGAGAGCGAGACGGGAGAGTTGAAAAAAAAGATTAGCAACTATGAAGAACAGGTAGGTTTATATTGATGGAAGAATCCCAACCGCAGCTCACAAGCGAGATAGCTCAAAGCAGCGGAGACAAAATATCATTCGGAAGTGGCCAACATCAAAGCCTGTAATGAGGCGTTACACGAAAAAAAGGCTGCGTTGCACGAAAAAGAAGCTGCGTACGAAAAGCTCAAAATATTATTGCAGAAGAATGAAGAAGATGCCAGAGACTTACGCGAAGAGATGGATAGAACAAACAAAGTCCTGCAAACACAGTTACTCGCCGCCGAGATGGAGAATAAACGGCTGCTGAATGATTTGTCAGACACTCGCAAGCAAAACGAACGACTGCAAGAGGCGCTGAAGCAAGCAAATGACACCAATTCGGCGGGTCTAGACACCCCAACAGTCAGGTCCAATAACTCGCAAACCGAGACTGCTCATGTCCTCACAAATGGCATGTTTGATGATGATGATCATGACAGGGCATTGGTACTCCACTCACCGACGCCAAGTTTTTCGGCTTTTCCTCAAGATGACTTGGACATTAGATCAAATGTGGAGCCACTCAGTAAACTAATTCGAGTCAAGGATGACGGGGAATGCACGGAGCATAATTCAGATAGTGAAAACCCGGAAGACCATTACGCAGATGGAGGAAACGCTCGGAAAAGAGACCTGATGCCACAAGCAGGTGGTGACGCTTGCAAAAATGATTACGCTCAGAAGAAGCGGAAGATCAGGCCTGCCGAGAGCGTTGGGGGTGAAAGAGTAACACCGAATTTACAACAAGCTGTTGCCCGGCCAGAGACTCATGCGCGGACAAGGAAACACAGAGAAGGTATTAGGGCGGTCGAAAGGCTTACTGCTACTAGCATTGCGGGTGCTCCGAAGCCGGAGAGTAAACCCTTTCCATTCACCTTTGCTGCACCAACCAGTGTCACGTTCAGTCAAAATCTTCCTGATACATCATTCGACGAAAAAACGCCCAAATTTTGACTTCACGGAGCGACCACAAAGTCGACCAGCGGACCCAGTGAGGATGCAGTCATCGATGACATCCCCTACATCCCTCTCTCCGGTCTTGTCCAGTACCAAGGGGAGTTCGAGCCAGTGAATACATTGGGGATAGTCGTTGCAGCGGATAAAAACAATTGGCATATCGCCGACTGGTCGAGGAAAGATGTGGCCCCTATCAGAGTGGAAAAAGACTTATCCAACGTGAAGAGCCCGGGGACCGTCAGCAAAACCCCAAAAATTGAAATGGACCGGTTCATCGATGAGGGAAACTGTCTTCTACTCCGTGAGTTCTTTGTGGGTTTTGATTTGGAGAGGGAAGGTCTGCCCTGGCTTAGGAAGAAAATTCACAGCCGAGACCACGCTGGGACGTGGTGCGTATGGAGACATGGTAGTGATCGCTGCATCGATTGTAACCGACAACTGGGCGCACACGAGTTGCAGGAAATGAACAAGCTCTACAGCTGGTGGCGTTCGAATCGTATGGTATATAATTAGACTGTTTTATATCGCGTAGCCCCCTAATCGAACTTTGTTGATCATCATTTTCTTGACTTCGTAACTACACGTGGGGTATGCGTATATGTAAGAATCTAGAAGAGGTATCGCAGGCCAAAAGTCATCGTGGGTGTGGACCTAATTGCTAATAACGCTGTGCGATGATCTTCATATAAACTGAGCTAGAATGCTGCACTCAATGTGAGATTTACTCTCTTCTAATCATTCAATCTACATTGTCCGCGCCAGACCGTGCGACTCGAGGCTTTTCCTAGCATCAATATCTCAACGTGTTAAGCAGATCTTGCAGAGTAATTACTGTAACATTAAACACGGAAAAAAACGCTCAAAACGCAATGTCCCCCGAAACGACCGTACAAGATCGGGATTCAGTCACTTGTTGATGTATGCGCATGAACGCCACATTTCCACCCTTGCTTGTACATTACAGAAGTTTGGGCTCCGTAGAGAATAATATGTTCCACCAGGCCAGAGCGCATGTTATATGCAGAAGGCTAGTGGTCAGGTATCAAGGTCGGATATCACCGTTTCAATCTTCATAGCAAATCAAGGTCGCATAATGAATAGCAAAGATCACGCTTCCCATTTCACGAACTTTGCAGCTATCATCAGGCAATTGGCAGCTATAGAGTGAGAATATCTTGTGTATTGCTGTATTGTCTACTTCGGAACTAGGTCCATGCCTGTGGTTCACGTTATTGGTCTCTGTAGTACTGATCCATGGAAGTATGTGCTAGTGCCGAAGCAAGTACGGTATGATTGAATATCGCAAAAAGGTTCGCACTCTCATCCACGATATAGTTATAGCAAAGCGTGATGAATTGGGCAAGGCACGATCGAGGACGTGATGCGGAGTGGGAAGGCACACGATCCTGCTTCGGACATCTCCTCAGGTAGAGCATGACAGGCCATTGCAAGCACAGTTGCGTCACAGTCTAAGTGGTGCCTCGGCTGGTCACACCACCTTGATGGCGGCAGGTAGAGATCGAAACTCATAGCGACTGTTGAGGCGCGGATACGTCTTAGGCGGAGCATGGCCATCACGTTTCTTATGAATTTTGTAACGATCGCGGGTATTGTGAGTGGTGCGGGTTTTGCAGGCGTTGAGTGTTTTAGTGTCAGGTAGGTTTGAACGCACAATTTTCGGAGTCTTAGCTGATTTCGGAGCCTTAGGTCTCGTACTCTTAGCGGATCTCTTGCCCATGTTGAAGGTAATCGCTGGCTCTTCTTTGCGAGCCGATGTATTGAGTGATGAGAGGGCTGACCTTTGTATGCTAGCGAACGCTGGTGAAACTACGTACTGAACACTTGAGATGTCCTGGTCATGGGCCTTCATATACACTCTATAGCGATTATGCTGACAGATCATCTCTGCTTGCGCACACCTGAAATATCGTAAGCAGCACGAAGCAACGTGTTATCTCTTCAGTATAGCAGCTCCGGATTGCCGCATTCCTGCATTCGAGGAGATGTAAGCCTACACGCCAACCTACACCGGAAAGGGAGCGAACAGCAGAGTAAGCTCGCTCACACTCGGCTACCTGCACTTTGGATGGTCAGAAGTCATGTAGACTGACGTTGCGAGGGACGTGCTTTTGTATAGTACATTTGGCCACTACCAAGACTTCTCGAACCATGTAATGGCACAGACGCTGCCCCGTCTTGACTATGCCCCTTCGTTATCTGAAACACTAGCTCGCACCGTACTATGTAGCGTGAGGTTCGCTAGGGTGGTGAGCGCGCTCGCATATACAGAGCAAATGGCTACAGGCAGATACTGTTCACATGAGTATAGCCATCACGAGAAGCAGGGGCAGAAAAAGTGTGAAGGCAATATAATCTCGTCTAGTAAACCCGTCTCTCCAGCCCTTATACGCCTCCTGTATGTGACAGACATTGAATTTCACTACTAAACCCACCATCGGCTGAACGTCACATACAACACACGCAACAGTTCGACTAACGCATCTCATTGGTGGTTACCCAGCAGAGCTGCCATTTGAAGTATCTCTTTTATAAAGCCTTGTTGTGCAACTAGCGTGTCTTCCATCTCGTGGAGGCGTGACAAAATAGCATTGATGAAGGTGTCGCGAGCGTCTCCAGATTGGTTGGGCAACACCGTGGGCCCACTTGTACGTGTGGTACTGGCAAAGTCGCCAACGTGTTCGCTAGTGTTGGGAAACCCAGAATAAATTGAACACGAGACGCTTGTCTGGCACATGTCCGCAAAGCTGGGGGTCCAGGCTGGCTGGAAGCCTGGGAATATGTTCCAGTAGGGAGCTTGAGGCGACCTACATGGAGGTTGCTGGTAGCTCTGTGGCTGGCAGTTGTATGTTTGATGACGATCGTACACCTGGCTAGAGGACTGGTGTTGGTAAAACCTGGCTGAGCTGTGCGTGGACTGTGCGGAACTCGTGAAGGTCGCGCTGGAATCGATAGAAAAGGGCAGAGGTGACAGAAACTGTGGTTTTGGGCGTGGCGGAACTGTGCAGTCTACGCGTAGGATTGGTTTGCTGAGATTTGTAGGCGAAGCTCTGGCCCTCTTTCGGCTTGGCGAGCTTGTCGGCTCCGTAGCCGATAGTGTGCGCTTCTTGGAGTGTGTTCCAAAATCCATTATCAAATCGACAAATATCTATCCCGTTGGGGCTCAGGCGTGCTGCCGACCCGGGGATGATATGTAAGGAACCTTTTCCACTGTGTTCTCAGTGAACAGTCACTGCGCTGGGTGAGATTGTATGTACATACTTGCTTATGGCTAAGGAGAGAGTCAGACATAAGCTTTGTCGCATGTAGTGTGCACAATATCTCCCTTGTGTACACAGTGCCTCCCTATCGAGTGTGACCCTTGTCGTACTGCTCATGCCGGCCGGTACAGTGATAGGCTTTTAACGTAGATAGCGACTCGTTAACTCTCATCTAATACGACTGGTACTCGTCTAAGTAGAACTACACGACACAATGGGCATATGCAGTCCAAGGATGGGAGCTGTTTTCGCGTTTGGTTCGAGGGCTTCAGCTGTGGCGCTTACAATTGATCAATAGCCTTTGCACGACAACGTTGTTGCTGACATGAGATTGCGTATCTGTAGTTTGATCATTCCCTAAGCTCATCTCTCGCCTTTGTCGTGGACATTGCGCATGACAGATCTGCACTTCAGCAACGAGCTTTTCTGTTTCTCTCTGTCTTCGGATATGACACAAGATGCGATGGAATAGCGTACGTGGTGCGCAACTTCTGTTTCCTCTCGTAAAAAAATTGCTTCAACATATGCGTCAAGGGAAGCATTTGGGAGACATCGCTATGATTTGCTATCTGACCAACAATGGAAACAATTCATCTAGGATGCATCGCTACCGACTACGACGATATTGACGATTCACTCCAGCCCGCTTTCCTGCTACATGTCCCTTGCGTCTGGTAGTGTTCCTAGCGCTGTGATGAATTCTCCTCGATAGGGACGCGATTTCATGCTCCGCTCGCGAGTATCTTCTCCACACATCTCTTTTATGCCTCTGACGGGCCTGCGTCGATCCCGGCTTCCTTGCTGTATGGAGTGTTAAATGCTCTGGCGATACCCAGACTTCTCTTTTGTCTGCGGCTTGATCGGAGAAGTCCTCGCTATCCAAATCTGGCAGCACACCGAGAACGTCTGGAGTGACGAAACGCGGTTCTCGTGTACACCCCAATGGGAACGCCTTTGCAGCTGTCTTTGAAACGTTATCGTAGGCAGGGTATGCTTTCTCATCCGTCCAAAGATATGGAGGGGATGAGCAGGGAGTTTGACTTGGTTTCGATCCTGTCCTGGGTACCGAAAAACACAACTCATCCGCTCGGAGGGGGTTAGCCTATGCAATTTATGCGCATGGCGGAGGGAACATACCTGTTGCATTTGAAACGGTATACGAGTAGGGTGAGATACTAACCTGTTCCGTTTGCGTTGCTGGTGCGTACTTGCGTTGGAGCATCGGCTCCCAATCTACTGTCGCCCCGTAGAGATCGGGATATGGGGCGTCGGAGCAGAGCAAAGCACTATCGGAACACAGCTCAAACTCGATCGCTTGGAGGTAGTCATCCACGTACGAAGCGGCATTGGCTGTGAGACAGCCTTCGTCTTGTAATGGCCACAATGTCTCTGTATCGGCAGCTGCTTCCTTCATCGAGTCTTTGCAGTAAGACCCTCCTGGTCGACAGCGATGGCTCTGTCTCTTAACCTGCTCTCACTAGAGGAGAGGCCTGGCATATACGTAGCGTCTGCTCGTTTGCAGGTCAGCTAATCTACCGTTGATCCATCGGGAGCTGTTCGTCAGTACTTGCAATCGTCACGAATCCCATCGGCCGCTTAGTCTCGTACAGCAGCGAGTAGTGGGATTTCTTTGCCGAAGCACAGCATGCGCCAGCGAAAGCGCCGCTGACTAGTCTCTGCTTACGGCTGCGGTGCACTATCCGTTCCTGGTGCGCATTGTGCTTGCAAAACGCTTACCTTCTTTGACCGACACATCTCTCACGTTACACGTAGGCTAGCTGCAACCCATTACGCATAGATGGGCTTGTGAAAGCTTTGTTTCTGCCGTCCGTACAAGAGCACGAGACATATTCATCGTATTACTGGTACTATTAGGCCAGGCCTGGTCTGTCAGAAGATGTTAGATATTACGCTTGCGTATGACCCCGTAAAGGCTATCTCCATCGAGAAAACAGACCGTGCTGATAATAGTATGATGGTTTGCAATACTCCCAAGCACCCCAATACTCGGCCGGCGGTGATCAGCATAGGACCTCGATGTAAGCACCATCAGTAAGCTTTCTGACCCTCTTATAGGAGATGGATAGGACAAGTCTCTTATGCACCAGCAGATCACGTCAACACTCCCAAGCCGTTATCACGTCATTACCTGCGCTATGTCAGTCTGTGTTTGCATTTGCAACTGGCGCGTCTTAGTTAGGATAGCTTACGTTTTCCTGGCCATCTTCCTTTGCCTTTGTTGCGTGCTAGCAGGCGTGCAACCAAACTGGCTGAGTGAACTCTACATTGTGCGAGTGAGTCCGCTTCGTGGACGCAGTTGCATAGCACAACCAAGCTAATCAGGCACCAGATAACTGCGTTCCACGACGCCCTTGAGAATCTTCTGCGCACAATCCCAGTTTTTGGCGACGTCCTAGATACAGCACTAGAGAAAGTCCTCGAGAAGACGGATGTGCCCTATTCCCTCTCTATTTACGCAGCGAGCTACTGCACCCTGAGCTATGAAGCAGCCACTAGCGAGTGCTTTCTACACAAGTCGAAATTTTTCGATGTCACCGCTGGCTTGCGTGTGCCCACGGCCAATACGTATGCGCTAGGAGTTAGTGCATCCTTTGCTAGCATGTTTTGTCTAATGCTAGTGATGCGGAAAGACGGCCCTCGCTACAGACACTGGGCTTTTGTATCCACCTTGGTTGCAACGGTTGTAGTAGGATTTGTTTCTTCGATTGCCACCTTGCTTGGGTGTTTCATGTACATGGCGTTTGCTGGAAACCTTCCTGAATCACTCGTTTCCGTGACGATCGGTTGGTACTTTCTTGCCTTTATGTGGTTGGCCTTTGCATGTTTGACACTGGTGCTTTTGACGATACTGCCTTGGAAGCAACCTCGTGGGGCAAAGTGCGGTGATATGCGCCGCCGCTCTTGCGGTTCTGATGACGTTGCGCAGTCTTAGCGAATCTCTCTATTATCAACCGAGTCTTTTTATGATCTGTGTTAAACCCACAGTCTCGGAACCCGTGAGCCACGTAGGGCTCTCGATAGCAGATGAGGTTCGACAAGACTAAGGCTGTCCGGAACTTCAGGGTATGCGGTGTAGGCTTTGTGGTGGACGGAGGATAGTGAAGAGAGATATTATGTAACCCCTTGGTGTAAGAAACAGATTAGACACAAGACGCTCACTTTCGTGCTAAGAATTACACCTACTAAAGAGCGTCTTGTTTCCGGTACGACGTCACATTCTACTAAGCTCTTGCAATCCGACGGGTGGCCTTGCATGATTAATGTTACGTTTCAGGCCATGAGTCTCGCGCAGACGTAGGACATGATCCACAAGCATGCGTGATCTTCTTGGCATTTCTATCCTTTTTATCTGAAGATGTTTGGCTAGTGACGAAGCGTATGCAGTAGCAATGTCCTGGTTGCCCTGCCGTCTCGTGCAACAGCCAGATACAGGTCATCTCGCATTACATTGACCTGCTCCGTAACATTAAGCAATGAATGAGTCAACCTCAAGTCTCGTTGAACCTGTTCTTCGAAAGGCGAAAAGTTCTGTTTACAAGATTGGCCATGTAAGTCCCTCGTCAACGGCCAGTGTGATCTTGGCTTCAAATACATTCGATGTTAGTATCAGTGAAGCCGTGTCAGTTTGCGAGATCGAAGACTTTTAAGTGCTCTGCCTACTTCCTTTAGATATTCTGCGTGTTGCCCTCTTCTGGGTTGTCTGATTCGACTACGGTTTCCGTCTTATCTATGTCCTCAGAGCCCACCTTGAACCACATGGCCAGCTTCTCTGCTGCCGCTTCCAGCATTGTTTCGTGGTCTGTGTTGGCGGTGTTCGGTCTGGTGTTCCCTTCGGTGTTGCGTTTGGGGACTATAAACGGAAAATGAGGAGCGACGCCCATAGCCTTCAGCGCATCAGACTCAGATTCCTTTTCGCGATTATCCCTCGCAGGCACCCTGATACTGATACAAATATGGTTATTGTGAAGCTCAGGAGATGCTTTAGCGGAGATGACGAGCCCGTGGAATGGGTGCTCGTTGATATCTTGTGCGTTATTAGGGTATTCCTGAACGCGGAGTGCCTCAAAGAACAGTTCTGAGACAGGCGGATCCTTTGCATCCACCTTTGTGGTATCGTAACTGTACGATGTGATGAAATTGGTGGCTTCATGAGGCCTATGGAAGTTCCACACGAATCTAGGGATGCTCAGCTTGTTGCACGTGAGAGGACTGTCGAAGCCATTCAGCGTACATTTCACAACGACTTCCTGTCGGAGTAGGCTCACCCAGGTGCGTAGCCAGCGCACTTGTCACACTTCGAGAACCCGCGTATGCGCTGTAGGATGACGGAACTAAGGCTAAGCAACGGGAACTGTCCTGGATGAGTCCCAAAATTTGTCGACATTCATCTGTACTCTTCTGGCCTCGACTGAGGAGGACAGCCAGTGAACAGTGTTGTGTGAGCGACAGCTACTGAACAATGTTGACTTGACGTACCTCATATCACCGCTGGCGCAGATGAGAGAAAATACCTCCCATGGTCGCGGAGTGTCATCAAGGCCCTTGATCGCGGCCACTTTGTTTAGTAATCGGTCGAGTAGGTCAAGAATGTCTTTCCCCGGCACACTTCCTTTGATAATTAAGAGATTTCTGCGCCGTGTCATGGTGTCCATGTCTAGCTTCTCGGTGCCTCTGGTACTGTGAGACCGATTCTTCTGTGACACTAAGGTGCTGTTGTGAAAGTTATTGCCTTGTCTTGCACGTTGTTCAGTCAATCCTATGCACTCTCCGCTTTAAATGCAATATAAGCTTTATCTAGGTCATCTCCACCTGGAACAGTCTCTTTACGCTGCTCATGACAGATGTAATGGGCTTATCAGTCATCAGTTTCCTCGTACCGTAAGTCTGACATGATCCTCACACGTGCCATGAGTGCTGATTTTGGGATGTGTCTCGCGGCGGCTAGGAAGTTAACGAACACCATTTGGTTGGAGATGATTTGTAACCAACATCGTCAGTAGAGGTGAGTGCGAGATTAAGGTTGACTGTGTGTAACCATTGCTATCTTGTGTTCGCTAGATAATGCTCGGTCCACTTCTGCCAGGCATAATGTTCAGTGCCTGTTTTATCTACTTTGTAGTTCTGGCTGTAGCAAATCGCTGCGTAGAAAGAGATAAATTGCTCTCAATCTCGTCACCCTAGCTGATTTATAATGATAAATACGGCATGCCATCCCCCGATGCAGACAATGTGTCCCCGTGCCTATCTTGGTCGTCTTTGTCAGTGTATGTAAGAACAGGTGACAATTTCTTTGAATGCCATTGCCAGATGATAAAGTGCACCCCAAGTATGATTAAGTCTTTGCTTCGTGGAGTTGCACCATCTTTGCTGTACCGTATTCATTCAGCAACTGCGAATCGAAATTTCAATACCTTCTCACGATCTCACTAAAAATTTGCAGAGTAAAGCTCCGCATTGCATGAGAGATAATTGGCAGCGCTTTTCAGCGCAAGCTGGATTTGTAGCCCCAGAAATCATCGGTAATCGCCACAGCGCTACGATTTTAGTTGAAACTATCTTTCGCACATCGTGTCGCTCATGTAGCTAAACTCCCCAGTCGCACGGATCTTAGCGAAATCTACTAGGAATTATGCATGGCTCCTCTGCTCTGGACGATCAAGAGTGGAAATAGATTTTCCCTACAGATAACTCGCTCTATATATGCAAGACGATTTCAACAGCGCCCTACTCGCGTGATGTTGATAGTTTTGAAGTAGTGCTTTCAATTGAGGCATTGGGGTGGGCAGTCTCATATCATTATCCATATTCAGAAGCTGGGACATTCTCACTTCCACACTTAGGCCGTCGTTGCGCTGGTGTAGTTGATATTGTTGCCGGTACAAATCTTACACTTCGTAAGAAGCTCCATCGTACTCTGATTGTCGCGTTTCAATCCTATACGCTTCCTAGGCTGTCAGAATCCACGAATACGGTCACGACGGTTGCATTAGAACGCTCGATAACCTGGTACAACTGTGCTGCTGTGGCCGCGTGCTTCTTCCCTCCATTTTGCATGTACCAGAATCTTGACCTACGATCGTGCTCTCTCTGTTTCGCTACAAAACGTTCGGTTGAATCCTTAGTGTCTGGGGCGCGATAGAACTTTTTGTCACCTCTGACTGATTTGTACAAAACGAACCCTGGCCCTTGTGTGATCTCGTTTGCAGGGATCCTTCGTCTGGGTTTGCTAGGTGGGCGTCGTCCTATGGTCAGCTGGACAGGGTAGGGAGGAGATAATACAACCGCCTGAGGTTGTGATCCATCATGGTTCCAACGGCCCGAGTAGGGATCGCATTCACGTAGCAGGGCAATATAGTCCTGTGCCAGAGACGAAGCTTTGCTACCGCCTTGATATGGGTCAATGCTGACGCTGAATCGACCATCGTCCGGTTGGAGGATCAGGGACCTTCCATCAATACTATATACGCTGGGGCTCACCATGCTTGGTCTTCGGTAATGTGGATCCGCCGTTTCCGCGACCACAACATTCAGGTCCCCCTGGCCAAACCAACCTTCAGGCAGCTGCCGCTTTACGGGTTGTGTGGTATCAAGCATAGCAACAGATGCCGATCGCTTGGTGGTGACGCTATTCGACGTACAAGTTGAGTTTGCGGGTGGAAGCTCAGCGCCAACCAGCTCAGCCACTATGGACTTGGTCGCAGCGCTGCGTGCCTGTGCATGTTCTGTGCGCACACTTCTTACATTCTGAATTGTCGGAGTTGCTATACACGTTGGAGAGTTCGGAGAGGAGCCGAGTTCGTCAGAAGCGCAAACGCTGATTGGACTGATGTGGGAGGGCGTAGGATTCGCTACAGTATAGGCAGACTGAGCGATCGCGGTTGGTAAGCCCGGAGAGGGCACTTGTGTCCGCTTAGAGACTGTATTGCCGAACAAGAAGATACAGACGATGTGTTTGGCCATAAATGACGTGGTCAAGGGAAGGGTCGAAACAGAATCATCGTTGATTCGATCGTAGTACAAATGCTTCGTAGCTGTTGAACATTCGAAAAGGTTGTGGCCGTGTCTCTTTTTCATGTCCACTTCAATGTCTGGCAGGTCATCTGCTGGCGCTTGGGTCGCTATAACTCCCACGTCCGTCACCGGGCTTTGCAGACTGGGCTCTCTCTCGTGGATGCGGAGGCGATAGAGCTCTTGCTTCACGACAATTCTAAGATCTACTTCGTTGACAGACTCCTTGGTGCGGATCGTGTGGAGGAAGACGTGCTGGTAACAACGCTTGACCAACGCCTGCTTCTGTGCATCGGTCGCTATGGGGAGACCGCTTGCGCGAGAGATTTTATCAAATTCCCTGCCAAGAATGTCACAGATCCGTTTCCTCAGTGAGTCTCCCTTGTCCCTTTTCATGCCGGTTACTAATTTTTTCAGCGATCCGCGAACCCTCAATTGTAGCAACCGTGCATCTTGCGCAAAGGTCTCCAACGTCAAAATCGGGCCTTGGTCACAGATCGCCGCCTTGACTCGCTCTCGGAGTGCAGGCTCTTTGAGTTGAGGAAGAATCTGCTGCAGCTGAAACCCGTCTCTGACAAACTTCAGATCCTCGTTGGAGCAGGAAGGCGCTCGAGATTGCAGCATATTAATGGACGTGAAGTCTATACATTTCACCACCATGGAATCCCAATTTAGTGTGATCTCTCTCCACTGGTCAACGATAGCCCAAATGTAATTTTCGACTTCCTGCTTCCGATTAGTACTGACCAAAACAAAAGCAAATGGGTACTTACCTCGTTGCACAAAGACATACGCACGTAAGCTAGATACGTGAACGCTTTCGTCTTCCACAGATCGGGAAGTTGACTTAGTCCACGAAATGCGTCTGCAACGCCAGGCGTTCTGCTAACGAGTTTTGCTTCCTCGTAGATAGTAGTCGTAAGTTTGGACTTGTCCGAAGAGCGTGTTGCCCCCCACTCCCGAGTCGGGGGGTAAAAAAAACTGCGTACGGCTTCCTGTTTCCAGTCGAGGGCCACTTGTTCATCCTGTAAGTTGACTAGTTAAGTAGGCGTCAGCAAAAGTCGGGTTCAGTGGCAGCGTGCAGTCTTCTGCGGCCACGTCCCCTCGTTACCCGGGTAGTCTTACCATGCTCGAAAAAGTCGACGACCCACCATCGCTCTTCCGTCTCGAGGCGATTGAACATCTCCTTCAAAACCGAGGCACCAGACGACCGAGCCGCCTCCAACCGAGCCACACTACCCATGATGCGTATGTCAGCGTCTTTGAACCATAGCTTGGGCAAGTCGTAACGACCGAGCCTTTCCGTCCCCATAATGTTTTTGGTCTCCCATTGAGACCGCGAGATTTCGGCTTTCAGGCGGCTTTCAGGCAGCCATGGCTCGCATGCTCCCCGCTGGAACTGACTTTCTATTTCTTTCTGCTCTTTTTTGCATAGATAGTAGTCAGAGTGGGCGGTCGCTGCTATTTGAGACAAGAAAACAATGCCTGGCCCGAGGTATCGCTCGTGGTCTGTACCAAACTTGACTTCTGACATCGCTCGTCGGTAGCTGCCTCCAGGTACTACTGTAGGTGATATTGGCTTTCTGATTGATATAGCCGCAAGGGATATGGCTCATCTGCGACAACGTGCTCATATGCTGACACGTGAGCCTCGTCAGCAGTCCCAGCTTTGGTGCACAAGCTACATATGGCTACTATGTATGCATGCGCCTGAAGCCATTTTATGATTTTGCCGCTTGCGAACCTTTTGTCAATCATAATTTAAGTATGTCCACCAATGTGAGACCCCTGTCAATGGTTCTCAGTCAAAATGAGCAACGTCTCTGTGAGACCATAGAAACAAGTAAACTTCCTCGCAGACTCCATCGGACGATCGGCAGCGTCACTTATTTGATTCTTCCCAAACCCAGGCTCGTAACTCGTATCCTTGAGAAGGCTATCGTGCAAGACGTTGCAAAGAGGCTTGTGAAGCTTGGAACGGTCAACGAGCTTTTCACGTTGGACATATACGCCAATGCGGCCACTATCCCGAGCTTCACAGATGCAGCCTGTTTAGAAGATATATTGGACTTGGGGGAGGACTGGTGGTTTGATCCAGAGCATTGCAAGATGTTCGCTGCTGATGTAGGTACGCCCCGATAGCTGAATATGCAGCGCTGATAGCCGCAGGTGCTCGCCGGCATTTCAGCTCTGCACAAGGTCGGCTTACAGAGGAATGCGTTTTCTGTGAGCGATATTCTGCTGGTATGGCGGCAAAACTCATTCTATTTCCAGATAGGTAAGACTGGCAGAAATCTTTTGGTGGAAGAGCTAACAACCAAAGCTGGTATCGAAGCTTGCACGTGCATTATCAACCACGAGCCGACGAACAACGAAGAGTGGAAGTCATTAATGAACATCCTGCAGTACGTAATGGAAAGAATGCACGAGGACGACAGGTATTTCATCGAGGAATTGATGTCATATCTACAGCCACATAAAGTGCTCGGCAGTGCTGCATTACAAGCAGGGATAGCCTTTACCGATCCTAATTCACTCCTGTACAAGCGCAAGGAGCTCGAAGTATACATTCACGCCGTTCGAGTGTTAGGCACCACGTTGGGTGGGGTGCTCGATCAAAAGAACAAGATTAAGTGAGATGTCTACATCTTCATCAGGTCAGTCAAAGATAGAAATGGTCAAGTCGTGTTCGGAATGCATTCACTAGAAGAGCCGTCTTGTGTAGCTAGGAAATCACATACTCTTTCGCCATTTCGTAGTCTACCGAAGAGGTCAAATGCCAGATTCTGCACGAGTACTCAGTTTGTATGTGATGCTCGCCTTGTGAAGATGGGTATCCCTCTTGCTCTAACCTGCATAAGCTGAACCTAGCCCAGGGGAGAGGGAAAGGATTTCTCACTGGACATGAGCTTGGATCGAGCTGACGGGGTCCCACGATACCGATCTACGTTGTATAACCCAACCGACCATTCCTTTTGTCGCGAAATTCCGGGACTGGTCGACAAGGACTACACCTATATTCACGTCTGTTTGGCATTATTAGCTATCGGTACAGGTAATTTGGTTGGGAAGGTGTCAGGGGAATTCGATAACCGATATTTGAGTTGGTCCGCAACTAGGTTCCTGAATGCAGATTCGATGTTTGCGACTGCGCAACTGGCCTGCAGCTTGACGCATCCCATAAGATTTTCTAGTTCCGATAGCATCTGTATTGCTCTGAAACCGCCACTCGCGCCAACAATGATCTGCACAAAGGTCAACATGATAATCTAACAGCAACGTATGGCATTGGGCTACCCTGTTGTTGCAAGCCGCAAAACTTACATCCGGTGCCGAGCTTCCATGGCTTGCTGCTCATGTGACCCGCTTGGTGTACTTGTTGTCTGCAAGGTCTTATCGTAAGCATGACACTGGTTTTTGGATCAGCTCTAGTCCTGTAGGACGCACGATACTCAGCGTAAGCAGTACAGACGTTCCAAGGTACCCAGGCAGCCGATGGTTTCCCTGTATCACGCAACAGGTTCTGATCGCTTCCACAAATCATACGTTCTGACGGGATATGCGAGATGCTGCATAATACGCATGCTGAGGCGTCAGCGGTTCGACATCTGACTGCTTACCCTAGATAGAATGACTGCAGTCTTCTCATGCCAGCTCCAGTACCATAATCCATCATAGCCCCTGTGACACAAGTCGCGCTGGAGATTGCAATACCGTTTTCATCGAGGCCATGTTCTGCTGTCGCTCACCCTTCGGAAGTTTGCGCACAATCCTGCCGCTGGCATGGCAAAAGCCGTCCCGCGGTGTACCCACCCACATGCTGTTTTGGTGTCTCTGTCTTGCCGCGTTCGTCGCCTTCATGCTGTCCTGTGTGCTATCTAGTGCAGCTGCACACTCCTCCGTACGGTTCTGGTCTGCTCTTTGCGCAGTACTGGCTACGACAGCTGTGCAGAAGCTCACTGTACTACAGCTTGTTGTTATTCTCTTCCACCGCAAGCACTCCATCTGTGCCATGGCTGTAGAATTCCTTCTCAGGTGAGTTCGTATCGGCATCCTTGGGTGAAGCGATATTCACATGGCTAGTAACTGGACGGACAGTGCTTTAGCAATGGTAGCTGCTTGGACGGGTCAGAGCGACGTCGTACCTGCTTTCCTTGTAGGTGCTATCGCCATCAATCATCTTCTTCTTCTCGGAGTCTGCTTCATAAACGGTGGTCATCACACGAGTAAGACCAGGTATCCATTCCTGATGGCATCAATACATGCTCGAATGCTACCGGCAGCTTTAGCTCTACTAGCGTGTGCTGCCTCTGCTAACGCACGCTCTGAAGGTAAGCACTCGCAGTTCACATTGCTGGCAGTAGACGCTCATGTTCACTTATAGTATCCGGCAAAAGAGCACTGCGAGTCTACTGTGTCACAGCCACGACACTCCTGTTAGTCTATATAGGTCATTTCATTGACGTTCGTAGATTCGAGTCCCGGACTGTGCAGGATGCCTATCCTCTGCTGAAGTTGGTCGACTGTCACGAACGGAACTACCGTACATCGAGTGTAAGTGGGAAGATCGATGCCTCGGGAGCTTCTCGGCTTCAACGGGAAAGAGGAATGTGGCTCGACGACTGCCGGGCGATATCAGAAACACCCGGGTCAAATTCCGATCAATGCCCACCCTGGGACAGCGTTCGAGTAGTCGTAATATTGCTGCTCTCATGTGGTGCAGCCTTTGGTTCCTGCGTGCAAATGCTCGGCTCGTTGGCGCCTAACGAGACAGTGAGTTTGCAATCTCCATTGCACGCGGGCTACATTTTCTTCCCGATTTCAACAAGTGCCGCTGGAGTAATCGCAGTGCAGCTGCATGGCGGATGGCACAGGTCTTCTCGAGGCTTTGACTCAATATTCTGTGGCGCCGTCATGTCGACCTTTCATCTGCTCTGTTTCGTCCTTCCCGCCTTCGTTCTGGCCAGGTGGGCCACTACTTCTACGCAAAGCATTGGGTTTTTGGATGGATACCAAGTCGGGCTACTGGCCGTCGTCGTGCTTCTGCCCGTGTACGCTATACAAACCGGCGGAGATGACTGGTAGGTCACAGTCGATATGCTCATGATCTGGCTAATGTGATCCCAGGCTTGCAGGAACAGCTCTACTGTTGCTCTACATAGTCTTTGCAGTCAGTGTTTGGTAGGTCCTACGATTAAAGACGTGAGTAAATCGTAAGTTGGGAGGGTCGGCTCTCGAAATAGTTTTGATTTGGTCCGCGTTGCTCGGAAGAAGGCTGAGTATGTATGTAGTAAATAGCGTGCGTGTTTGCGAGGTTGGCATACCCAAGCCAATCCCTAAACGTTTATGGAATTGTTTGGAGGCTCTTTGGATATTGTGGTGCATCCATGCAGCTTTTCATCGTTGTCCGCTATGACCAATCGTCTGCAAATGAGCCACCTGTTTCCGCCAGCGAGTTCCATATGTCCATGATATTCCTCACCTGTGAATACCTGTTACAATATGGATCTCCGCTTGCGAGCGAGAACACCGCAAGGGTAAAGGCTCTGTTCCTTCAGTCGGTCATTGTGCATCCTCTCTACCACCCTATCTTCGTTCGTTTCCACCACCCTACAGGCTAGCTCGAATGATTACACAAGAAGAAGATCCCCCATGGTTAATCTCTGCTTAGGGTAGCACTCGCTGATTTAGGAACGACTACCCATGTCACAAGGACCGCGGAACTTTTCACCGTATCATCCTTTGTCAATCTTGAACACTAATTTCGATTGTGGGATCCGAAACACGCAAAATATCTATCCTGCTAGCATTATTGCAGCAGTGTGTGAGCTTGAGAATTGCTCGGATTCTCTAAAACGTATGATTTCTCCTACTGTGATACGGAAGTAGGAGATGGTGCGGCCACTTCCTCACCGACTGGAAGGGAAGAGGTTCCAATGCCTTTACTACTTAAGAAGCCGAAGACAGGACTCAAAGCCAACACTTCGATCGAGTAGGAGATTGACCTCTGCATTCGACAGGCCGCCCAGAACTTCCCTGAAAACTGTGTACTATCCCTCTTTGTGTGGCGGAAATCCTGGTGTGACGGAAGCAGCCAACAAGAGCGCAGAGAAAGCAGATATCCTGTCACGACGCCGTAACTCATTGGCTGGTTCTATCACACCGTGATTTCCGCCACACCGAGAGGGATAGTAGCGCCGTGGATCATCCGCTTGCAGAGACGTCGTTAACTTAGCGCTGCAATAAAACCATCACAGCACACATATCGCAAAACCCACAACACAAACTCACAAAGAATAAGTCACATTTAGACTGTGAAGCACATGTTTTAGTTGAACTTGTTACTAATCAAAGCTGTTACAAATGGCTCGACATGGACCGCCCGCGTGCGATCAACCATGTCTATTTCACCTAGTCAAGTGGTGCTTCTAACGGCAAGCATATCAAGGGCGACTCACCACAGCAGGCTCAGTCCAGATACGCAAATGTCTGTGGTACGTTCGCAGGAAGGCAGTTGCTCGTCATGCTCCATCTTATACTAGCCAAGAGCACAACACACAACAACTACGACAGCTAAGCCATATATTAGGCTGAAGTAGGACGCTTTGTGAGACATAGCACCATCGAATACAGCGTCTGAACCGGGCGTCTGGGCAGGCATCAGCCCACTAACACCTGTCAGCAGGCCTGTGGGGATGGCAGTGGCTGCATGATTATAAGCAGAATGGATGTTGTTGACTAGAGAGCTAGCCTTCAATTCCATAGAGTCGAAAAGAGATTCCAACTCGGGCGGCATTTCTAGCTCCTTCAGTGTGTTCCCCGCACGAGGGTTGATCTGCGCACAGGAGAGCGTGAGCAGTAGAGGGCAGAAGACAATTGTAGGTTTCATGGCGACGCAAGATGTCAGGAGGGCACTTTTGGATACGTAGAGAGGTTTCTTTGTCTAGATTATTGTGGCTCGGGGCTGAATCGCTTGTGCGTGGACAGTATCTAGGGCAGTGGGAGGAGACACGCCGCCTCTTTAAGGTTTTTGTGATATGAAATTAGCGGATAGAGTAAGCAGTATGTTTGTGATTGTAAGCCCTAAAGCGTTGATGGCCTTTGACCATGCTGTGAATACTACCAGACAAGTCACTATGATGATGCTCGCCAAGGAGAGGGGTTTGTCGCCAGTACTTTCTTTCAGTAATTTGCTTACTGTCATATAGATAGAGATGTGAAAAGGTGCATTTGTGCGCTTCAGTCCTCAATTTGTCGTACCCTTTTCTTCACCCGAGCGACCGTTCAAGCTGAGCAAACAGCTTCAGAGTGCATGCTAGATTCACCTATCCATAGATCGACAGCTAAATTATTGCGGCTCTCGGTAAAAAGTGTCCGCATGGATAAGGCAAGATACCTTCATAAGTGCGGAGTTACTAGTTGGCCCTCCGCACCGACGGTAGGCAGCTCTTGGTTCTCTCGCGCAGAAGTGCAGATGCTTTCTCCAGGTCCTGAGTTTTCCTCTATCCCTGTTGATAATGATCCTGGTTTTTGCAACAAGAGATGCAAAGACTGTTGCACCTCTGGTTTCTTGCCTTGCTTTGATTAGACGGCGCGGGACTCACCCTTGACACAAACGCATATCGTTTCGTATGGCGGTGTCGGCATCGGTCCGAAAACCGCAGCAGGAGGTTTTCCGTGCCATGGCCTTGCAACGAGCAAATCTCGTTCTCTAGAGCTAGATATGGCTGGACAAGTTCGACAAGCCCAGCAGGTAGAGGACGTAAAGAAGTTGGAGGCGGAATGCGACAGGCTGGATGCCGATTGCGGTAGGCTGGAAGTAGAACTGCACAGGATGCGGACAGCACTTGTCCAAGCACAAGTTAGATTCATGGAAGAGACAGTCAAGCGCGAGGATTTCTCTGTACATCCCTGTTGCCCAGCTATTACACCGACACAGAGCTGTTCCACGTTCTCACCAATGCAGGAGCCTGATGCTGTAGTTCCTCGTTTGCCTAGTTGCAATCGCAAAGTTGTAGTATGTAGTATCCCCAAGAAAAGGCGGCACCCTAGTTTGGGTGATGACGATGTTGCACATGCGCGGAAAAAGAGGCGCTGCAACTAAGACAAATGAGTGTACTGGTAACGAAGCGGGCAACAGCTCGCTCCGTACTAAGAGCTGCACCCAGTTTGAGGAAGAGACTGGGCGTGCATCGCTTCGAACGGGTCCACGAGAGGCCAGCATCAGCATGGAACTGGTCTAGCGAGGATAACGGGGGCTCAAACCGGTCGTGAATGGTAGCAGATCAGCACATGTATCTTGACATAGGTTGCCTTCTTTGATCCCACTGCAGTAAAAAATACTGTTCTGTTACTATCCCTATTTTTGTGGCGGAAATCCTGGTGTGACGGAAGCAGCCAACAAGAGCGCAGAGAAAGCAGATATCCTGTCACGACGCCGTAACTCATTGGCTGGTTCTATCACACCGTGATTTCCGCCACACCAAGAGGGATAGTATTATCTGCGTGATTCATCCGTCCTTCGCGGCTGTCAATATGTATCCATGCGTGTGGAAACCCATGGTCATGGTTAACGTGACGCAAAGCCCTAATCCAAATGTAGGACGCGGTACCGGCACGCAAAAAGACACACTCATTCGTACTCCAACCGAGGGACGAGCCTACAATACATGAGAAAATAGCACGGACACTGGCCAATACATGGTCTGTCGTACATATGCTGTGCGATGGGCGCTGCAATGTATCCAAGTGAGGGACGATGCCAAAGCTGGGCCGTCGCGCGAAAACTGCCTGCTGCTTTTGCGACATCAACTTCTGCGCCGGCTTGACACGAACACAAAAAACCCATTATACTCACTCGCAACTATAGCGAGACAGTCTCACTAATGCTTTGCGACAGTCACTTCAAGAAGATGGATTACACACGACCAGCAGTAAGACGAGTAGTTTCTACACAAACATGCGGTAGTAATCTTGCTAGCTATAGACTATGAACGACAAACGGAAAACAACGGCGCAAGCACGACATACGCCCAATCTGGCTTCGAAGGTGAGGAGCCGCGTAAGCATTCGATAGACGCCTGGGGAACATTAGAACTGGGAGCTGACCACGACAGGGCCTGCTAGTGTAGCAGCTGTCAGATCAGCGATGCTGGTGAGTTGTTGCTGCGTTGTTAGCACCGCAAAGGCTGTACCCGATAGGCCAGTTGGTACGCTCGCGCTTCCAGAATTCTCGTCGAACAGTGTCAGGGCAGTGAAGACGGGCTGGGCGACCTGATTCACCCAAGCCACGAACACCTGGTTGCCCGACTGCGCAACGGCATACTTAGCAGCAGCGTCCCATTCCACGCTAACATTGGTGCCCGGACGCACATAGCCAGAAGTCTTCTTGTTTATCGAGAGCTTCGGCAATATGGGTAGCGGCAGTTCTACGCTGCAAGAGCCTGGCCGGGAATACTCCAGCGCGAAGTTGTAGGCCCACGCCGGAGTCGCAGGCGTGTCGAAAGACTGTCCGCTCGCGTTGCGGTGCGAATAGTCGCCGAGAAGCGCAATGTGCTTCGCATCTACGCTGGCGATACTGGACAACATAATGGCGACCGGCCCATCCGCTGCCTCCGCCATCGACATGAAGACGCCGAGGTTGATGGACTTCAAGGCGACCATGAGAAAGCTGAGCTCGGTCACGTTGCTGGGCAGGTCGTATTGACAAGAAGGCACGTCCAGATTTCCTGATCGGCGGAGCAGGTTCCGCAGGGTCCGCAACTGCGTCTGCTCTTGCTGTTCAGAACGCACACGTCAGCGAAGGTTCTCTTGCACAACGACCGAGCAGGGTTACTTACCACAGCGATCTCCGCCACCAGGCTAGCCAGACCCTCTGTATCGCCCCTCGCGCTCGGTGAACGCGGTTCAACTACCCTACTCTCGTTGAACACCCAGACACCCAGGTTTTTCAGGACGAGCGCCAGCTGAAGGGCATCGACGGACGATGGAGACAGACTGACCGTGCTGTTCTCCTGGCTCGCGTCCGATCCTAGCAATGCTCCTGTGGGTCGGGACAGTCCCGCCGAGGCAGAGGCAGAGGCCTGCGCCCCTGCGATAGACGTGAGCTTACTACCGGGATCTGTCTGTGCGAGTGTGGTACCACCTGGCGAGAGCCCAGCGATGCTGCTCATCCCAGGGGCATTGTTAGTAGCGGTTGTGGCGATAGGATCGCCAGATCCCCCAATACCAGTAGAAAGGCCGGTGGGCGGAGTGGAAGGGGCAGCATCGTTGACGAGTTGACCATTGCCACTTATGTCACTCGCACTGGGACCCGTAGTGGGTTGACCGTTGTCACTCATATCACTCACACTGGAGCCTACGGTAGGCTGACCATCGCCACTTATATCAGTCGCACTAGGACTTACGGTGGGTTGACCAGAGCTGACGAATGGGCCGGCACTGCCGTTTGCAGCCGAAGTTGAAACTGCGGTCACGGCGGCGCTGCTGGTCTCTAGCACAGAACTCATGGCCTGGGTCCCATCACTCGCAGCGGAGGCAAGAGAGCTAGGTACAATTGCGCCTGGAGTAAGAGCAGAACTAAGGAACCCGGCAGCACTCTCTGCGTGAGTTCCTGTGGCATTGGGAAGAGGTGCTGCGTCCGTGAGCCTCGACACAGTTGTTGAGTTTGCAGGCCCACCGGGACTACCTGTGGACAGTCCTGTGGGACCTACCCCGCTCACGGATAAGGTCAAGGGAGCGGTAGTGAGCGTGATGCCGCTGTACATCATTGTGACCGAGGGCTGTAGGCTATTCGTAGAAAAGGGAGCCCCGGACTTGGGAAAGCAGTACTGCTCAACGGCGGACGGAGCAGATGCATTTCCAGACTGGGCTTCACTACGACCCCACAGAGCGCTGGAAGCGAGCAGAAGAAGCGGTATCGTCATGACGGAGGATGAGCTTGCTTGATCGACCAGGGGCGGCGACAGTCTCATATAGCTGGCCCTGTGCTCATGACCATCGCTATACGCGTCAGCTGTTCGCAGCTGAACTGATTACACCTTCGCCTACGGGTCGCTCACTCGTTGCAATGCCGCTTACTGGTGATGCAGGCCACTCTCAGCCGAATAGCAGAATGTACTGACACAGCCTACCATGTGGTCTTGCGGCTGCGTAGGGGCGCCTTAGCCAGCAAGAGGTGCACGACTATCGAGCGTTTCCCACGGTGTGTCGTTCACTAGACGCACTGGTACCTCCCACTCGGCAGTCATCTGGATCGTGGCACGCCGGACTTGGCGCGCTGCTCGCGTGTGCTTCTCACATGCTGTGAGGAGTGTGTCCTCGCGAGGCAGACACACATTAGCAGCAGTATGTGGCCTGACAAGGCGACGAGTTCTAGCAGCGGAAAACCTCTACACGCAAATTCGTACCACACTTTGAGAGGCTACAAGGATGGGCGCGCTCCGATGATTGCCGCGCCACTATGGACAGTAGGGGCGACAGTGAACTTTCCAGGTCCAGCGCCGTTTGCATGCGTGTAGCAGCCTTGCGTCATGGGCATTTTCACTGTGCGGGTGGCAGACTTTTCCACGTTCAGAAAGTATCACTCGGCATCCACCGCGCTTGTCAGCGAAGGTTTGGCTACAACCCGGTTCTTTCAAGCCGAAAAGCACCTGCATCATATTAACAGCGGCGCAGTTCGTGTGGAGGTGCAGTGCTACCAGGAAGCGGGCAGGTTTATGCACAATCGTGTAGAGTAGTGTTCTAGCGTTCACAAGTTTCGACCCTCAGCAATCGCGACCGATGGATACAGAAGCGCAAATTCCAATAAAGGGCATTTGACGCTACAAGGGTCTTTGCAGGCGTTCGTCAAAATCATTGTTCATGCCTGGAATGACAGGCTGGCCTGAGCGACGGACGAATGCATGGGGCCCACACAATGCGCACACCTCCGGAAGTTCTGCCGGTTTCTGCTTATGCCGGTTTCTGCTCATGCCGCTTCCGCGGTATGCCCATCTCCGCTCCCATCGTTCCAAATCGAGCGAGCGAGACGTAAGCGTAATCAACGCAAAAGAACTAGGCCTGGATCCGAAGTTGGCGCAGCATCCTGATKACGCCCATGACGATCAGGATTATGCAGGTAACCATCCTGTTGTGTGTGGGGCGGACAGGGTCTGTCTTGGCGTGCTGCCGCGTCTGCTCGACCACTGKCGCTTCTTCCAGGACAGGCAGGTGTCAGAGAGTCGCGCGCTACGACAGCCACGATATACAGGTCGTTCACCACACGTTCCCCGGAACTGCCGAGGCGACATGCCCCAGACCTTGGGGCGATGGTGCGTGCTGCYACGCTTACCCCTGACATGCGGAGTTGCCAAGCATACTCACGGACAGTTGCTCAGTGTCCTTGCAGTTCACTTTTCATGATCACGAAGCGTTTTTGGTCCCGACACAGTGGGCGGCGGCGTCCACAGCCTGTACACGACCCAAGTTGGTGCTATTCGCGTCTCTCCCACCAGCCGCCGTCCTACGTGCGCTGCGATCGGCTCTTCATACTCATCACTCGATCGTGCGAGACTGCTGCGCTGCAAAGACGCAGAAAACGACACGACGGCGGCTCCGAATGSTGCGCCCATCACTGGATTGGTGTTCGTCGTGGCCGACGTCCAAGTCGCGTAAGCAGGGCGTTCGGCTGAGATCTGCGGATCGCCAGCCTCTGCGCGCGGCAAACGCCCATGGAAGATGCAACATCCTTGGATGAGGTAACTCACGTAACCGTTTATGCATGCGGGTGAGCAGGGTTGTGGGTCCCCGCAGCAAGGGGATCTACCGTGTAAGCGTAAGACATGTCACCTCGCCTCATGTCTGTCTGAACACAAGAGAGAAGTTATACGCAGCTTGCCCAAGCAGGCATCGCTCACAGCAGTCACATCCGAAGTGGTAGCAACACAGTCCCGGAGTTCGGCGATGACTGTGGTCTGGCGAGCATCCGGGGAGCTTTGGCCCTGCTGTTCCCCAAAGTACGTGCGAGCTTCGTTTCTCCTGCATCCTGTAGCCGACAAACTGGTGCGCGTGCTGGAGAGGCTGACACTTCTGTCGTAGAGTGTTCCTCGGGCCGTCAAAGAACCCTTGGCGTGTGCTCTCGCAGCCTGCTGATGCGTAGCCACCATCGAAGCCACCGTTGCGACAGCTCCCAGGCGCCTCACAAACATGATGCTCACGCTTTGTCTATGGCCGGAGAGGCCAGGCATCCTCGTAATGACTCTGGTGCTGCGCTCTCTTCTATGCGTAATCGTCAACGGTCTTTGATTCGGATGACCGTTATGCACATTACATGCTTCCCTTCTCCAGACTGTTCCCCGCGTCGCTTGGGGATGCGCTATCGAGTGTACAGGCGTACCCACATTGTGCCCCAACATTTCCCGTTGCAGAAGAAGGTGCCTGATACAGTGCGACGGCACGGCCGAGTCGACAAGGGTGGCAGCACAAATATCCAGCTCCTATGCTGTTCGGTCATCGCCTTCGCTGTTGTCAGATACCACCATGGATCCTTCTTACCATCATGACCCCTTTCCCCTGGATCCATACTATCACGAGCCCGGCGGATTTCTCCCTAGCGGTACCAACCTCGATCAACAGCAGATGTCCCCTAATCGAGATGGCATAGCACAACCATCAGGGTCAGCAGCGTGTCCCCAGTCTATGTGGCATGTGTGTAGTCAGAGACAGTAGCTGACCTGTATTCAGCGATTTGCCGGGGACTGACCCGCAAAGGCCGAACAAAAGCGACCCAATCGAACAAGTAGTAAGACTGTTGAAGCAAATAGTGCCGATGCAAATCACCCTAGAACAGCTATTGCAAGAAGTGAAGAAAGCACAGGAGGAGTTGGATAGGAAACAGGAAGAACTGAAGAGAGGACAGGAAGAGTTGAAGAGAGGACAGGAAGAGCTGAAGATAGCACAGGGAGAGTCGAAGCGGATACAGGAGCAGGTGAGGACGATGACAACGGATCTCTGGAACTTGGCACAAAGCACAACTGTTCGCAACGAAATCCCACCGATTCGCGCCTCGAGACCTCGCTTGTCAGATCAACCACCACGGTTTACTCTAGGGTACGTCCACATCTTTTGAGAATGTCTGCGGGCCGCTGATCTTCAACCTCCAGGTCCGACGAGTTGTCAGCAGCGATAGCGAGCCAAGTGCAATTCCATTTAGCAAACCAAACACGAAGATATTACCCGTAGCGGTCATAGGGTACTTTACAACACTATACCGTGTAATGTGGAGTTTTCGCTGCAGGTTCCCGAGATGGAGGCAGCGCTCCAGAATAACGAAAATCAGGGCGAACAGCGTGCGCTTGGAGCTAGCAGCCGATACTTCACTTCGTCGGCGTAACTATCAGGCCGAAGGAGCGCGTTTTGCACGCAGGGCAAAGAGGACGGTGCGCTTATTAGATTTCTACTGAACCAATGTTTACACAAGCATCTTTAAATTCATTACAGTGTCCATATCGCCTGTCTCCTCGCTCTGTCCAGCTGCGCACTCAAGAGGTCGATATCCGTCAAAGGTGCACACTGGGTACGGTATCTATATACCTGTTCGGCGAGAGACCGAATCGTATCCACCGTGATGTCGTGTGCTCTAGCTGAAGCTGCAGTCAGTTCATGCGGATGGTACTGGATGCTCGGGACGATGCGGGCCTTTCGCTGCACTGGAGGGTTCTCGGTTTTTTGTACGCGGCCAACGAGATCTCTGAGTTTGAGGTCGATGCGAGTGATCGGATCCTGCAAAGACTTCCGAATAGAGGGGTCTTTGACGCTGACCGAGAGTCCGTCAAGAGCTTTTTCAATGCAAGCTATGTGTTCGAGCGGGGTGGGCGGTGCATTAGGACGATCTGGCTCGCTTCTTTCGTCTTGGACACTCTCCACTCCGCTCGAGGGTTCTTGCGCGCTTGCGTCCGGGGGCCCGACTGCAGTGGCTGCTTCTTCGTCCATCCCGCTTCCCATCGTGCTGTCTGGCGGAGAAGGCTGTGAAGCTCGTTTCCGTTCCTTCAGTTTGCTGTCTGGAAGTCAGAAGGCGTTTGAGTTACGGTTGGCGGACTCGCGCTAAATACATACTCTCTGTATCTTCTCTGTGCTAGTTTGTTGGACCTCCTACGCGCATGCTTAGCGTCCGCCGGGTCTTCGTACTTTTTGTTCGCCATGAGTAGATTGCAATACACTCAGCATAATGCGACGTTACCACGCATGATAACCACCACCTGTCCGCACGGCAGACCAAGTGACAGATTAAAATCCGTAGTCTTTCTGAGCCCTACCCATAAGCAGTCTGCATTGGCATCGCCCTACCAGCCGCGTAGTGTGAATGTTCAAGTGTAGTGCGTCTTGACCATTAGCGTAGTGGGTCTTAACATGGCCAGTATTTTGATGGATGAGAACATACTGAGCCGTAAGCATAAGCAGTTTGCACCACTGCTACCGTACCACGCCAGCCGCGATGTGTTGGCCTTCAAGTAGAGTGGGCCTTAACGTCCCGTACGTTTGGAAGACACTAGCGAGGTAAGCACAGACAATGGCTGTAGTTCCTGCAGGCCCCTGTCGTCACAGGAACTTTGTAAAGAACCAGAGACAATGCCTGCCGCATGCCGTTTCCTTTACTGCCGGACTGGTACTATGCCGAACTTCTACGAGCCAAGCGTCTTCCGTGCCCACCGCCGCTTAGCCAGAGCAACTGCGACAAACTCGCCTACTATTAAGTAATGATTATTCGTACAAGCTTTCGATTTGTTGCTTTGATGGGGCCCCAAAAAACATCTGTTTAATCTTTCTCTGCGTAATGGTCTAAGAGTTGTAGTTACTAATGCAAATTCCGACTAGATAGAATGCCCACTGTGACTGATACACCAAGCTCACTCTTCGGGGTTCATTCCTATGGCGCGTCAGCAGGACGTGTGAGTTGAAGCAGGATTGGCCTATCCTGGGACGACGACTGCACGGTTCGCTACTCGCAAAGCTGTCAGCTCTGTAGAAGCACGCTGACCAAACGGACCAATGCAGTAGAGATCCGTCCTGGGAATGGTTGTGACTGCGCGATTGCCCTGTTATAAGACCCGTCTTCGGCGTGTACCGCTCTCTGCACCTTAGCTTTTCTTCCACTGCGTGGCACGTCCCAGCAATCCACACTCCTCAGATTCCTTGCCTATGCCACTGCTGGGCCCAAGTACGCAGTGCAACACGCAGCATGTCAAGCCGATTACGATCAAAATCCCGATACAGATCTCCTCCGCCCACTCCGCGGACGGTAGCAGATAGGCTGCTTCGCTCGCTCAAAGAGCTTGGATGGCCTGTAGTATGGGCTTTGGAAGACATGCTTCACGAGATGTCTACTCTCCACCGAATTCTGTTCTGCTATTTGGGGGTAGTGACCATGGTTGTGGAATGGCTGAGACTGGACCGTGCAGACACCCTTCTCTCTATCTTGCTAGGAGTGGTCAAGCTGGCCGTTGTAGTCGACTGCATCTTGGTCGTCACGCATCATCTGACGCGTCTGTCTGCATCGAACCGCATGCTGGCGATCGTGGTATACCAAATGCCCTTCGTTACCGGGCCGCTCTCGGAGTTTGAGCTTACCAGGCTGATGCTCACAGACAATGCGACGTCGGCGGCGAACACCTTCCTGGTTGGATGCGTGTACATGAAGCCTCTGATAGCGGGCGCACTCTGCCTTGCCCTCTATGGTCTGCACACTGGAGGGCCCGGGATGCAGCGACGAGCTACCGATCTATTCGATGTGTCCAAAGTCTTCTTACGGAGTGTGCCCTTGACAGTACTGTCCGCGTACGGACTGGGGCTTGGGTCGCTGCCGATGCCCACAGCTACTGCCGGAGACAGCCCGTGGCTGTGCCGGGGGGTTCCTGTCCTCCTCTTCCTATCCATCGGCTTCACCTGCTACTTCTGGTACTGGCATGCTGACAAGTACCGTACCATAACAAGCAAGAAGTACAACACTTCCAACGACAGTGAGTGGGTGGTGCTACTAGTCTGCTTGGTGGCGCTCAAGGTAGGAGCCGCTCGTCTGGTGCACAGCGTCTGGAACCAGACGCAAGCCGTTGCGTGGACAGCGGGCCAAGACGGTACTTGGGAGGCCAGCGGCGCTGTGGTCCAATTTGCCGTCCTTCCGTTTGCAGCGACTGCCGTGGACCACATCGCAGACCTCAGCGCTGCCTACCAGGGGGATATTGACTGGCCGTGGGCGAGTCTCTGTCAGTCCACACTGCAGACGGTTTTTTTCATCAGGCCGCTTTTCACACTCGTGGGACATAACCTGGACCCTCGAAGCGGTTGCATCGGCATCGCGCTGTGCTTTCTCGGCATTGCGTTGTGGCTGTCGCTGCCGGGTCTCTCACGTAGGTTCTCTCTACACGACACGCGCAATAGGGTAGCTGACACTCACAGGATTGCTCCGAGGCTCGGTTCTGCTTCTCGCCTACTCGGCAGTGTTGGCTGTCAGTGTAGTTCACCCTGACGTTTTTGAGGCATATGTGTTGTAGTACGGGATGGCGTGGGCACGAGGGGCCATCAGCCCGCGAAAAGAGTACTGGCGGAAGATGGTGTAGGACCCAGGACAAAGCAGTAGACAGCGCCTAACGCGCACTTGGTCCTGCTCACTTCTTTCTGTCATTGTCGCATTCACAATGGAAAAGCAAAGCATGTCGCTAGTTCACAGTCTGCTATGTTGTCTAGTTTGTACGTGCACATAGCTCTATGCTCACACCCGTTGTCAGCGTCCCCGAAGCCATCGCCAGCTTCGTCGCACCGAGGGCAGGCGTTTTATAGCTATCAATCCAACTCGCATGGCCTCACCTCCCTATGTCTCACTTGCCCTCGTCTTTTCGTGTACCCGCCGTCTCCGTGCAGTCCCAAGCAAGCCCCCCTTGAGGAGAGCATAACCATCCTCGAACGGACTTGTGCACTCTGCCATCGTTGAAGACGTGATTGAAGACGGTTGCACGGCGAGGCCGCCATGGCTGTGCACCGGCGCTCGGTAGTTACTTCCACCTGCGGGCGCTGCCTCGCCCTGGCCCTGTTGTTCAAGCGGCGCGAGACGGGACTCATGACATGTCGTGCGCCGCGCCGTAGGAGCAGGTTCTGAACCACGAGACTGCGCTTGCTTTCTGCGTTCTCTGTCTCGTTGACCTACGGCAGCGCAAGCATTGCAACATGTCCACAGGTTTCGGTGCCTACGGCGATTGAGGTTGGAGATGCGGTTTGTTCCTTGCGGCGTTTTAACCGCTCCATCTTGGTCTCTGCAGATTGCTCGAGCGCTGCCTTTTTTGTCATGGTGACTACTGGTTTCGCAAGCCTGTTAAGATAAGTACTCGACACCTTGCACCTTCTTTGGATCCATGTCTGTCTTTCTATCGTTGCGCTTGAGCGCGATGGTGCTGACGATCTGCTTTGCATCACGGTCAGCACGTGGAATTCCAGCGTACCGGTTTTCCAGCCATAAGCTCATGGTATTCCTCGGCACAGGTATTCCAGGGCGGGGAATTCCAGGCCGCTGGTATTCCACGGGCTATGCTTATGGGCATGACACGGTTAGTCCGTAAGAATTCATGACAGGTCTTGCCAGCGAACTGGCCACCCGAGCACGGTTCTTACAGTGTGAGCAGTCTGCATTCTGCCCAGTCTCAGCCTCTATTGAGGATATGCATTATGCTTTACGGAAGCTCTATCTGATTGAGGGTGTTGCGTAACGTGCATCGCCCATAAGCGAGAAACGCCCCTCAGCGAGAAACGCCCCTCAGCGAGAAACGCCCCTCAGCGAGATGAGCCAACTCGACAGGCGCCACACCCTTCCCCATACACTTCTAGAGATCTGAAACTGCCGTGCAACTACATTTTAGACACTTTTGCCTCTACCGCCACATTGCAGCTGGAAAAATAGGATGGTTGTGTTCGAGCTGTGACGCCAAGCGGAGGCCCATTTGACACGGGTTAAGCTCGGAGGACATGTCCCCCAAGCTCAAGCATCTTGGTGATCAGAGACGATGTGCACCTCGGTGGCATCTATCGCCATAGTAGTTGAGCTGGGGTGAGAACCAAAGTGGTTTCTGGCACAACGCGCGACATGACTGTCGTTGCGACCACAACCACCGTATTTTGATCATCACAAGATGCAGGGTGATAGAGAAATACGTGAAGAACAAGAGCGCATACGCTGCAAGTCCATAAGTGAATATGGTGAGGATTGGTTTATCTTGAAGTTGGATGCATCTCGCTGCGGGGCATTTCTCGCTTACGGGCGATGCACAGTAGGCTGCGCTCATACTCGACTGCCCACAAACGCCGCCAGGATGTCAGTCAAGGACTTCACCAGACTACGCTTACGGCCTCCGCTAGTTCGCGAGGGCTGGCTGGCACTCCCGCCCGCGAGCGTGGGCGATGCATCGGCTACATATGATGTACTCTCTTGACTACGCGGGCGGCTGCCCTTGCGTTGGACGAGCTTGTGAGAGCGCCTTGAACCGTTTTCGGTCCGCCCGCTCTGCCTGGAAGCTTCACGCAGCCTAGTTCTGTGCCAGACAGGGGGGTAGCGTCTGTCGCTTCGGCATCGATGGCGACGAGAGACAGTCTCTTTAGGATCCTTGCGTGCGCGAAGCACTGCGCCCAACACAGCACAGAGCGTCTCGACAACCTGAAGCGTCGCCGGTGAGCCTCAGCAACCCGCAGTACCATCTGGCCATGCACGAACCTGTTTGCGAGACACCGCAGGCCGCGATGTGGATCGAGAAAACTGCTTCATAACTGCAATGGCACACTACAATAGGGTAAGACTGAGAGCGCATCTCGCGTCGTCTGGAAGAGGCCTTTGCTTACCCGAACGTGCCGAACAAGAGCTTGTCGTCCCGCCATGGCCGCGAGGTGCAAGGCTTTGTGACGGAGCGCAGGTGATGGCTGTGCGGAGGAACAAGCCAGCGCGGACGACAACGTGCAGGCCGAGATGGGAAGTGCGCTGGAGACAGAGGGAAACGATGGGCAATGTACCTTTGCACCGCTCGTCGGGACATGCCCCTCTCCTTACGCTCACGACGACGCGGCTATGCGACGTGTCATCGAATGCACGCGCAGAGGGAGCAGCACCTGTCATCCATGGTCAGCAGCATCCTCAATACTGTTGCAAACATCAGGCCGAGTTCGACGAGGCATAAGCTCGTTGCGAGTCGAGCGAGCGCGGCATGTACGGTGGAGCGGTGCGTGTGGGTTGAGTACCACCATCCTAGGCGACTGTGAGCCGTGTACGAACGGCAAATCGACTGCCGCATGGATTTCCACTTGTAGTAGTGCCTTTGCACGAGTTTCCTCCCACCGTGCTCTTGACCATTGCCGTCGCGCTTGGCCTGTCTCTTGCTGTCGCGCCGATTCGATGGCGACACAGGGCAGTATTCGAGTGCTCCTCCAAACCACTGTGTTGCTGTTCCTCTCGACGATGTTCACTCTCGCAGCTCATCTTCTCCAGCACTCGGGCGGCGTCTCTCGGGAAAGACCCCCACTCCTTCAACACGCCGCGACGCTCGTCTCCCCTGCTCTATCCTATGACTCGCAGCGCGTAACGGAGCCTGGCGATGTGTCTGCGGCCATGCCAACGGATCCAGTCGCGACGACGCCTCGGGGCGGTTCCAACACTACGCTCCTCGTCGAGACACATCTCCATGTGATCATGGACCCGGCGGATCGCGCATACCCGCGTCTTATGTGCCCGCAACCGAACCTCGACCGCTATGCCTACCTGAAGCGTTCGTCCAACCAGTCGCAGCGTCCAGCCTACTTCTTTGCCCTCAACCTGCATCAATGTGTGGATCTCTTGCCGCGTCTGATCGGCTCTGTGGTCGAGGCTATGCAATTTCTTGGTCCGCACAACTGTGCGCTCTCGATCGTCGAAGGGAGATCTGACGACGGCACTTTTGAAGTGCTCGATGCGCTTCGACCTAGCATGCAGCGCCTCGGAATACCATACCACTTCAAGTCGAGCGGAGTGGACCCAACGGCCCAGGGAAACGATCGAATTGAAAGCCTTGCGGAGCTTCGGAATCTAGCCGTGCACGACCTCGTCCTACATCCGGAACAGTACGATTCCGACACTACCGTGATATTCTCCAACGACGTTGCGCTATGCATGGAAGATCTTCTGGAGCTCGTCCACCAGCGCACTCTACAGGGTGCCGACCAGACATGCGCTATGGACTGGACGTACGTCGGTGACCATCCCACGTTCTACGATGTGTGGATCGCCCGCAGCATGACAGGGGATTCGTTCTTCGAAATCCCCGCAAAGCGGGAGCTGGGACCGTGCCTGGAATCTGTTCTGGGACGACTCGAAAACGAAAGCGCGCTGGGCCAGTTGGAAGCCGTTCCAGGTATTTTCATGTTGGAACGGCGTGACAGCGTTCACCGCGAAGCCGCTCATGGAGAGGACGATTGCGTTCCGAGCACGCAAAGAGAGCGAATGCTTCCAGGGCGAGCCGAGCTTATTCGCCAAGGACATGTGGTTCCGTGGCCATGGCAAGATCGCAGTCGTTTCGAGCGTCAGTGTGGGGTACAACGACGACGCGACGGTGCGAATCAAGGCTCTCAAAGGCTATACCTCGTCGCATGCTGCGCGCTAGAGCGATGATGTTCTGATTGACTGGGACACCCTACCGCCTGTGGAGGTGAAATGCATGCCGGACTATCAGCAGCAGTTCTTTGTCCCCTGGGACCAGGGCCTGGCGCCCTGATGAAAGTGGAGGTGGTACACTGTATCAAGCGTATCGCTCATGGCATCAAACGTTCAAATGACACGCGAATCACAATGGCAGTAAAGCTTTATAGGATGTGATTGTGCACTCGAGCGGCTGTGCCAGAGGCGGTGGGCTCAGGTGCAAGTTCTAGCTGCGACCGTTGTGAACGCTTTTTCCAATCTGCAACCGTCACCACACCACTCGTTGAGGGTACGTGTGCTGCTGCTTATTTACCGTTTCTATGTGGTACCCCAGGAGGACTATGACGCGACGTACTCGACGCTCTCTCGGCTTCAGCCATCACCTCGCCAACCCCCTGAACTCAGGCTGAAGCACAATTTCAAACGGAACAGGGCTCCGTCTAGTAGCACCATCATACTCGTTCAGATCGACAGGCTGACGTGGCACCTTCGCCAGGTCAAAAGCCCACAGCATCTTCGTTACGGCGAGCCAGATTTCGCGCTGTGCAACGACTATACCGGGGCAGATGCGCCGGCCAGCGCCAAAAGTCCAGTGGTCGCGCAAGTGCGGATCAGCCAGCCTTGCAGACTCGGCAGAAGAAAGGCTGTCATCGAAGTAACGGTCAGGCTGCCCCGAGTCGTTAGTCGTACGATGAGATTCTCACAGGAGTAGAAATGGCTTACGTTGAACTCGACGGGATCAGGCCATCTTGCTGGAGTCTCGACAATCATAGACGCCGATCTACCCTGTGCATGCAGCTTCGTGATGGGCTTACGCTCACGTACGCGTTGCGGGTCGGCAGCCTTCGCTAATCCGCCTTAGTGGCTCCTGTAAGCTGCTTACGGGGCAGACATGGCTAACAATAAGCGAGCATGTCACTGCAGACGAGTCGCATGGACGCTTTGACCGCTGACATCGGCCCCACGTGAGAATGGACAGCGATGTTCCAAGCTGCTTACGGAACGGCTCACCCCTGATCACTGTCGTCGACTGTCGCTGGTCACCGTGTCCAACTTGCTACATCGGGCTTGCGCGTGCGACTGAGAGCCGTGCCTCAGATTCTAGTAGAGCAAGCACTCATGATGGAGATGTCCTATTTGAGGATGCGACGACCAGCTGTCTGTCTAACGATAACGCTTTGCATTCGATCAGGATGAATTCGATACCGGTGGACCTTAACCTGGTTCGCTTTTCTCGAATTGATGGCAAAGCCTACTTTTGGCATCGTGACTACCCGCAGTCGATCCAGTTCGTGGTGAATGGTGCATGGACATCAAAGCACGTGTTATTGGTAAAACAGTACGCTTTCTACTGCCCGTATCGCCTCTCTCAGATTAGGCTAATATCAGACAGGGGACCCATGGATGAGAACATGAAGAGGATCGTGGAAGAAGCGGAAAGGTTGCTATCCCGAAACCAAAGCGCGATCGAGACACCTAGGCCCTCCCAACATCCAACTTTTCCGTCCGTCCAGTCCTACAATGCAAAGGTTTCGTGGGAGCCCCCATCTCACAAGCCTGTCGGCAAACGCACGACGCTGCAGAGACGACTGCTTCCCGCATCTAACCCAGGCCCATCGGCATCTGTACGAAAACATCCATACCCCCAGGCCCCCAGGGGACAGACGCAGCCCAGACAGGGCACCACGGGCGGTCCCTATCCGAGACTCGATTATCCCAGCATGTAGAACGGCAACTTGTAGTCATACCGTTGGCCCGATGCAGCGCCCATCGTTTCCAAGGAGGATATCTACAACCGGTGTGTGGTTGTACCGTGCCAGTGTTCGTACTGCACAACCAATGTGTTTGTCTGAATAGGGTCGATAATGATAAGTGGCATGATTGTTTCTAGCTTCAATGTGAAATCAGTGATGGTAGTGAGGAGAATATCAATTCCTGTCGTCGCTCTGTGGTACCGTGCTTTGGGTGCAGGCAACTTGCTACAGTGCAAACCGTCCTGGGAGGTACGCAGCGGAGGCAGTCAATGGAGTCAATATTGATATCGCCTTCCTCCGACCGTGTATGCATCAGTGGACGCGGGTGATCTTTTGCCGAGTATGTGGTACTTGCTGCTTTTCCTATACGAGAGGATGGTCACATGGGTGTTTTTTGATGTTGGAAGTTAGGCGTGGCTCGTGTCACTACGGATCGTTGCAGAATTGGAAGATGGTAATCAGTGTATGGCATGACACGCAGATGGGTACGTGATCTAAATCTTGAGGGAATCGCTAGTGACATTGTGCCCGGCTCCAACCACCGAACTGTTCCTCGGGATGGGGAAATGGGGATTGTGCAGCTATTTTCTTGGCTGCGACTATCTATATATCGTACATGATCGTTGTCAACACAAGCTTTTCCCTCACGAGCACCGATGCATGAAATGCGGTAGGCATCCTTTGCATTCGTATGCTTCTGTAGCACAAGCCAGAGGCAGCCTGCGTACTTGAGGTAAGTAGCGAAACATGGCCGTATCTTCATGATGGCAAGGCCAAAAGGGTCTCTTTGTAAATCATAAAAGGAGTACTTAGTATATACCGAGAAGTACAGTCGGCGATAGAGTTATAGGAAGTGACGCCGGCCTTGCGCGCCAACCGGCGACTTCTTACCCAGCATGATTCTCCATCATTGTAACAAGGACAACTGAAACTCCTTCTCGAGCGGAAGATCTCGTGAGCTAAAACCCACCCTAGCGTAAAAGGACTTTTGGGGCAAGGTCCAGGTTTGTGCAGCTGTGTTCCAGTAACTCAAGTCGCGCCGTGCCAGAACAAACCCGACTTCTTTGGACTCCCCTGGCCTTAGGAAGAGCTTCTCAAACCCTCTCAGGCTTTTCACCGGAGCGGCAGCTTCTTCGGGAAAGGCAAGGTACAGCTGCGGAACTGCCGCATTGGCAAATGGCCACAGGTACGTCTCATGCATAGTCTGGAGGCAAAGTCAGTTGCTGTGACCATAGCAGCCCGCAACCACTCGATCGAGGCCTACCTTATCGTCTACGTTAGAGCTAACTGCCTCGATGGTCGTTCCGTTGACGTTGACGGTGGGGTTCCGTTGAATCTCCTGCTCGTTGGCCACGTAGTGCTTCGTTGCTGCCTGAACGCCTGTCAAGATAGGCGATGAAGGCAATGGTCATGTGATCCTAGCCACGTGACTGAATAGCGCTATTATCTGGTCAGGAGCCTAGCTTGAGTAATACGACAATTCTTACACCCCACACATTTTGACAACGCCCGCACGCTGGATCCCTTCGACAGTCACTGCGACGAGTTCGCCTGAGAGATAGGCATCTAGACTGAAGCCCTCCCAGTTGCGCCCGCCAAAGGGAGATCGCCCCAGCGGGCCAACGACCGGGCCTAGTGCAACATGGGCGCCCTTGGCACGAAACTCCCGGCCCATGTAGAACGCACGTTGATGGGCGAGCTCAAGGTCAAAGGATGCTGCTACGGACAGCTGAGCCGAGTAGACGGACACATAGACGGCCGGGCGGATCGCCAGCGGCCCATTCTGCAAGCAGAGCCTGCTGAAGTTGACGCGGCTGGTTGGCGCTATGGTGCCCACACAGGGGCCCGTGGTACCTGAAGACGAGTTCAATTGCGTATCGTCCTGCAACGGAGCGCTCCCTACCTGTGACCATGCCGGCCTTTTCCGCGGGTGTCAGTTGGCCGGCGAAGTCTCTAGCTGCCTCCAGTGCTTCTTCCCACCCCCGGGCTCCGGTACTCTAGGCTGGACGATAAATCAGATGGCGGAGGAATAAGGCTTAGGATCCCTCAAGGGAAGGGTAGACAGGCGGGCTAGTTCCATATCGTGTATGCGCAAAGTGAAACTGCGCAGCGACTGCCGCGATGTGGCCGAGCCATACGATGGCGTATAGCATGGTCAAGATACGGAGATGAATGCAGCAGGTCCAATCTTGTATGTACGAAGAAGGCCTCATTCAACCTGCAGGATCAGATCCAGGCGACACACTCGTGCGTAGCTGGGTCTGCACAGCGGCAGCGCGTTGCGAGAAGCACTGTCAGCCTCGTGTTGAGCACTGCTTACGATACACGGATTTGGCAGCTAAAGCAGACATCCAGGAAATCATGCGCTGTGGCATTCCCGCGCATGGCCGTGACGCGTGAGCGATCTCATCATTCGTCCTCCCTACTTGTCGCAGTCGCCACAATATCGTGGACACAATCACTGCAACGGTCAGCGTCATGCTCATCTTCTACGTAGACAACTCCCACCGCATTGGCCAAGTGCTGCATCGTCAGGTTGACGAAAAGTTTTCTCGCCGCAACGGCGTGCTGACCGCCGGCGCCGGCAGCCTCACTTGCCCTATCGAGAATGACACTTTTCGGGTCAGCGAAAGACTATCTACGTGAGGAGGAGAAGGCTGAGTCGCGGAAACGGGTTGGTGAGTTGCTAGCAAAGCTAGCGATATAGCCAAAGACGAAATCAAGATGTGATCGGAGTGAGCTCTGGTGCTTGTGGAGAGATGGTGGATTGCGGCACGCGTGTCCAGTTCCGAGGCTTACCTGTGTAGACGGTGGATAGCAAATCTTGAGATGTATCACGACGACTCGTGTACCTTATGATTTCTGATCGTGCATGCTGATGCCCAGCCGTTCAATAGGCGGGACCGGAGAACGTCAACGGCTGTGTACGTCTCATGTGGATCCTCGCAGTTTGTGTCGCTGCAGTTCAGGGGTCAGACGGGGCAGACGCTAGTGGCTGCAGTTGCTGCAAAGACTACCTTTAGCGGGGCGCCCGGGATCCGACTCCGCGGGGTAATCTGCTTACGCTCTGTGAGGCGCACGTTGCCTGACTTGCTAACGCCTCGCGCGCCAGGGGCACGAACCGTAAGCATACTGACGTCCATGTAATCGTTCTGGGGGTGTGGTGCCCTAAGCCCCAGCGTCCGAACCTTGCGCGAATCTAGAGGCGCATGCGTTGCTCGCGTGGCTAAGCACTGGCGACCTCAGCGCTCGACGAAATGTCGCAACGCGCACGACTCGTCTAGAACGGTGCCGCTGGGACTTGCTTGTGCCCAAGGTAGGAACCGCACCGCTCCTGGGCCAGTTGTAACTCTGCCTCAGGGATGCCGAGCACAGCTCAGCCTTCAGGAAATTATTCTGGCACTTGAGAGCCCACAAACTCACGGCATAGTTTGCGCTGCCGGCCCATCACCTTTTCATCAAGCCGGTTTGCCGCACTCGCTAGTACACGGGCTAACGGTAAGCCCTGCTGGGTGGCGCGAACTTGGCCGCAGCTGTGCTTGAAGGAAGCCGCATTTGCTGAGCACAGATACATCTCATCACGAATACGAAAGGTGTTTACAACAGGGGCGATTATCGCGCAGTTGGGCGCTGGTATGGTTGAGAGAGTACATGCTGTGTGAATTGTAGTCCCCTAACTCAATTTACAATCAGGCCAAATGACGGCACTGTTCGCGACAAAGTTCCTGTTTACGACAGGGAAATTGCCACCGAGGGATCAAGGCTATCGATTCAAAGGCGACCATATCTCTGCCCCATGCCTGGTTGCATCTTCCTACGCTGTGGTTGTTGTGAGTACCGCTTTGAACGAGGGAGACCTCAGCGATCTGGCATGGTCACGGCTTGCGTCTGACATTTCGTGTATGCCCTGTAATTCATTGCTCGCTTCGGTACAGCGATGTTCTTCGACGTGGAGATAGCAATGCATATGCATAAGAGACGCAGCGCATGTTCGGGAGCCCACCTCGTGTGCCGTGCCGCGCAAGGAATGCACGTCCGACCAGTCGAATGTCTACTCGCTACACGCGATGGAAAGACAGAAGGCGTTGGTCGTCGGGGCTCCATTGCAATTTCCTGGCGCTTTGTGACCGACCGATGCCACTCAGTGATGTGGTGCAATGAGAGATTGTTCTATCGCAATTACTTTCTCCTGCATCTCCACTTCAGCCTGGCTTGGTGTGAGGCAGGCCATGCAGTGCGATAACCCCTGTGTTAGGCCTGCGCACCAATCGACGCAGATGCAACACCCGCAAACCCAACCCAGCTCTGTCTGGCGGGAAGGAGACGGATAAGAAGTTGTGATGTAAAACTCCCGGTGGAGCAGGTCGTACAGTTCGGCATTGATGTGTATATTCCAATCGAGCCCTGCTAAGAATTGCCTCTCCATCAAATTCACCTCCACGTTCGAGAAGCCGGGAAAGCCGCATTCAGGAATAGCACTGAGATCGGCCCAGCAAGCGTTGTTCATGCTGTCATCGTTATGGACCTTATGCGCGAGCATCAAGGCAGCTAGAAAAGTCCGATGAGGGGTAGACGGGCGACCTATGAGACCAGGAGGCAGGCGATTCCGGAACCACGATAGGTATATGAGGCTGATCATGAGTTCTGGGACGGTGGTGCAAGACCGGATGGTAACGTAGTGGACGAAGTCGTCGATGGAAGGAAGATAGGCCACGTCCACGCCTGGCTTATAGGCGGATATGTGTGGTACAATCGTGGCCACTTTCTCGGCGACCTGGTCGATGAGACTGGAGAGTAGAGCAAGCTGGGTGAGGTACTGAGACATGCTGAGCTGGTAGCAGAGAGGGCATACGTGCGCAAAATGGCGAGAGGAGGGAGGGTTATAAATTCATGCACCGTTCGGGCTTCACACGGCTAGAATGGAGATCCCGCTGCAACTGCAACACTGCAGTGGTGTCTGCAGTCACCGCCTCGTTGATCAGTACAGCAGTTGTGTGAACCCACGGCAGACACCCCTAAGCAACGGTCTGTCCGCACAGGCACAAATCATTAGATTCGTAATCGCTCCGCCAAACGACTATAGCCATGTCTCAAACAGATCTTCCGCTGCCATCTGTAAGCCGACCTGGCTACTTGCTTATTAGCTCACTCTTTGTACTCTTGTTATCGCTCGCTTCGTGCCGTGTGTTGTCTTACGTCTGCCTCGTTCTTACACATCTCCGCCGTCTGGTGAATCTTTTCGGCATACCACCAGTTGGCGTCAGCACCAGGTTTTGTCGAGCATCAGCGACATCTGCACACCAGTCAGAGCCTAACGTGCATCGCCCGTAAGCGAGAAACGCCCCTCAGCGAGATGAGCCAACTCGACAGGCACCTCACACTCCCCCATACACTTCTAGAGATCTGAAACTGCCGTTCATCTACATTTTAGACACTTTTGCCTCTACTGCCACATTGCAGCTGGAAAAATAGGATGATTGTGGTCGAGCTGTAACGCCAAGCGGAGGCCCATTTGACACGGGTTAAGCTCGGAGGACATGTCCCCCAAGCTCAAGCATTTGGGTGATCAGAGACGATGTGCACCTCGGTGGCATATATCGCCGTAGCAGTTGCAGATTGCGTGAAATGGGGTCCGTAGTGATCGAGCAGGGGTGAGAACTAAAGTGGTTCCCAGCGCAACGCGCGACAGGACTGTCGTTGCGACCACAACCACCGTATTTTGATTATTACAAGATACAGGGTGATAGAGAAATACGTGAAGAACAAGAGCGCATACGCTGCAAGTCCATAAGTGAATGTGGCGAGACGGCGGCTTGCAAGCCCCTGTGGTGTGTGCCGATCCTGGGACATCAACCTTGACGAACGGAAAGTGAATTCTAGGTGCTTTCTCACCTCTGTCTCTTTGAAACAGCCGTAACGAGAGCTCGTGAAACATGCTCACGGGTTCGCACAGACATGCACAGAGTTATGGACCGCCTGGGTCTATAAGGGCTTACGTCGTATCTTAGTCAGTCCTGCGTCGGCGATGAGATGAAGTATCATTTTTTGGCTTACGCAATGTTTCGAAGGACATGTGGCAATGCAGGTCGAAGGGCATAGTGAAGCAGGAATAGAGGTTTCTGCTGGGGGATATCGATAGCACCTTCAGAGACCTGCTTATTGTAACATGGAACATCAAGCACAACAGGAATCCAAAGCCTAGCTGAAGATGTATATGCATGGTCTTGATTTAGTTAAATACCGTATCTCATTATCTCGCGAGGAAAGGGATCCCTCAATTCCAGCCAATGCTATTTTGATTCCGCCCGCCATCAAGACCGTGATCTTTTGTGCGCAGCTGGAGCGTGCCAGAGAAGCACATCACTGGCGTTGGATCCATTTCTTTCTAACGACTCACGGAAGATGGTATAACTGTAGTTGTCATTGAGCTGACCTCAGAATCGCCCTCGGTAAGGTTTTGCCGGGGGTTTGTTAGTTACACTGGGTCTGAGTTACGGTAACAAGGAGAGCTATTTGTCAGCTGTCTGCAGGCCTCTTTGGCTTCCGTAGGTGTGCAATTTACTATTCATGGTTCTATGACGCCTATTGTCGTCAGGTTGGAGACATTTAGGTACGCCTATTCAAAAGAAATGGTGCGTAGGCTCGGTGGATTCATTTGCAGAAACTAAGTTCCACCCCATCCACGCCAAAATGTCCTGATCGCAGCCCATCAAGCACTTCCAGCAAGGCGCTGTGTCCCTACTTTCTCGGACGGTTGAGTGAACGCTCCGACGTAGAGAGGTCCTCCACATACTGACAGCACCTCGTGGTTTCTTGGAAGCGATTCGGCATGGAGCTCGGAGCTGTAGGTGTGCGTTCGATTCGGGTCAGCCTCGCTGGGGTGGCTAAAGTAGTGGTAGTGATGAACCTCGAAAGCTAGGCTGCCAGCATTTCCATTGCATTCTGCGACTGTTTGCAGTAGGCTTGGTTTCCTTTGGGCACACTTCGGTCTCCTGCAAATCTGCGCAGCCCACCCTCGCTCATGTGGGGCGTTGCCGGATCGAGGTTTTCGACAAAGCAAACAGCGGTCCTTTTCATCGGCGTGGGCCATACCGTTCGCGAGGACGGGACTATTGAGACAGTCCCACTGTAGAGGGTGGCTGGGAGCTAACAAGGCCGTTGTACTTGTGAGGTAAGGAGAATGTCACATAGTACCTCCTGCAACTGGCAGGGCATGAAGTTTTTAGACGTACAGTACTGTGACTGAAGGATGCGGCTTCGATTTTGCCATCAGCGACGACACATGCGCTTGTCTAGAGGGTAATTGATATGGTTCACATGATACTGATGGCTGACGCTTATTTAAAAGCCAGTAAGCAGATATTGCTAGCAGACCGTCTGGAAACTGTATGCAGGCAGGCAACGATAAGCTCGCTATACGGAAAAATGGCGGTATGCATGGGTATGCCAAACAAACTGCAGAAAGCATTGTCTCAAAAGCGGCTTACGATACCCAAGTAATGAGGCATGAATCACGAAATGAGGTTCCCGTTTGACTTTGAGCAAGCACTTGTTTCGCATGTGCGTTCAGCAATATCGCAAAAAGATTTAGGTCTCATAGTCTCCATGGACTCGTGTATGATGTAAGCTGACCATGCTCCTAGATCAGCGGGGTCTTCGATGTCTGTCTTGTCCCCGTTGCGGATTTTCCCGGCAGATATGGCCTTTCAGCAGCGGGATCATGGCTCGGTTTCACAATCTACAAGGTCTCTAACATCCTTGCGTTGCACGCTCTAAGCACTTGTCGCAGTCAAAGCCGGCTTTATAATCAGTCTGCCATTATATAGATATAGATGTTGTTGCTTATTGACAGATGGCCCTACGCCACTTTAGAGTGCTACAATTGGCGGTAGGGCTGCTAACTGCTAATGCTTGGAGAATCAGAGTAGAGTACCTGCGTGGAACCTCGATACTTCAACGTTGTCTACTGTTGAGTGACCCATGTGATGCCCTCGAAGATGACACCAAGCCGTCTCGTGATGCGGCCTTCATAGCACGCCTAGATGGCCCTCAATACTCTCAAACAGCTCTCGGAAACCTGAACGCAAGAAATGTCATAATTTGATACAGACAAGGGTTTTCGATGTTGTGTTCATATCCAGGCTGGTCCTTCCACTGTTCGAACCAGGCATGGCTAAGGCTTCGAATACAAACGGTTACGGTGCAACATGGTCGTTGAGGTTTCGCTCCAAATTACTGAGTATGACCATCATTTTCCTCGTTTCCTCGCTGTTTAAAATCTTTTCGTTTTCCAAGTTTCTCTCCTTGAGTTTAAGGATTTCCTTTTGGAGTCCAAGGATTATCCACTCGAGTTGACCGTTTTTCTCTTCGAGTTTAATGTGTCTTTCCTTCATTTCAATGATTTCCTTCTCGAGACGAACCTCCTTCTGCGTTTGGTTGTTGCTATTCGCTTCACACTCTGCTACTCGTTCTTTGCAAAATCTAGTAACTTTGCGGAGGTATTTCAACTTCTCTCCTTCGAGGGTACGGTATTTGTGATCCTAGCACCTAGTCAGTGGACGATCGGAAACATTTGGCAGAAGACTGACAGGGTTGTGCGAAGCCTGGTTTGCCGGCTGTAGGGGATGTGGTTTTGAGCCTCTTATCCTTTTGCTTGGGAATCGCTTTTCGTTCTTGCTGCTTTCAGTAAATCCGGTTATGCCGCCTAGACGGTCTTCGGACTTGCGCTCTCTCTTTTGGATGTGAGTAGTGGAGGGTAAATTGGGTTCGTCCTGTATAGGATCCGTCTGGTTCAAGTCATCCTTTTGGCTGTTTGGGATTACTTCCTCTTCGTCAGTGTCCGGTTTCGAGAAATTGCCTGAATTTCCCTTTTCATGAGACTGTTAGCAGATGGTTCGTGTGCAAAAATTGTCATTACAATCAAAACCAACAGGAAAGCTTTCTTACCTGTCCAGAAGTTGGGCAGTGGCGAGATTGGTATGGCGATGGAGATAACTTCAACGGTTCTGATAAGCGTGATTGAGAATCCATGTTGAGGAAGTGAGGCAGAGAAGCGTAATGGTCGAGTGGAACTTCCAGGAGAGACTGGCTCTTTAAGTACTCTCCCCTGCCCCTGGTCAGAAGTCAGGCAGCAATGTCGCCAACTGATACATGCCGCCTTCATCCTGACTTCAATGCCACCCCCTTGATCCGGCTTCAAGGTAGTGCCTAGCCAACAGCAGAGCAAAGATTTGCTCATCTATGCAACGTGGCTGAGGGTCGTCTGATTTCAAGAATGGACTAATCTTCCACCACTACAACGTATTCTAATCTTGGCCGTTCCTCCGTCCCTAAAGGAGTTTGTTTAGCGGTATCACTAAAATGCTTAGATTCCATAATCATGTATGACTAATCTGTGGCGCGAGTCCAACCATGTTCCTTGTGTCCGCGGCATGTCCGATATCTGTTTCGTGACCCTTGCGGATTGTCCAGACAGAAAAGGCTCTCCAAAAGCGGAATCATGGCTCAGTTTCATCACCTGCAAAACTTTGATTTGCCTGGGTTGCGTGCACTAGGCGCCTGTCACAGCCAAAGCCGGCTTTAGAGTTGATCTGACCATAGGCAGATGTTCCGACGCCACCCTGATAATGCTTCAATCGGAGCAGCACTGCTGACTGCCAGGGTCTGAACATTTGGAGCACACTGCCTTTGTGAATCAATGATACTCCACGGTCATCTGCTGTTAGCTGCGACACAGGCAATGCGAGTAAGATATGCGATAACCCTAGAAGATGATAGAAAGCTGTCGTTTGGTACGACCGTAAGGGCACGCCTGGATAAATGAGACAACAAGTTTCGCCGTTGAGTTCATACTAAGCCTGATCTACTCTCGTCCAATCTGCGGAATACTAGACCCTGTTCCCTCATGATCCTGACCGCCAGATTTCGAAACTACCTGTTTTTCTCGCTTTCCCGTTTTCAAAACGTCAATCTCTATCAGTAGCTTTCCAACGATCTGCTCCAATTGTTTGACGGTCTGCTCCACTTTTTTGATCCCGCAGTAGTTTTCATCAATCCGTTTACTGAGATGTTCAGTTATATCATTGACGGATGCTGTATCCAATCCTTGACCAGGGTAAAGCTCAGGGGTCTCGCTTCGAGCGTTGCTCGTCTTGCGTTTCTTCCTGTTTCCCTCGCTATCCTCACTGTCTTCTATCTCTTTTTCTGCGAGGGTTCTGTTGAGAGGTTGTCTTCGCTTTTTGGATCCGCCAGAGAAGAGTCGTTTGGAGGCATCCTTACGGATATCAATCTAGTCTACGGTCAGCGATATACAAAAATATATGACTTCGCACATACCTCATCATTTTGAATAGACACTGATGACGGCATCTCTACTGTGATGTTTTCACTCCCAGCAGAGTTCTGGTGTGCGAAATCAATGACTTTGGTATCGGCGCTGTTTTGGGCTACCTGGCCTTCGGCAAGTCTCCGCTGCAACTTTTTACTCGAACCTCTTGTCTTTATATGATTGTTAACAAACCACTCGTGCGCAAGGATTGGGGTCACGGTTAAAATGTACAGAGAACCTTTCTTACCTTTCTTGCACTGTGGTCAGGACGACGTTTTGTAGGAGATAATGACTTCTCCAGTAGTGATGCGCGAACCTGGGTTTCCATGTTGAGGAAGTGAGAGAAATATGAGCAATGGTAGAACAAGCTTGCAGGAGAGACTGGCTCTTTATATACCCTCCTCTACCCCTGAAAAGAGGGCAGGCAGTAATGTCGCCAGCTGACACCGCCTCCATCTTGGCTTCACTGCCGCCCCCTTGAATTTCTCTTC
>BCGR01000033.1:0-39379 GCA_001599375.1 Phoma herbarum
ATCCGATACCTGTCCGACTCGGACCCTAGCCAGATCCTGGTTACTCACAAGCCCCTATCTTGACCCTGGACTATCAGATTGTATAAAGGCAGCATGGGTAGCAAGGTAGACTGACAGCTTTTGAGTATCCTTCGTACAAGACCTATAGGAATAGAGGAATCTCCTGTGTCCCAAATCCCAGTGCTCCCATACACCTCGTAGCGGATTCCCACACGTCTCGGAGCCCTCTATCATCCTGCGTCGTTACATTTGGCCCCTATTGGCATAAACTAGGCTAGCATATTTGTTTTGCGTTAGGAGGAGCTTAAAATAGTTTTCAATCGCAAGTATGACTACAAGCAAGCCCTCTGCGAGGATCCTAAGGTTATATAAGGCTGGTTCACCCTTATATCTAATGTTAAAGCCAAGTATAGTATCCTAGACGACGACACGTACAACTTCGACAAGACAGGCTTTATAATAGGCTAGATAAGTAGGGGGGTAGTTGTTACAGATGCAGGGAAGCCAGGACAAGCAAAGCAGATCTAGCCTAGCAACCGGGAGTAGGTGATAGTTATTAAGGGCATTAATGCCGCAGGATGGGGTATTCCAGCCTATATTATCTTCAAAGCCCGCTAACACCTGTCTAACTAGTACAAGGACGATACCCTTCCTTAAGACTAGGTTATCAGCATCTCCGAAAACGGCTGGACTACTAACGAGCTTGGTTTTAACTAGTTGAAGTACTTTAACAGGTATACAAAGACGCGCACTATTAGCACCTACCGTTTGCTAATTATCAACAGTTATAAGAGCTATAACTCTGCAGAATTTACGCAATACTATAAGGATTAGAAGATTATAAGCCTATATATGCCTGCGCACTTATCGCACCTCCTACAGCTACTTAATATAGCTTATTTTACTCCTCTAAAGAAGGCGTATAGGGATAAGGTTAATAAGCTTATACGCAACTAGATTAACTATATTATAAAGCAGGAGTTTCTGCTATGCTTTAAAGCAGCTTAGAAGAAAGCTATAACCTCTAGCAACATCCAGGGAGGGTTCTAAGGGGCTGGGTTAGTCCCTTTTAACCTAGAATAGGTTATATTAACCCTTAATATAAAGCTGCGCACCCTATCACCACTACTACCTACGCACAGCGAGCCCTAGCAGTTACAAACCCTAAGCAATACCCTAGAATTTAAGTTGCAATCAGCTCTAATTCAAGACAAGTATAAGAGGGAGCAGGGTAGCTTACCAAATTCTATTCTAAGCGCGCTTGAGCACTATGCAAAGGGGGGAGCAATTCTATCGCATAAGCTGGCTTTAGCACAATAGGAGAACATTAAGCTTCAAGCAGCCCTAGCAGCTGCTACAGAACGTAAATCGCGCAAAAGGAAGCAAATTTAAGAGGGAGAGTCTCTTCCGGTTAAGGAAGGCCAGCGGCTGGCAGCTCTGGCGGAGTTTGGGGCGCGTTGTAATAGAAAGAAGGGGAAGGAGCAGTCGCGCGCTAAAGGGGGTGAACCATCCTAATGACGCTGTAGATGGTGCGGAGAGGGTGGGCACAATGCACGAATGTGCAAGAATAAAGTAGAAGAGGTCTCTAAGTAATATTACAGCTTGTTTTGCCTTATGCAGCGCCTGTTTGTAGAGTTTTGGGCCATAATAGGGTCAGTTGTAGTGGGGTCTTGGCAAAAGTGATCCACTCGCCTGTGTGATCCACTCGCCCGTTGTGTACGTTATATACAAAGATTGCAAAAAAACACGGCGTTGATTGCAATACGCTGTCGCGCGCGCACCGAGGCGTGCAGGTACCCCGACGCGTCGCCAACGAGAGTCAAAAGAAACTCAACAACCAACAGGAGTTGGATCTAGTTAAGTATATACTGCAGTTGTTAGAGCGTCACTCAGCACCCACCAGGCGTATGATACAGAATTTCGCATCCTCAGTTACCTTACAGCCCTGCTCTGATATGTGGGTTCAGCGCTTCCTCCACCGTCACCACGAGCAATTAAAGTACGCGTAGGTTACCGGCATGGACTCAAATCGTCACAACGCTGAGTCCTAATACAAATATAAGTTGTACTTTCAGCTGCTACAGCAGAAAGTCACTCAATACAACATTCTGCCAGAGAACACCTACAATATAGATAAGAAGGGCTTCGTGATTGGAGTACTGGGCAGGACTAAACGAGTGTTCAGCCGGCGTCAATATGAGAAGAAGGAGGTCAGGCAGGCTCTCTAAGATGGCTCACGTGAGTAGGTGAGCCTGTTAGCAACGATCTGTGCTGATAGTACTGCTCTTCCGCCTGGCATCATCTTTGCGTCAAAGAACTCCACCATACAGAGCCGCTGGGTGGCCGATGTTAACCCAGAAAGGCACTCTATCCACGTCACCTCATCGCCTACTGGATGGACCAACAATGATATAGGATTGGCTTGGCTTGAACAGGTGTTCGATCGATACTCTAAGCCAAAGGCACGGCTGAGGTATCGGCTGTTAGTTGTGGACGGCTATGGGAGTCACCTAACCCAGGATTTTCTCGAATACTGTCACCAGAAGCGTATCATATTGGCAGTGTTGCCACCTTACAGTACCCAGACGCTGCAGCCGTTGGATGTAGTCTGCTTCAAGCCTCTATCGTCTGCCTACTCTAACGAACTGGATGACCACCTCCAGCAGTCTCAGGGCCTCTCTCCACTGTCAAAAGCTGACTTCTTTGCCCTGTTCTGGCCTGCGTGGGTATCTACGTTCACCAAAAACCTCATACTAAAGGCCTTTGAAGCCACCAGCATACACCCCATCAAGCCCACCGAACACCAATCTTTTGATTTTTGGGTCTCCTTCACAGAGGCTCCAAAAATCCCAGCAACCGATCCGGCTCACCGCGGCCACCTCGGGAGTACCTCTGGCGTCCGCCTAGGCCTCCTGCGCGACGCGCAAGGAGCTTAAGAGGATGGCAGAGTCTCCCTCTTCCCATCACACGGGGTCCCCAGACCCCGAGTCCCCTCAACATCTCAATTCCCGCGCCTCAAGACGGCTTCAGAGGGACGTGCACCATCAAGCACCCCCGCTGAGCAGCCAGAACCCCGGTGGAGGCGCTCCCAAACCCCGAGTCTACGATGCCGTCCAACGCTACATCACTGAGACTCAGCAAACTGTCCAGCTTCGGAACACAATCACCAAGGCCTTCGCCGCAGCTGTAGACCAACACGCAGAGGGCTATACTGACCCTCAGGAAGCCAGGATCGCCGCAGAGCTGCAGCAGAAAGTCATCCAGGCTCTGACCTCCATCTCCCCAAGCAATTCCCCCCCAAGCTCCCGCTGGAGCAGCGACACCAATCACAGCAACCCCGGGAGCCAAGAATCAGGACGCCGCTCCTGGGCGGACGTAGCCAGAGACCCTCAAATCTCAGCGCCAAAGAATAGGGGTAGCGGCAGGCCCCTGTTCCCTGCTAGGTCCCGGCCGGGCCCACCAGCTAAGCCAAAAGAAGACAATCGGATCTTTATCTCTATGTCTAATCCAGCAACGCGATTGCATCGACCCTCTCCCTTTGCAGTAAGGCAGGCGGTATGCAAGAGTGTAGAAGGAATCACCCTCCAAGACATCCCCACTGCCTCGCCAATCAACACTGGCTGGGCGATTACGCCAGCAAGTAGAACCATTAGAGACCAACTTCTAACCCAAGAAAACCAGGAGCTTGTGGTAAAAGCCCTGGGCGGAGATACAATCAGAGTCCCAGAACACTGGATCAACTACGCTGTACAAGGGGTACCCAGCTCGTTCCGGACTCTAGACGGCACCGAACTACCTACTACCACCCAGCTGGTCGAGGAAGAGGTCCGCTCGCAAACAGGCAAGCAGCCAGTTAGCTGCAGAACCTCCCGACACGGGGCCAACCAGAATGGCTTGACTACCTGGATCATATCATACAAGGAGCCAGTCCGCTCGTTCCGACTCTTTGGCACCAGCCAATTCTCTAAAGAAATCCACAAACACCCTACTATACAGCGACACGACCCAGGCTGCCAACAATACTGCAACGCCGCCCGCTGTACTCGGCTAGCCCGCTGTGCGCACTGTGGCGACCGCACAGATAGACACCAAGGGCCTTATGGGGACAACTGTCCTCATAAAGCCAAGTGCACCAACTGCCATGGCCCACACCCAGCCAGTCACTCCAACTGCCCCGCTGCCCCTCGCCGGGTGCATGGACACATCATCAAGCCCACCAAGACTGAACTAAACGCTATCCGCCGCGCAGGCAGAGCGACATACCAGCATCTATACAGGACGGTAGAAGAGACGCTCAACCAGGCGACGCCGCAGCATGAGGAGACCCTTAATCAGGCATCGCTCCAGCATGAAGATACCCCCCTGGAAGCCGCGCAGGAGATACCGGCCCCCCACCCTCCTCCACGGAGGAGGGCACTAGAGGAGGATAGCAGGGCAGCTACAACTAGAACAAGCAGCGCCTCTCAAGCATCCTTACCCACCACTGGCAGAGAAAAGAGACCAAGACGAGCTGCTGCAGGCCGTACGAACCTGAATGTAAGGGACATGTCAGCCAACAGTCTGCTGCCACGACCAACCATCTACACTGACCCCTCGACCTCAGAGAGGGAGGACATCAGCATGAGCGATGAGTCACCATCTACATGTTAGGACACCAACACACACCTTCCGCCAGCAACAGGCAACGACAGCCCAGCCAGCAGAGAGACCAGCTCCGCATATGCTGGGCCAACGTCGGCAGAAGCTCACCCTGCCACATTACAATCCTAGAAGCGGCCTTTCAGAAGGACATAGATGTGGTATGCGTCCAAGAGCCTTTCACCTGTGCCAACTCAAGGACCTCCACCCACCCAGGCTTCAGACACCTCGCACCCATTAGCACCTGGGACGCTCCTAACGCACTAGGCGCAACCCGCCCTCGGGTGATGACCTACATCCGCAAAGGATACCACTTGAAGCTCCAGGCTAGACAAAGCCTCGATCACCCAGACCTGCTGTGGGCTGTCGTGAACGGAGTCTCGATACTCAACTGCTACAGACAGCCACTTACTCCTGACGTACTCCAATACGTCACGCACCTTACACCCCCCCAACACTGCCTCGTAGGAGGGGACTTTAACGTCAGGCACGAATCCTTTGAGCCTTCTGTTTCCGCAGCCAACGGCGGCATAGAGCTCGCCAGGTGGGCTGTCAACGCCTCTATGGACTACATTGGTGTGCTGGGGCAGCCAACACACTGCGCTGGCCATGTCCTTGACCTTACTTTCTCTAACATCCCATTTGCCCAGTCTGCTGTTGATGCGAGCATGCATTGCGGGTCAGACCACGAGACAATAGTAACCTCTGTCTCTACTTCCACGCTCGGTACTCCGCACCTAGACCAGCACCACTACAGAGTTCCAGAGGCAAGCCTACTTAAGTTCACTGGGCTGGTGGAAATAGGCGTCCAGAGCATCCCTGACCCGCGCACTGCACAGGACGCCGCACAACTAGACAACTGTGTCGCGCTGCTAACAGAGACTGTGCAGCACTCTATACAAACAGCGGGCAAGCTCGATCGCAAGGAAGGACGCGCTGCGCCTTGGTGGACTCAGGAGTGCAAGACTACCTACCAGGCCTACAAACACGCCAGACAGCTCGGCTCTGGCAGTCTACAGSAAGAGAGACAGACCTTCAAGACTACCGTCCGACAGGCCAAGAGGAAGTACTGGAGGCATGTTATTGACAACGCCAAGGACGACAAGGACCTGTTCAAGATCATCGCCTGGCACAAGCTTACACCAGAGAATCAGGACACTCTTCTTATAGTGAACAACACAACTATTTCAGACCCCTTAGAGAAGGCTGAGGCCCTGAGAGAGGAAGTCCTCAACCGGTACACAGCGGAGGACGACCTCGGATGCTACCCAGACCAGGAGAATGCAGCCACTCTCCCGTGGAGCACACACATCTCACTAGAGGAAGCCGAACGGAACACGATAGGGGTTTCCAGCACCTCACCAGGCACCGACCGCTCTACTGTGCGACTTCTCCGTGCTTGCTGGGCGCAGGTGGGTCAACTCATACGAAGGATCTTCCAGCGGTGCCTTGAACTCAACCACTTCCCAGCACAGTGGAAGCTCGCCGAGGTGGCCATGATACCCAAGGTAGGGAAGAAGGACCGGACATCACCCCGATCCTGGAGACCGATAGCACTGCTCTCCTGCATCGGAAAGGGCCTCGAACGGACGGTGGCTAGGAGAATCGCGTGGACCGCCATGACCCACAAGATCCTCAGCCCCCAGCATGGAGGCGCCCTCCCGAAGCGCTCTGCTGTAGATCTTACTGCAGCGTTTACCCACGACACGGAAGCTGCGTGGGCAAAAGGCCAGCATGTCACAATGGTCACCTTAGACGTGCAAGGCGCCTTTGACGCYCTCCTCAAGAACCGCCTGCTGCACCGGATGGCCGAACAGGGCTGGCCACAAAGGACCATCCTCTTTATCAACTCTTTTCTCACTGATCGAAGGGTCCAAGTCCGCCTAGGCCAAGCCACTACCCCTAGCTATCCAGTCGCCTGCGGCACACCGCAGGGCTCACCTCTCTCCCCAGTCCTGTACRCACTGTACCTGGCAGAGCTGCTGTCTGCAGACACGAAAAGAAGATTCGGATACGCAGATGACATATGCCTGTATCGGGCCTCACACTCCCTAGATGAGAACGTCCAGCTGCTAGCAGCAGACCTACGACAGATCAGAGCATGGGGTACAGCTAATAAGGTCACCTTTGCTCCGGAAAAACAGGAAATGATCCACCTCACTCGACAGAAGAGCAGCTACGCGCCACCCTGTGTGGTAGACGAGCAGCTTACAATCAACCCAATCTTACCAAGCGGGTCAAGAACCCAGCCAGCTCTCCGATGGCTAGGGATCTGGTTCGACCGCAAACTTACCTTCAAGCGACATGTAGCCACACATAACGCGAAAGCGGCCAAGGTAGCCTACCACATCCGCAGCCTAGCAAACACGGCGTACGGACCACCAGCCAGCTCCCTCCGCAAGGCCACTATTGCTTGCGTATATCCGTCCCTCCTATATGGGGCCGAGTGTTGGTACAGAGGCCGCACTAAGCCTCCACGCACACTGAAACCTGGCAGACCAGCAGAAGTTAGCACCTACGTCGGATGGCATATCGGTGTCATGGACAAAACACTGGCTGTAGCAGCAAGAGGTATCCTCCCAGTGTGGCGAACAACCCCTACTGCTACTCTCTTCCGAGACGCCGGACTACCCTCAGCTGCCACTGCGCTAGAAGAAGCCAAACTCCGTTTTGCGACCCATCTACGCACCATAGATGCAGAGCACCCACTGGCCAGCCGCACAGCAGCCATAAGGATGAGCATAGGCCGGACAGCTGGAAAGCTGCAACGAATGCGGACCAAAGTCCAGTATCTAGGATCTCTTCTGCCGGAGATACCTAGGACGATACTGACAGCCCCCCACTACTCGCCCGGCTGCCAAACAGACCCAACGATGGGCATAGACAAAGAGACCGCAGCGAAGGCCTTCAAAGAATGGTGGGCCCACCTGCCGCCTTCAGACGTGACTGTCTTCTCAGATGGCTCTGAGCAGTACACAAAGGAAGGAGAGAAGCGGGTCACCTACGGCTTTGCAGTGTACCAGGACGGAAAACAACTTCATACTGGACGCGGGTCGCTTCACCCTACCTCACACGTCTTTGACGCGGAAGCAGTAGGCGCATGGAGGGGCCTCCAGCACACTATAAGACAACCAGCGCTCCGCACTCGCCGCATCTGGCTGTGCATAGACAGCACCTCCGTCATATGGTGCCTGAAAGGCAGCGCACCCCCTACCTCTCAATGGGCCTTCCTGGAGTGTCACGGCGCTATGGAGACCCACGACGTCTCTATCAAATGGGCCCCTGGGCACCTAGGCATTGAAGGAAACGAAGCAGCAGATAGGCTGGCAGACCTAGAAGCCCATTATCCGCCACTCCCTACTGGAAAGGCTGCTATGCCTACACTCTCAGGCATTAAGTCAGTAGCCCGCAAGACGCTACAACGCACACAACAGACCTGGTGGTCCGAAAAGAGAGCTAAGCTCTCAAAATGGTACAAAAGATGGGACTTAGGCTACTCACTAAACAGCAGACTTCCCGAATTAGATCTACCAAGAGCCACCCTGGCTAAACTGCTCTCGATCCGATCTATGCACGGCGACTTCGCCTGGTACCACCGAAAGTTCAGCCACAACGACGCAACACTTGTCTGCTCGTGCAGACGCGACAAAACGCCAGAGCACCTTGCGCTCTGCCGCAAGACCATAGGAGCTTTTGGCCGATGGCCACTTCGACCAGCTATACCACCGTCCAGCCGGAATGATGGCCTAGCGTATATTGCTGCGCTGATTGGGGATCCAGAGGCTTTCGAAGCCTTTCTCCAACTCACACAGTACTACACCAAGGTCTGCCCCCGGTAGCTTACCCTGTGCTGCAACAGCAGCAAACGACCGTACTTATTCCTTATCCTCTTTCTTACTCTCCCTCTCCCTCTCTCTCACTTCTCTGGCACCTACTTGCCTCTGAACACACACAAGGGATCCACCCTAATGTACACAAATTGCTCAGTCTCCCCAGCTGGAAGGGGAGCTGTAGCTTGATATGGTAGCAATACCCGCGCAGGCAAGAAATGCTTTCTAAGGTAGTGTGTTCGCACAGTAATTCCATAGCTTAGCACGTCGTATATGCCCTTCGGGAGGCGAGATGGTGGACTACGTCCCCATCAACCAGACGTAAAATAAATACCAACCAACCAACCAACCCCTTCAGCCCAGCGTCATCCTCCAACGCTTTGCTAAGGACACCCCTGAGGCCTCTGACGGCAGCACAAGCTCTTCTTCAATCTACTCTGGCAAGGATTGGCTCAAAATTGAGACTCTGTTGCGAAAAGTAGTCAGGGATGAGACTAGCAAGGAGCTGAGGAAGATTAGCCGCTCGCTCCACCACATCTCAGTCCAGAACCAGCTCCTCCACCATGAGAACCAAGGCCTTAAAGAGGCTCTTAAGACTCAGAAGAAGCATAAGAACAAGAGCAAAGCTCTTCAGTTCCAGCCTCGCAAGGAGTATCACGGTGGAGCTGAGTTCTACTCTCCCAGCAGAGTTCAGAAAGCACGCTTAGATGAGAAGACCAAACAAGAGAACTAGAAGGCAGAAGAACTTCAAAAAGCAGAGATGGCAAAGCTCAGACACGCCAACAAGCTGTACAATGAAGAGATTGCACAGGAGAAGCGTGAGCAGCGGGTGACGGAGAAGGAAGAGCGTGAGCGTGTTAGAGCTGAGAAGGCCAAGGAAGCAGCCAAACGCAAGGCTCAAAGAGAGCATGATAAGCAAGCTCGCGACGCTGAAAAAGCTATACAATTGCCTCAAAAAGGCAAGCGTAAAGCTTCAACAGCTCCTGCAGCAAAAATATCAAAAAAGCGTCGCGTTGGGGCAGCTCAAAGTCGTGCTGTTGCTGCAAGTCCGCCTCTGCCTCCACGCACTCACACCACCCGCAGCGGCCGCACTGCTATTTTGTATAAATAGTGCTTCACAGGATACTTTCGCATACAATAACACATCACTCCACCAAAAAATCTCACGATTATAGCTATTGTACGTGGCTCTACAGCCTCATTTTTGCAGGTGCTTGTTAGGGTGGTTCGGCGCATTGCGCGAATCCGCGCATTGCGCGCACGGACACGGTAGTAGCTAAAGCAGGCGTGATAGCAAGAGAGAAAGAAAGAGCAAGGTAAGAAGAACACTTTGCAAAGTTGCGTGTTTAGTACAAGTAAACAGAACGCTTGTGTTGCGCGTTTGTGTAATGCGCGTAATAGGCTGCTGCAAAGCAGCGCGTTTAATATTGTTTTTATTTAAGCTTAAGGTAAAGAAGTAAAACAGGCGATGTGTTATGGCGTGACTGTAACAGCTGCAACTTGTGCTGCAAGTTAACAAGTTACACGCAAGTTGCGTTGCAAGTTGCAAGTTGCGCTGCAAGCTGCAGCATTGCTAGCGAGCCGCAAGCATCTGCCAAGGAGCTGAGGTCCTGCTAGAAGCATCTTTACCTGTCTGTCTGCACTGTACTGTAGCTCTTTAAGCTACGTCCTGTTAATTAACCTGCCTATATGGTCCTGACCTGCTGTAGATAGTTATTCTAAATTAACGCAATACTCTGATAGCTGGTTTCTTCCCTGCCTGCCTGCGACGTATTGTGCGAACGAATATGACCTAACCCTGCCCTGTAACATGATGTGGAATGGACACAAGGCGTAGCAGTGGATGATTCTATTGTGCAGGAAGCTAGAGGCAGGAGCAGCTAGGGATTTTGATGAGGCGAGGCGCTAGACAGGGGGTTAGTACGGCAGACTGATCTTGTAGGTGGTTTGTGATTGGCTGTAAATGGGAGTGAGCCCTCGATCTAGATAAGCATATATCTTAGAGAGAATGGTGACTCGGACGCAATAAGTCTTAGCATTCGGGCCGTTACAGTACCTATGGTCCGCTCCTAGCTTTATCTTGCGCTGCAATTCATCGTGGGCGAACTAGGACAGGAAGCCCACAGCACGCACCAATCCAAAGACACCATATCCGGTACATTCTTCGATCCCCCAACAAGTCGAACCCTTTCATAGCTTGAATGGACATAGCCACCAGTATTCCACCACCTGCAATTAACAGCGTCGCAGCCATCCAGTCTGCCTTGAAAAAGCCCAGTGATAGATATATAGACCAGAAAGTGACCGCTACGATCACACTCCACAGCGCGGGCTTCCGGCCCATCTCGACAACTAATGTCCGGCGTTTGCGCTTTTCATCCCCACGTTCATCACGGAAGTCTTGAGTATGGATAGTAGTGCCAATGATACCAAATGTCATCAGAAGCGTCCATTGCCAGGCCTTGTAACTCATACCGTCGCCAAGTCCAAGAGCAATGCTGAGCGCGCCACCAAACGTGCAGGAGAACAGCGCACCGCAGAACGCGTTTCGTGATAATCCGCTGTAATCACCGCCACCGAGGTCGTTGTATAGGGTACCCAGAACGCTCCACGCCATGTAGATAGGCAACAGTTCGAGACGGTAACTAACAGCGCAATTCAAAATATACGTGCTGGTCAGAACAGACACAGTATGCTCTTTACTAATGCGTCCCGCTGGAATGGGCCGCCACGGTTTGTTGATGCTATCCTCTGAGACTGAGGCTGTGTGACGTTGGTTCTGCAGACAAAATTGCAGGATCATGAGCCAGAGCCAGATCCACACGTAGGGAAGTCTTTTGAGGATAGCGAAAGCATCTTGGGTTGGCAAGTCGAGGATTGGGCCTGATAGGGCCGCGAAGGTGCCGAAAGCTGTGCCAGGGATGACGGTGTCCAGGACTTGGTCGTTCGTGAAGAGCAAGAGGGTCTTGATGTGGTACGGGAGGAAGACTTTGGAAGCTTTGGCCTGAACCGGGGGCGGCATCGTACTATAAAGTTGGTTGTAGTCACCTGTTTCCCCTTGTATATAGTCCTTAAACTTATATATGTTGTCTTAGGATGAAGCGCAGTCAATTATCTGAGAACGTCGGAAGGCCTCACGCACTCGGCCGGAGGGATGTTGAGCAATCCGCACAGGCTGCATGTTCATGGAGCACACATACTTTGGCGAAAGAGGCAGTGTGGGCACACGACCATTGCTGACACACAAACGCCGACGGTCAGCACTCTCTTGCCGATAAGCTTTGCGCTGTTCCTGGCCTTAGTGCTGACATGCTAACCGCCAGCGTTCTCCGCGGAAGGTGGGCCAGGCTGCTGACAGGGATGGTGGCTGTCAGCACTCTCTTCTCATTACGCCGCGTCCTGTTCCTCGTTCTGACCGTCATTGATTCCGTCGACATGATGGTGTCGCTCCAACCCGATGGGACCGCACGAAGGAAGAGGCACAGCTAGCGTCAAAGACGTTGAGCGGACGATATACCGGATTTGAGGCTGGCACGTGCGCGGAATATGGGAGCGAATAACCGTCGACTTCACGCTAGGCCCGAGACGAGCGAATGGGTATGTCGCGATTGAACGGGTTCTATCCGTGGGGGTGCGTGGAGCTAGGTACGAGGGGACCCGCTCCAGTCGGGTCCACATTACCCTGTCCTGTCCTTCAGGTATAGATCGCAACAAGGCCAGAGTCAGCAAATTTGAGTAATCAACGCATGGTTAGTGATCAGAAACATGACATTGTAATCATAGTGCTCCTTGCACTTACATCCTACGCTAGGTCAAGCCAATTTTCACTACTGCAACTCCTCTGTTTACCTATCAAGTCTAGCTCTTCTGCTTATCCCTGTGGCTACATCGACACAGCCTGCAAACGTAACGAAAGGAGACTCTTGCTGTTCTGATTTATGTTCCGTATTGATTTGCTAACCCTTACATCATGTTATTCAAAGTGCAATTGCATCTTTGGGTAGATGTGTGAAAACGTTGTTAGCCGACCAAGAAGAACTTGTTGTGCACAGTGCTTTGCAAAACCGCCCTCACCCTTCACGAACGTCATTATCCTGCTAGACTTATGTCGGCCTAAGATACACCTCGCTAAGCGATCCGACTGCTCGGTACCGAGGTCGGTAGGATCTAATTACGTCACATGATCCACGTTGACCCTAGGAAGAAGACCAACCTTCATCGGACCGCGTGACGGATTTCTATGTGGTAAATATCAACACTCAGTCGCTCTTGGTGTCGACAAAGCGGTCCAGCAAGCGGCCCAGACTCAAAAAGGTCTCTGTGAAGAAGACAAGCAAGACAAAGCTTGAAGCCTTCAAAAGAGAAAAGAGAAAAATGAGAATGTGTCACAAATTCTGTATCCTCGATGATAGCAAGATTCGGGGAGCAGAGAAACTAATTACTAGCGCAAGGTTCGCCGGATTAGCACTCCTGGCACGATCAGTACGCCTGTGACAGCAATGAGTATGTTACAAGAGGGTACAAGCTCTTGCACTATTCTCACGTGAACTTCTCAGATCCTTATGAGTTGAGACAATCGTACAGTACTATCAGCGATTGGACTTTGTCCTCGACAGCATGTTGCCTGAACAGCTTCCAGTCTCCAACTCTATTACCTGCTCTCAAATTCTCGATTCGACGATCAACACTTAGAAGTCTAAAATCAAAGGCTTTTGTGCAAAGACCGAGGAGCACATCATCCTATCTTTGGGTCTCGGTGTACGAGAGCAGTAGATTTTGAGTGTGCTAATGTCTACGCTGCACGCACGATCTCGACTGTCGTAGGAGGTCAGGTCAGGTGAGTGATCAAGCAGAACCCACTAGAGGTGCAGTTTGTTTGAGCATACACGTTCGTGCAGAGCGGAGCTAGACCGGAATAATTAGATCACCAAAAGGGGTCGACTCCGGACTAATGCTGAAAGGGGGCGAGTCGGGGTTGAAAGCATGCGCTAGGACAGATTGGGCTCGAATGAGGCTCGTATCGTGGCGGTCGCGTGGATGTAGGTTAGCTGCAACGCGAAAGAGGCCTCTTTCGTCGCCTCATATTAGCTAGGAGCTGCTACAGACTTTGGGGTTTCTATAACCTAGGCGGTGGGCATATTGACATTCAGTAGCTTGATATGACGAGAGCAGAAAGGTCTTTGGGTGTTTACAACGAATGTAGGAGAAAAGGAGGTCGTGAGTTGTTCCTATTTGGACGAGTTGCACGGATACCTAACGCTATGCCCAAATGGCATGGACTAGATTGCGATCCGCAATACAGAATCGCGCTATGCCCGTAGCGTTTGAATGAGGTGCGATTCGCGAAATCATCATATACTAGGGCTCCACGATTGAAGTGGACCGCCAGAGTAAACAACAGATTAAAGAGCACGTGAGGTCCCTTTGTCTGAGCGACGAACAACACTCCCTGGAACATGGAAACGGAACGGGGCGGTAGTAGAGAGAAGATGATAGAAAAGTTTGACAAGGTCGTATTGAACCCAAAGTTGCTGTTACAATATTTAGACTAAGCAGCTGAGTCGCAGATATGATGATGTAGACCTCTATCGCGTCCATTCCGTGTGATGTGTATAGCTATGAGGTTCTCGCCAACGCCTCAAATGCTCTAAAAGGGAAACCTGATTGCCATACTCTAACAGCTTGCAGTCGAAGCTAAGCCGACGAAGTGATCGGGAAAGTCCAATGCTCCAGCAGGAGTTTGGATATTATAATTCTTCTTACACTCTCCTATGATCTTCGCCATATCCTTCGCAATATCGCCACAGGCAGCACAGAATGGGGTGTCGCGCTAAGACAATGGGTCAGGATAGCTCCCTACAACTAAAAACAAGCTTAGCGGCTAAGAAATACCTTGTTGCACAAGTAGACACCGCACTTGTACGAGCAGCTTATCAAGGCGCAGTGGTTGAGTTCGCCACGCACGCAGCACTCGGCGCTACCGAGGTCTCTCAGGCGATTGAAGCCATCATTGCAAGACTTCGGTCCGAGAATGTCACCACCCCAGTTGCAGTTGATCTGTTGACAACAGAGTCAATATGCTAACGAACGATGGTTAAGACCCTGGAGGATTACACTTGATCGCTTGCGCAAAGAGCGCGCTTGCACAGTTTCCACGTTGTCCCCGTCGCAGAAGGCCTCAGGCTTGAGCGCCTTCATCTGCTCGTTGACGGATTGCGCTGTGCCTGTGAAGGTGACGCCGGGGAACCGGTCGTCGGTCACCTCCATGTTCCCGACAGCCATGTTATCAGCGGACACCTCGAGGCTGCCCACAGAGAGCTCGTAGTCTCCAGGTACGGCCGTGGCGCTGATCTATTGGCTCAGTCAGGCGATAATGCAAACAATCGCTCAAGGTAGCAGGAAGCCACTCACTCTGCCAGCTAGCAGGCTTAGGGCGGCTATGAAAATAGCGAACAAAGACTTCATCTTGGCATGAGAAGTGTGAGTGAATGGGAAAAGATGTGCTGGAAGTTTAAGGTGAGAAATCGAGCACTCTGTCGCTTAGTTTTGCGCGCATGGCCGCTTGAGCAGCGTAAGCTGTTTACTTGTCGGCAGTGGTGTCTATCGGCGGAGCGTCGACTGTTTGCCAAACCTCTGCATCATACCTGGGCACTTGGTTACTAACGCGTTAAGCCTAGGCCTATAATCTAAACCGGTTAATCCTCATAATCACTGAACGGGTTAAGCCATAACGCGTTAACCCAGATAAAACCCGGTAACATTGGATAGCTATACCGACCTCAAACCCAGTCCATTAGATCTATATTATCATGTGAGAGCTCCAAAAAGTCTTCATCTATCTCGGGCCCCATCGGTAAGCCCATACGCTACAATGTCAGCTATGGACCATAGCCTATGGTAAACGTGTCGAGATCAACTCCAATCGTCGTTACAGTACTGTTATCGCAGGTACGCAGTCATGCGGCGCAGCATCCTGATGATAATGATGACAATCACAATAATGATAATGATGACAGTGATAAGAGAGACGACGCTCGTGGGGCTGACAAGGTCCATTACGGAGCTTCAACAGGCCGAGGTGGGGCTAAATGTCAATGAAGGAATGTTCCTGACGCCTAAGGTTCACTTTTCTTCGTCAAGCAAAGCGCGCAGGATGAGCAGATCGATTCCCAGCGAGAGGTATCGTTTTTGCTCTCGCACTGCCCACGGCTGTAGCCCGGCAAAACGATGCATTGAAGCATCAACTCATCCAATACACGACGGCATAGGCAGTGCGGAAGAAACCGCTTACGATGGATGCAGTTGCTACAAGCCGAGGTGGGATGTTGATCAGGGTGGAAGAAGAGCGAGGCTGGTGTGTCACTATCTTTCTTTATGCCTGATAAGACCAAAGTATGGTGGCTTCACTGTGCCGCATGCGATGAGAACCCATGCTGAACTTGTAATCACTGATCAGTGCAGAGGCAACGACGCAGCATGTAGTATTTCATGGTCGTCTGCGATTTGCTCCACAAACGTGTAAGAAGTCCGTCAACACGATTGTAAGCAGCAGATGGCATGACGATCGATTCTATGTATGCTGCAGAGTTCTTCACTTATATAGTCGTAACGTTTTTCATTCACCTTCGTAGTCAAGTGCAACTCTATGAGATGTCGCAAGATATTCTACCAGAGCTCATTGGCTCGCCCTTACCACTAGTCGATGATAAGAATCAGGATCATCTATCAAAACTAGGATGGACGCCTATCGCGTTCGCACCACCTAATTCAGGTGCTACGGCGGCTGTGAATACTACGGAACTATGTCCTCCACAAACAAGCCCGCACCCGCTCCTCCATGCGTCTGAAGCGTTACTCGCGAACAGCCAAAAGTTCTTCGACCAATCAGTCGAAGAAAAAAAAAAGGTGGGAAAATTGGCGCAAGAATCCAGGAGAGAAGGAGTATATCATTCTGCAGACCTTGGAGGACTGTCCAGAGATCTTGCGGGAGTCGGCAAAGATGTATCGGGACTGGATGGGGAAGCTCCTAGAGGATACGCTGGAAAGCATTGAATGCTCTCTAATTAGGTCGCATGGTGGGTCCCAAGATCTGTATGCAGTCTACCTTTACGCGAGTGTCCATTGCTTGAATCTGAAAAATAATGATAAATCTCATCGGCTGCTGGGGCACCAGCGTTCTTGCAACCAACTGAGCAGACTGCGAAGATGGCGTTGTCCGTTGAAACTACCGTAGCTATTGTCTCTCTCTTTGTTGCATGTCCACCAGCGTTCGTCGTTATTTGGAAGCTGTATCGTCGTCACGGCAGTTCTCGGACAGGGACCGGTAAGTCCACGTCAAAGTCGTAGGCTCGTTTGGTCTGTTTACTCCCCTCGACACTAAGAGCATGGATACAGCGCACGAACTTGGCGTCCTTCCACCAGCCAGCAATCTGCCTCCTCACAGCCACCTGGCATATTACGTGCTCACGCAGCGGGGGGTCGAAGCGAAAGTCGTGGCTTCCTACCGTCAGTTCCGTAAGATCCCGCACCATGCGACATTCCTTCCCGTGTTAGCTGACTTGCGAAAGGCACAACCTCGACCTCCGCTACCGGCGAGGATGCATGACTATCCTCGATGAGCGCTGCGCCGAGAACGTCCAGGTGTTGTTGTGCCGACTCGTCTCCCCTCCGCGTTGGGACCAACGACAGACATGACTTTCTCATACTCCACAGACATCTACGCCCTGACACCCTGTTCTTCGTAGGCCGAACCGTGTCTTACTCAGCGTTGTAGTTGTACGTCCTGTTTTGGCAAGATCCAGTGATCAGAGATCGTCAGGCTGTTGTTAGCATGGTTGTCATAGCTAGTAGACTATACGAACAGTAACACTTGTATACCTAGACGTAGTGCACTGAACAGAATCACCAGCAATAATTGCACAACATACAATGTGACACCAAACGCGAATCCTATTCAGAGTGCTGCAGCAGCCCACTTTGGCCGCCACGGATACTGATGCCACGTCGATCATCAGCCTGCCAGCGCGACACCGCTGCCGCCTTGATGAGGTGTGCCCAAGAACACGATGCCGTACGTCGACGGATGGATGGAGCGATTATCCTCGAGGGCGCCCCATCAGGCGGCGTCCGAGTGAATGAGAGCGTGCACCGTTTGGTTGAGCGTGCCAATGCGCAATCAGCAGTCCCACTCACGCTCTACACGATGATGCCGCCCAGGCTGTGCGTCAAGATGTTGATCGGTCGCCTGCACGTTTGTATTGACGTTAGCTCTACCCATCCGCGCCCAATGTCTCCTGTCTCATACACCTTGGTGATTTGCCGCTCGCGATACAAGTCTGATACCAGTGTGCGAGCGTGGTCGAACAGGCATTGGCATTTTAGCACGACCCGGTGTGCGTGTTCGCGTCGTAGCCCGAGCTGAGTATGCGCGCGTGCGGTATGTTGTACGTAAACAGGTCGCGCAGCCAGTGCACGTCATTGCCTGCCATTTACTTCTTATCGCGATGGCCGTTCAGGTCATGGCCCACGACGATGCCGTACGTATGGCATCTGCCGGGGATGGAACGAAACGGTGGAACAGCGCACTCGGCGACCGGGTCGGTGTCTTCGCCCGCTACTTGCAACCCTTCCTGGACTGCACTAGCTGCATGTACTGGCGGCGAGGGAGCAGACGCTTATGCTGGCGAGGAGGACGTAGAGGTTTCTGCAGGGGTCTGCTCAGTCGTTATAACATGCGGAGGAGAGGGTGTGCCGTGGGGACTGTACCTCCCCACCATCTTTCCTACGATCGAAGTGGAGAAGCCGTCGCGGCATTCTGCTAGGCCAGAGGACTGGGCCAGGTGAGGGGGTGTACACGATGTCCAGCACCATCGTGGGCGAGGTGCGTCGCGAGGCTGAGGAAGGACGCGGCGGCATGCTGGCCATGAGGGCGGCATGGAACGAAGGGAAGCTGTCGATGTTGGTTGCACGCCCCGCCCACATGATGCTTACCCGACCTACAGTCACGAGCCGGTGGCCTTTCAGTGCGTGCCAGCGGTCGGCTTCGTACAGAACTGTGCGACAGCCGACGATGCCTGTTCGACGCACTGCCAGATCGAGGCGTGGGTCTCATCTAGCCACCTCAAACGACTGTTCGTAGGACCTGCCCACCCAGCCGGCCACCGCAAGTCTGCGTCCGTCGATTGCCCTGACTTCGTCCCCGCTCGAACGATCCCCCTTTGAAACACGTCTACCGCAACGCAGATCCATTGTGCCCAGTCGGTGGAAAGACGCGTCGTTGCTTCGAGCCGTTCGATCTCCGCTGATGGTGCTCGACCGTAGCGTACCAGGAAGCGATCGCAGGCGATCTGCGCAGACAAGCTTGCGGCTCTCTGCCCAAGCTTCCGTTTCGTCAACGGCTGACAGGCTCTTCTGCTGACACGCTGCCTGCTGACACACTGCCACTGCACGCTTGACAGCGCCCGCGCCCGTGCGCTGTGGCGGTGCAATCGAGTGGCTGGTTATCGATACGATTAGCATTATGTAAGAAGGCTGTACGACAGGCCGTTAAAGCCATTCGCGTCGGTCAGCTTTTCAGCAAACACCAAATCTTCTGATCTTCGGAGCGCGCAGACCTGCAAGATCTCAAACATGGTCACAAGCGCTCGCTGAGCCCAAATAAAGTATCATGTGCCCAAATGGTCCCCAGATAGATGCCGGGTCATGGTAAAACAGCATCTGCAATAATGGTCACAAAACTTGCAAGGCCTAGATGACTATGTTGCTGGGCATTTGTTTGGAGATAAGGGACATAAAGCGAAGCATCCAAGACCCATAGAACCAATCGCAAGATACGTGTAGGATCGGGATGTTGTGGTGGTCGTGGATAGTACATTATCGAAGTTGGTGCTGCGGTACGAAGGTTCTCGCTTCGATTGGATCCACTTTACTAGATATCTTGCTCCTGCGCACTGCAACACCCTGATACCTGCTTGGCTTAGGCTCATGCTGTTGAGCCACACAGACCGCGTCGAGTTGTAGTAGGGAAGAGTGCGCCAGGGCATATATTTTACCATCTACATTCAACCCTCCTACACGAAGAATGACAGAAACCAGCACTGCCATACTATTGCTTACATCCTCTCCCCATATCCTTTTTTCATGTCGAAGACCCAGCCACTTTTGATATCCGCTCCAGTCATCACTTCCACCTCGAAATCCACACCTTGCTAGTATCGCCTGTCCCTCCTGCCCAGCTCCCATAGTCGCGATCAGCATTGGCATCACTACACCGCTCCACTGACAATTCTCGTTGCTACCCTTTCTGCTGTTGCAGGCTCGTTCAGGTGGAGATTGAGCTGTTTCAGGAGCTGTCGTACAGCTTGAGCAGACGCTATTGACGGATCTGCCATGACTGCTCTGTGAGAAATCGTCTCGAAAGGCAACGCTTTAGGTAACGACAAACTAAAAAAGGTATCTAGATGACTATACACGGGGCCAAAGTAATGAACTAAGGGAGGTGGACGAGAGGTGGTTGGGTTGGGTAGGGGTTGGGTGGGGTGGTCTGAGCGTTAGACGCTACCCCAAAAGAAGTTTAGATTTGGGATGGGGGGGGGGCATTCCGTTACGCAATACCTGAGTAGGTTAGGCTTCAGGCGGAAGAGCAGTCGACAAAGGCTATGTTCCCAGGCTTTGAACTTCTTTCGAACGTGGGAACGAGCTCGCCCAAAGCCTTGAAGAGCGTGGAGGAGCACCCTGCAGCTGCACACGCACTGGCGGGCTACGCTAACAAGGCTCCAATGGAAGCCATCGCAGATTAATACGAGATAGCTTTGGGTGGCGATGGTACAGCCAAGTGTCATCGTGCTATTGTCGTTCAGCGTAGCCTGAATGGCACATAGTGGCAAGTGCGTAAATGGGTGTCTAAACCAGTGACAGGTAGGGCGGTGTAACAGGGAGTGCAGACGATTGTGTTCTTCCTAGCGACAAAGTGTAACGTAGTCTAGAGCAATCGACCCATGCTTCTGTAGGGTCTAGAAAAGATACTCAGCAAACCGGCGACTGAAATGATGTATAGAATGGTTGGCGATAGACGCTGGCGTCGACACAATCCAGTTTACCGCCATCTTCACGCTCCCAACACAACTGCCAACGAAACGCAAAAGTAACTGCTTGTCGGGGAGGACGGCTTTGCTAGTATATGATATTTCTTAGAATCTACGCTAAGCCTGAAGCACTTATATCAGAGGGTGGCACACCACTAGACTACATTGGGAAAGAAACAGCGCCTGGGTCGCGTTGCATGCGCGCAAACATGGGGCAGGGTGCACGACTGCCTAGTCAGGACGTATCAGGTGTCGATGCCACGAAGCATCATATACTAGGTCCAATGTGCTTTGACCTAAAATCTGTGTTGGTGCGAGGGATATTCGAACTGCAGAGATGGACTTCAGCACTTAGGCGGATCTGGTGCTTGAGAATGACTTGTGGAATACGAGCGTCTACGATGTACATGTGCTACAACATGACTATCAAGGTCCACGAGCGACTCAAGTTGCAAAACACTCAAAGGATTCCAGGATACTGGTAGACGACCTCACCATGCCCTGAACTTGGTTAGGATATAGCTGGTTTTATCATCAGAGAGCGGCACATCGAATCTGCTGTCTTCGTCATCCCCAATAAGAGTCAGCTTACGTTTCTCGAAATCCACCTCATAGACGTAATCCCAAGACTTTCCTTCGTCAGACTCGTGTATGTAATGCTTGACTTTGCCATCTAACATATCCTGCAGAACTGTTGCTGGCCTGCATCGATAACGTCCGAACAGAACTCCCATCTCATATTGTTCCGACTTTCCTCTCGACTGCTTGTATTTCTGCATTCTGTCTGTCGAATACCGTTCCCAAATCTGTTCGGTCGCAATATCCCGCTCGTTGAACCTCATGTGATGGTCAGCATTGCAGTGTCCAGAGTCATGTGAACCTACCATTTTAGGGTTTGGAGCAGTCTTTCCAACGAACTCCAATCTTCGTCGCTCAAGCTAATGAGAAAGTCGCGCAGATCTTTGCCACAGCGTCGCAAGCCGCCGTCGCAATGGGTGGACACGCAGAAAGATTTTGTACCACTCAACTTCAATTCGATTGCGGCGGACGTGCCCATAATGTTCAAAGCAGTCACGTGTGCGGGCTTGCGTTCTGAGAGGGCGTCAGCAATGAACACACGAATGTGAACGCTTGAACAAGGCGAAACGAGTTCGTGCAGGAGAATGATTTGCATGACGGACCTATGTTCGTAGCGAGAGTGATGCCGTAGCTTTGTATTGGTGATTTTGTCTCGATATTCGGCGCAAAACCGTAACACGAGGAAGGAGATGAAACGGACTGAGGCAACGTACCATATATTATGCGAAATTGCCCTGACAGGAGTGGACGCCTTCTGCCTGCTTGCCACAGGCACCCCACGCCACTAAAACAAGCTGTGTCCGTGCGCTCAACATATACTAGGGTGTACTGCATGCTGCGGTGCACGAGCACCTAATACGAGTCGGTCGAAAGTCAAGACTCATCTCTCGCTGACGTCATCAATGCAGTGATAACGCAGCCTCTCACACGCGGCTCAGTCAACGACACAGTAACGCTACAAGGCAAGTACAGGTCCACAACTTCACAAGACCTCGCATTTCGTTACAAAAAGCTATGGCTCCTCAACACGAACGTTCTCGATAGCGTAGACCAGCACGGCGATCATACTGTGACTAGCTAGATATCCTGCGTTCGGATAGTACTATCTAAGCGGGGCTGAACCCACTTCAACCGCTGTCAGGATCAGATCGAGCCGGTCTTCTGTCCAATTTGTAGATCGCTTGTTCTGCACAAAAGCTTTATTCACCCTATCTCGAAACGGAACCAATGGTGGCATGCCATACATTGGCCACGTGCTCGACAGTGACGAATCAAAAGTCACACTCCTACTGTACGGCTGTCGTATATTCGATTCCATGCGACACTCACGATCAGGACTCGGTTATCGATCTGTACGAAGTTGGCTTGTTCTTCCACCCAGTGGTTTCGGTCATGGGGGGGAGTGGATCCCTTTGTGTTTCGCTCGTTTAGACTTAGCGCTATCCTTTTACGAAGTGCATGTTCTTACACATCGCACGTACTGCATCTAGACTAGTTTGTGAGCGATACGGCATACTCATACTTTTTCTGACTTATTAGTATGTGCCCCTTATCTGCAAATGGCACGTCTCTTCGAATTGACGTCCTGGGCGCTAACTGTGCCCCTTCCTTCGTGAGTTCCTTCGGAGATGAAGTGGCACAGTAGCGTCAATAAAGTCACAGACGGTCAGGACAAGTGACGAGATGAGGCGTAATTAGTTAGGATAATGTGCCAACAGCCTGTATCCCTGTCTCAAGCCTGGCTGAACTTCTGCTAAGGATGCCGACCGTTGGCATCCGCGTCCTGTTCAAGATCAGAATCAGAAGACTGCTGACGAATACAAGCTCGAGGAGGCGATTTCCCTCTCGAATCAGAATCAATAGCGGTTTGCTGAGTCGGTAATACATGCGTGGAACTCGTCCGGAGATCACTGCTACTACTGAGCTAGCGCTCTACAGCATTCTGACGGATATGAGACGTTGCGCCTAAAGCGTCTTCGGAAGCTTCGCCCCTGATGCAGTCTAGTGTGGTGCCACTCCCTGCTCCAAGTGCTTTAAGATTTCAGTATATCCACTGAACCATTGTATGCTAGCAGGGCCATCTTCCCCCTCAAGTGACCGCATTTGAGTTCTGTCAACTCTGTTCAAAACGTGGAGATAGCGGCAAACTGGATCCTGTTGACGCCAGCCTCTGGCTCTGATTGTCCTGTACATAACTTCCGTCGCCCAATTCGCTGAGTTTGGTATCGAGATACAAAACCACAGTATTGCTGTTTTGGATTGCAGGAACTGGGGTGCACTTGCAAGGGTGAGTGGCTCTCGAGTTCCGTTTATAGCCAATTGCGGCACAGGTCTCACCACCCAAGACTGAAGGATTCGCTAAGTCTGTTGTCACACAGCCCCAGAGCACGGATACTGTCAGTTCTCCGGGTCCCAAGGCGCCCCCGTATTGTTAAACAAGTCGTCCCCTGTGATGATTCAACGCAACACACTTCATCAGACGAGCAAACAGGATCCCAATGGCAGCAACTCCAACTCGACCAGCAAGTCGTGTTCCCACTATCACAGCATTACGGGACGCTCTCCAGTATGCCGATCTAGGGCTACCTCGATGCCAGGCGCTCAACGCTGCTCTGAATCACTTTCGAAAGATTTACCGTACTCCAAGTGGCATGCTTGGGACTGAACTCCACGACTGGAATTCACACCAGGACGCCTTGACCGAAATGTCGAAAGTTTTCCTCGATAAGAATGGTAATGGCGCATCGTACTGGCCTACAAACCCTACATCCCCCAATCACAATGATCTGCATTACGCGGATGCACAGTCATTGTAAGCATAATTCCAAATCAACTATAGCGTATTTCTAAGAGCTGTCAGCATACACATCCACGTCAAAGAGTTAATATATCGCTTGAACAAGCAGCTGCATAAGAATGTCAAGTACAGACGTAAAGAAAAAGGGTATGACACGACTCAGGAGACCCTCTTGGGACGGACTGATTTAACTCTTTGTGATACAGAAAAAGACCGTTTCAAGCGGCTACCGCGAAGGCTGCAACAGCAACAAGTCCGGAGAAGATTGGAGTCAATCATAGACACAAGGGGACCAAGGGAAGCTGTTCCCGAAAAGCAGCCAGACGATTAGACATGCAGGGAGCAGGTAGGTCGTTGAGCCTTCTTCTCGAGCCGTCACTGCAGGAAAACACCAATCTGGCCACAGATCAAGAGAGAGTATTGGAGAATCCGTGCGACAGATGTGCTTCAGCTTTTGCTGGTCCATATGCCGTCACGTCAATGCATCGCACGTCAAAGATCCTCAGAACCGAAACACTGAGGCACCGCTCGTTGACAACATCTGAGCCAGCGTACAATTGGAAAGTCGAGCGACCCATTGATCCAGCGTTGATTCGAAGCGCAACAATATCTACTGAGGGGGTTCCCTTAGGAGAGGATGTGATTATGCCCGAAGGTTCATACGGCGCTGGGGATGAGTTTGAGTCAGATTTCAGATCCGCGAAAGAGATTGTCGATACGGTTATACGCCACCTTGCATTTAGGCAAATGCAATCACAGCCTACCGTAGACTTATCGATGTCGATCGAAATTGAACCAAGAGAAAGCAACGATGAAGAAGGCGACCTGGTCAAGTTCAAATGGTAGATACCCAACAGGTGCCCGTACATACTCAGATCTGACCGAACAGGACACCCCCTGTCCCAAGACTAAATATGTTTGAGAAATTCCGTTCAGTTCAATCTCCTCCATAACCGCTTCATGATTGCCTCCCGGCGTTGTGCAGATTCTCCTGCCAGTGCTTCTTCGTATGCGCTGCTGTACTTTTGTTGGATCGTACTCGTATTTGTTCCGTTCTCGATGCAAGGTATTCAACAACGTAAAAGGCTGAGGTAAAACGTCGTCCCAAGAACGAGTGGCAAGATAAGGGTCATCGATCACGAGCCAAAGCCTATAGATTAAAGACATGGCAGGGAACCGACAAGTTGGAGTGCAAGCACTGACCCTTTCTGCCCTGTTTCGTTCCAGTCGCGGACTGACTCCGCGACAACTCTGCACCTACCCCTTTGAGCCATCTCGACCTTGAAACCTAATTTAAGTTACCTCCACGCGACAGTCACGTCTAGGGCTCGACTTCTATTTTTTCCACGGTTCGGCTTGCGCTCGCTTCTATTTAGCATGATTCGTCACCTTCGCAACTCGGCCGTAGAGCACTATGGCGGCATGGGGGGTCTTGGAATATCGTGATCATGTGTGCAAGCAAGAGCTTGTGCTGGATTCTTAACCTACTTGTCTGTATAACGGATGTCGATCGTGTGCGGAACGCTGCTAATCTTGGGGCCCTTTTTTCAATAATGTCTCAACTCTCCGAGTTCTCTCATCGTCGTAAACATGAAATTCCTTTAGCATTGCCATCCTTTCCTTTGCTGTCTTGAACTCTACTTTTTCTCTTCTCATCCTTTCTTTTGCTCTCTCGTACTCTAGTTTTTCTTTGCTGATCTCCTTCAGAGGGACGTTTGCGAGTTTACGCTGATTCCTGGACTGCATCCAGAACGTGTGAGTATTGAAATCTATCTCGTAGTAATACTCTGCATCCTTTGGCGAGGCTCCAGATTCGTCCTTAGGGTCAACATGAACCAAATGACGCAGTTCGCCACTTAAGATCTCTCCCAGAGCCCAGCCGGGGTGGAAAGTTGCTTCTGAAAGTTGCCCCTTCATTACGGACTTCTCTTTGTGATAATCAGAGCTCCGGTATTTCCCCTTGTACTTTTTCACGGCTTCATCCACTTCGTCGTATTCTTGTACCCTGCAGTACTGTTCAACAACATTGAGCAAGCAAAAGCGAAGTCTACATACCATGACACTTCCTCGCGGAGCTTCGTTTCCAATTCTTTCCATTGACTTGACGAAAGTTTTCGCAAGAAAACATGGAGCTCGAGGCCCATGCTGTCCGCATAGCCATCTTTGTGATAGAAACAACCGTATCTGCGTCTTTTGAGACAGAACTCGATCCATGCAGAGGTGCCCATTGCTGGTCTTGATATTTGTTTCAGACATAAAGTCTTGCGGTATCCTGGGGTATATGAAATGATTCCACTGGCGCATGACAAATTCTCTCAATTCGGCTCAAAACATCATCACACATCTAATAGAAGATGACATTGCACAGTTGGATGACCCGGTGCCGGGGTCAGCAAATTCAACAGCAAGGGCCCCTTTGATGTTATGTGTGTAATATGCTTCCCTACGTTACACGAACCTCCCTGGAATGCAAAATTCCCTGCGACTTTTCACTATAAGGCAAAAACGGTCAGTGCTTGCACTCCAACCTGTCGATTCCCTGCCATGTAGGTTTCGTGTCCCACGCCTACCGCCAATCAACCTGCCATTGATTGATCTTAAGCTCTACCGTGGTCCCACAGTCACACAGACTAGACATTGTAACCCATAGCCTTCAGGATAGTCCTGCCCTCTTGTACATCGTCATCGTTCCCGAGTCTGAGACCGTAGGATTCAAGAAAGCTCTCAGAGCTTTGGAAACCGGCATCTTTTGCTGCTACTGTTGTGCAAGTGATACTCGATTTAGCAGTGTTTGATGGCCTTCTCTTGAGACATCTAGCAATCTCACAACACTCTGTCCAGAGAGGCTTAGGCTTACGAGGCCATCTCAAGTAGGTGATCCGTTCTTGGAACGCGTGTACTGTAAAAGGATGCTGTTGTGGACAGTGCGGGGTTACGAAGAGTATCTGCCCTCTAAAACTGTACACACTGAGGTACCAGATCGGGTAAAAAACACTGCAGATTGGGTAAATTAACACCGTATCTAGGTAAATAAACACAGGAAAAAGGTCTTTTTAGGTAAAATACACTGCAAGTTGTGTAAAACTTCTAGAAAACGTGTAAAGTACACTACCAAAAGGTTAAAATAACCTGTTGCGGTGTTAAAAACACAGGAAAAAGGTCATCGCTGGATAAAAAACACCGGATGTGTACCCCAGTGACAGTTAGCCTTCTTAATCGCTAGTTCCACTCTCTGTATCTGGCAGAAGTTGGGTATAAGTTTCTACGTCCAGTTCCAGAGCAACACATACGATGACGAGATGGTATATGCGTTCTGCGCATGGAGAGAGAATTTTGTCTTTGTTTCAAGCGTCAAATCCTTCCCAATGAACGGGGTACAACGCTGCACGAATAACGGTGTGCAAGTCAAGTCAAGTATCGCTTGTTCGTATTGAATCCGCGGCAAAACGTGGGGGTGGCGCTTCTGGCTTGGACGTTGATTAACCTGCGGCCGCATCGGTAAGCATCCGACCCACTCCTTCGCCTGCATCGAATGCTCCGATATCTCCTTGGATCCTCTGAGCTAACTTGCTACTGCCATATCTGACTTCCCGTTGCTAATTCGGTTATGTGGGCCCAGCACGGATCCAATCGGCCCATTGTGATGAAAGCGCTTGTCGAAGTGTTTCTTCATTGGACCACACGGTCACAAAGACTGTCTGACAAGATGACAGTTCGTAGGAAGCTAAGATTGCGCAATTGATGCCAGCATTCACTTGGTCTGCGTGTCTGTCATGTTCAGAGCATTTACTGTCTGGCACACATTCGAACAGCAGCTCTTCTAACAGGAAGGGGGACCTTCAGTACCTCTCCACGGAGAACATAATGATTACCCTTGTGTTGTGCGGACGTCGGCGCGTAACTTCAGCTTCTCTCGAATGGTAAGATTGCTTTGATTTGTATCTCTTGTGATAAGACGTTGCTGTGCTGATCAACCCTTCTTGGATAAAGACACTCCTGTGGTGGCCTTGTGCTGTGTTGCTGTGCTGCAGAGACATCAGCTCTGTCCCTCGTGCAGGCTGTCCAGACGTCATGAGGATGAGCAGAAGCATCCGCTCAAGGAATTGGTCGATCTTCGAGAAGTACGCCTGCAAGGCATCCGTTTTCCATACGACCTGGTGCTCTTGCGTCAAGCTCAGCATCTCATTCACAAGCCAGTCATTTCCATATCGAAGTTGGTCTGAGTTGCGGTCGTCTTGGAGGAAGTTCCAGCCCTTCTCAATATTGCTGTGGTCGTCTCTCAGGCGATGAAGCGCAACACTAGGGACAACTTCATCACGGTACTCTGCTAAGTGCAGGAGGAGCAGGTCTTCTAGGGCTCTCTGCGCGCGTCCCACTTGGCTGGTGACGAAATGTCGAAGCGCACTCATAGTGAAACTAGCGTCACGATAAGTCACTGTTTCTGCGTCTTCCGACCACACAATAGAGCCAAGACTCCTTGTGTTGCTGACCACCTTCTTCGCATACGAGCGGAACCCGGTTCAGTCACAGGATTGGGCCTGTACGCTAGCGGAGCGACTTGAGCCATATCTAGGCCATCGAAATAGCGAGGCCACCTCGTCATATCGAGCCAAGGGGGAGAGGTCTATCATTGTAATCGTACCGCTGTAGGTGCGAGCTACGGCTTGTTGCTAAAGCCGACCAGCGTGCAGTTGTTCGCTTAGGATAGCTCGCAGTAGGTTGGCCTTTGCCACTGATGACGTGGTTTTTGACTTCTTCACCTCTGCGGCGACGTAAACCACGAAAAATGAACTTTGAGGACCATGAACGAAGAAACGCTGGCAGTATGACTCTGTAAACACTGGCTTCTTGTCCTCCTCTGATGCGTCTGCCACTTTGGGCCACCGTCGCGGTTTGCTTGGGATACGTCGGTGCTGACTGAAGTGGTTCGCTAATGATCTCTGGGCTCTTTTACCTTCTGACAGCACGTACCCGCATCGAGTACACTTGTACCCACGATGCCGTTTTAAATGAGGGATTGGTGGGTCTGTTGGCAATGGCACAGAGATATTATCCACTGCAGGGTCGAAGATGCCATACTTCTCCTGCAGGCGTTTCGCGATTCGAGCAGCTGGCTTCCTAGACCGAGAGTAGAGCGAATTGGCGTCGCGACGAGCCTCGCTGGAATGCCTGGTACTGATAAGGCTGGCTAAACACCAGGGAGTAACAGCGTAACCGCAGAGATACCCAAAATTGACACCTGCAGAGTCATCCAAAAACAATGGACTCTGTACATAAGGATACACAAACCAAGACCAGGGATACTTGTTCGTTTCTGTCAATTCACCTCGGCCAGGGCGTTACCGCCATCTGAAGGTTACATCTAGCCTTACAGCTTTCGGTAAAACGACATCGAGACGTGTTCATTGTTAACAGAGATCTGAGTGGCTCCGAATGATGACTGCGTAATGTCTTCATCCCTGCACCTCCACCGCCTTATGCTATCCGACCGCACATACGCTACCGCATGCTCGTGACCTCTGCCTTCGAGCTTCACAACCGACTGCAGTGCGTACGTGGCCACGTTGGCTTTGCTCATGGGGACAGTGATCCTCTCGTCGACCACAATGTCTGAGAAAGGAACTCGTATACTGCCTCATTGCCATCTCTTCCAATTCACTCATACATTTTGAACTCCACAAATAGAAACTCTGGGGCAAGTCGGAGCCCATTCCAGGAACAAGAATGCCTGGTGCTCGTCTTACACACCGTGCAATTCTTTTCGATGCTTTTCGTCCGCTGTGTACGTTTGTCTAACAGCTCTTGAACACCTTTGGGCATCAACCAAGCTTGAAATGAACGCTTTCCCTAGCATCCAATCGCAGTCCCCAGTCTATTGCTTTCTCGTCTGGCTTCTGCTCGGTGTGAAGGCATGCTCTGCACCACCATGCGGACACATCCTCGACTTTGTACATCGTATCAAACACATCACGCAATAGTAGGCCAGGCCGCCCGTTGAAGTCGGTGCCGTGGCGGAGGCTATTTAAAAGGAACCGAAACCAGCAGTAAGGATATGCGCCCCCACCTGGTGCAAACTCTTTCCCCCTCTCTCCCCCTTTGGCTGCTAGAGCAGCTTGAAAATGGTAAGGATGAACGATAGCCGTCAGAGTGTTCTGCGTTTGTTCTAGAACTCGGAGGAACTTCATCGTGGCAGGATATCCTCCCAGGCCATTTTCGATCCGTTCGTATACTTCACGCGCACTGGTAACATCTACTCCAGAATACCAGGGCTCACGTTTCTCAAGCTTGACAATTTCAAGCCGAACTCAAAGATCGTGTGGTTCCACAAGCCGTGAAAGACATTTTTAGACGGCGTTCGAATAACAGACTTCTTTTTGATTTGCTAAACCGGATGGCTTGATGTCCTTCGTACAAGATATTGTCATACGGCCGAGTTCGATCTCGTCTATCATGGTGTGTGTTAAGTGTGATCAACCCAGAGCGTTCAAGGCGGATCACTTGATTCACGTCTACTCTACGCCATGTCAGCACTTATGCTCATAATGTAAGCGCAAGCGTATCACCTAATGCTGACAATGCTCAGGCGAATTGACAACATCTGCGCATGCTACTGTGATGCTGAACGTGTTAGCTCTTTATCTTTCCTTTAGGGAAACTTTGACCCTAGTATACTACGCGGATTGGTGGGACACAAGGGCACACGTTATAGAGGCGGGTCCTTGGCTGGATCGGTCGTGTAGATGATCCATCGGGGAATGGCAGGGATAGGCCGTCTAGGGATGGCTAGACAGGTGACCTAAAAGAGATATGGCCTTCTGCTCAAAGGCTCGCATATTCGTGCGGAAATGATTAGAAGGCAGGATGGTTGCCGCAGGCGGAGTTCTCACGCATGTCTATCAGTTCCGCTAAGGCGTTCAGCCGAGTCTGAACGGAAGACAGGAACTTGGCTAAGGCTCAAAGTAGAGAAGCGTGCAGGCTAACCCGTGGAGGAACATGTGGCGTGCAGGTAGGACTGCTTCCATCTCGTTGATGCCCCTGTCGGCGTCGTCTACCAGACTTACCCTCTTTACAGTGATCTACGGCCATTCCTTCACATTCTTCTTCTTCTTTGTCTTCTTCGTCCACCCTTCTCCTGCCTTATTCTTTAAAGAAACTCCAGTATAGGTCATCCGTGATGATAGCGCGAAGGCACTTTGGAGAGGGCTGCTCTCCACTGCATAACCTGAACTTGCAAGGCAGACAAACTACAGAGAGCTGTCTTCTGCAAAGCTTAATAGGCACAGATACAGGTCATGAGAGGAATGAGTGCAGCTGCCATCACTGTGTTGTCCACTATCCATAAGGCTACGGTGGGCCTAAGCCTGACTGGACCTTTATAAGGGAATCATTCGTCGCTAGCGGGACCGGGGGGACGACTCACCCCAGCGTCGTGGTCAAGTCCAAAGTAGGACCGAGCAGAGTGCTCTTCGTGAGGGTGGCGTGGGGGTAGGCTGCCGCGCACCTGGTTCTCGGTGCCACTCCCAACAGCGCGCCATATAACCGAGAGGATATTGATAAGATCAATTTGTACGGTGGTCATAGACTAAGGTATTTCAAAACTGCGCCCCCAAAAGCCGCCTGGGGCAACATGACTCCATACGCTCCAAGCCAAAACAACAAGCTCTTAGTATCTAGCCAACCTAAAAGGAGCGGACCTGCCCAAATCAGGCAGAGATTGATCAACTATCGGCACTCGATACTTCGATCTCGACTTCAGTTGCTGCTCGGAGATATGGCTGTTCCTTGTCAGCATGCATTGCCTTGCTCAAGGACTCGAACCTTCTTACCTGGGTGAGGCGCGGTCGTACACTTGGGTAGACTTCATCTTCCTTAAACTGGAAGACTTAGGATGGGTCTTTGCCGAAACGAGACGGTGATATCTTTAGGATGATGCGGGTAGCCCTTTATGTATACCAGCTGCTTCTCAACGAAGCCAAGTTTCTCGAACACTATGGCTCCCATTGACGAACAACTGACTCCCAGCGGCACTTTGTCCGTATCGGCGAGTGCTACGCACCACCCAAGAAGCTCTCGACCGCGGCCTTTATTCCTGTATGCTGGATGCACTACCAGAGACAAAACTTCCATATGATCTGATAAATATCTGTTGACCAATGAGCGGGCGCCTTTCGAACGGAGCCACGTACCGTACTTGCTCTCTGGCTCTTCTAGCGCCTCCTTAACCATGTCCAAAGCAACAGAAGACATATCTTTCCGGCGATCTTCCGGGTCAGATGCCAGCACGAGTGCTTCCAGCCCTTTGACTATCAGTATAGAGGTACAAAACGTTGTTTTGATGGTGAACGGACCCTCTGGGTTGAAGTGGCCATGACGGGCGGGGTCCACCTCCAATGACATGCTGATGATACCGACAATGATTTTCCCATCCTCACCCAGGTCGGACCTGCTCCAACGCTGTGGGTAGATCCTCTTGAGCGCGTCGTATACAAAGTTGGCTTCCTCCTTTTCGTAGTCGTGAGTTGCAACAAGCACAAGCTTCTTTGGATTTAGAATGCATTCTCGATACTCATCACGGTAGCTTGCGACGGTGTCAACAGTGAATTGCTGATAGAAAGGTCGTACATAAGGAAAGAACGTAGAATGGAAGAAGCCAGCGGCGGCCACGAAGCCAATGCGGGGCAAATCAGAGAGCCTTGCGAGGCGTAAGTGACCGTACGGTGGCGGCGGAGGGGCCATGTTTCGTGAACAAAGAACACCCGTATTCACACAGCACTTCAGAAGGTAGGATACTGTCGCGGCGTAAACAGCCGCTGGTGATGATGAAAAGTGCGCTTCTATGATTACTAGCTGGGAGGCGTCAATATATATGTCTTGAGACGTGCTAGTCCAGAACGGTCGCAGGAGTGACGATCGAGGCCTAAATAGAACCGACTCGCACCGCAGCAACTTTCAATATCATTGGGCTCGACGAATGATCCACGTTTGAGACGGAAATAGTCGGTATTGTGGCGTAGATACGCCTACTCGAGCCAGACGCGACCCGAGTGGACAATGTTGCTGGACCCCAAGGAATTGTCCCGGCAGACGCAAGCCTCACTTCTTGCACGCGTTCTTCAGCCTCGCAAGTGCGTATGCGCGTCAGCGCCAACGATGCGTTTGGAAGATGTACCTTCTCACCGGTCAGATGTAGGAGACTACGCCACGTCGCCAGCTCGTGTTGCGGAAATAGCCAGAGCTATCTTCGAAGGTAAAAGCACAATTTGTTAGCTAACAGAGGACGCATCGGCACTCTCACGATGATTTCGTGCGCGATCACTGTTTTCTGATCTCCTCAAATATTGAGACTTGTATCTGACCTTTTCTGCAAGGAGAGGATCTACCATGAGAGATCAACGTCTGTCCGTGCTCGCCTCAAAATCTGACAATTGCTCTATCAAGATTTGGGATGTAAAGATGGTCAGTGTCAACGAACGCTTGTTCGCCATAGCGTCTCAGTAAGATCAGGGCCTTTTCGCGACGCTCTCAACGACTTACATCGGAATTCGCTAACAGCACTATCAGTCTGAACGTTGATGAGATCTTATAGGATCTTTGTCATGCCGGGCGTTGGCCTGCTTAGTGGCTGGCGGTTTCCAGAGTCCATCTGCAGGCCATGCGTGGCGAAGGCACTCAAGGAACTTGGTGATGTGCATACGCAGAAAGCTACCGCCAGGTCTGATTAGCTGGTCTATGCCGTCTCGCGTGAGACGGGGCTCGGGCTCGTTGCGGAACACGGCTGCTAGAGTGGTACGCGCACCATATTGTCGCGCCTGACGCAGCACAGATGCGGTCTCCATGGAGACATATGCGCTGCACTCCTTCAGGGCCGCCGCTGCGGGTGCCTTGGCCCGTGCTCTCTCACGCTTCCTGATCCGAGGTCTCTCTGCACGGAGATCGTTTTCTGGTACCAAAGGTATCTGTGCACATCGGACGATAATCTCATCGACAACTTCGCCTGACGAAAGGAACGCCGTCAGTTGCGGCGTGGCTGCAATCTCAGTGAGATCGTTCAAGGCACGAGACTGCTGCTGCGGCGGCGGTGGTGGCGTTGTTGCGTCAGGAGGGAACGTCGGGAAGAGTGGCAGCTGCTCCAGCGTTAAAGCAGCTGCTTCACAGCGGTGACGCTTCGCTAGGTCTCGTGTGGATGACGTAGAGACAGCAGAGCGCTTCTCCAAGCGTGAATGGGATGCACAAGACCGCGGAGCAGAGCAGGGAGGCGTGGCAAAAGAGGTGTCGTGCTGCAAGCCGCCAGCGCAAGTCTGCGCAGCTGAAACAACCCTCTGCCACGCATCAGCAGGCAGAGTATCGTCTCCCAGCGTCTCTCTTATCAGCCAGATTGCTGCGAGCGTCGAGTGCGCGACGCAAACAGGTCTGCACACGCTGAACTCATCTGGAAGCAGTCACCCAGCGCTATTGGGCGGTCATGTCCTTGTGCTTTGGCGCTGGCAGGGTTGAATTTGCGGACGGAGCAGCCTCTCGTAGTCCGTGTTTGGTGGCTGGTACAGACTTTTGGTGGCGATGTCGCTATCACGCGAGGGCGGGAAGCTTCGGGACCCACCATGGAAGGCAGCAGCAGCATTCTCTAGCACAGTCGTCCATGCTAGATGGCTAGACATCGATGGTGGCATATCGCAAGAAGGGCGCTATTCTTGATGATGTGAGGGCTGTTACCGGCCTTGACGTTGACGGTGGTCGTGGTGGTCGTGGTGGTTCTAGCCCTGACGGAGATCAAGCAACCAGTGGGCCGCTACGCCAAAGGGAAGGACATCACGCACTTCACTGTGAGGCATTTGCCTCTGGAATGTCATTTCAAGGTTGCGCTCCGGTCCAAAGCTACTAATCATAGCGAGCAGCACGACGGACGAGGTGCGTGTGGGATGGTGCTCCTCGATCTTGACGCGCAGCTAGTCTTCGCAGCAATGGGCCATCGTCTTCGGCCTCGATCACACGAGATTCCGGAGTGCACAGCTTCAGGGCATCCGTGGATCCGTAGAGATACCAGCAATGCAGTCTCTGATCCACTGGGAGCTCCGCAGCGCGGGGTGCATGTCGCAACATGATGCTGACCGTAACCGACTGCATTGCTAACCAGCACCAGCGACAGGGCTGACTGGGTTGCCGGTTGTCAGCATTCTCTTGCCGATAAGCTTTACGTTGTTCTTGTTCTTGATGCTGACCGTCACGAACTACAGTGCTGACATGCCAACAGCCAGCGATCTCCGTGGATGATTCGCCAGGCTGCTGACAAGGATGCCGGTTGTCAGCACTCTTTTCTCACTACGCCTCGCCTTGTTCCTTGTTCAGGCCGTCAGTGTTCTTGTCGACGTTACTGCGCCGCTTCATCTCCGAGAAGAATATGCGAAGGAAAGAGCACAGCTAGCGTTGGAGACGCTGAGCGGACGACATACCAGATCCGATCAGACGTTCTGTGGCTGGCACGTGCGCAGAGAATGAAGCGAATGACTCCCATCATGGCCTTTAGCCGAAAGACCGTTCGACTTCGCGCTAGGCCCGAAATTGGCGAATGAATATTGGTGTCGCGATCGAACGGCCGTGTCGAGTTCTATTGGTCAGGGTTGTAGAGTTAGGTCTCGAAGTCGAGATGGCTCAAAGATTTAAGTGCAGGGATAGTCGCGGAGTCAGTCTAGGACTGGTTTCAAAAAGGGTATGAAAGGTTAGTGTTTGTCTAATCTGTTGGTTTGCTGCCATGCAATTAGGTATACAGCTTTAGTGACAGCCAAGACGTTTATCGAAAGTGAACTATAAGAGCCAGAAGAGTCACTGGTAAGTGAAATGGTGGAGTTGTGTATCCCATCTCAGAAAAATACCATAGTCCACTATATCTACAAGTACGTAGCCTCGCCGGAACGCCTCACTATCTGAAGGCGCATAGGCTCGCCTCTCAGTGCTTAACCCACGCGCAACCGCAGGGCTTCGACGTCGGACGTCAGTCCGACGTTCGGCGTCGCTGTTGCTCTAGCAAGTAATTGGCTCCTGGGTACGGACGGATTAATCGACCGGACGTTACACTTGACGCCTTTGGCTTGGAAAGGCACCTCTAGTACGGTCTCCGCTGCAGGTAGCGTGTAGTTCTTATAATGGTTCCCCACCATACAGTTCGCATGTCTTGTTATTCGTTAGTCGTCGATCGTCAATCACATTTCCTAGGCAATGTACCCAAGGTTCTCCAACTCCACGGAATCAAAAACAGTACAAGACCAACACGGATATGTAGCACCTGCAGCACATGTACCTTTACCCGGGTAGAGGACCGATCGGGGATTTGCGGCATGACTGCTGAACGTTAAGTGGATCGATCAAAAAGAGGGACTCCACATACGGATAAGCCTTGAGATCGACACATCCTTGGTCGAAGTCTATGGGTACGTAGCTACACGGACTGATCATACTCTCGCTCTCGCAGAACTGGATCTTTCTGTCGTCAGTATGATACGATAATTCTCAAAGCGTGAATAACAAATACCGTTTGAGATCCAATAGCCCGGGGCAAGAGACTTGCAAGGAGCACAACAAGAACGGAGGCTTGCATCTTGCACACGACTGTCTGCTCCTGGATAGTTTGCGTTGAACGATTTTCATCACCGTTGCATACGGTTGGCCATACATACAACCGACGACAAGTTCGTCAGCTATGGCAGAGCACTGGAGGCTGACAGTCAGCGGGGCAGGGTGATTATACAAATATTGTCGCTTAAGGGCAGAACATGCTACAGCTGTCATTGCCGGTGGCCTTGCAGGCATATCGCTGCGACCCTGCTGCAGTACTGTACATGTTCCATATTAAAACCTGTCACTGCCGTCGCGCGTCACCAACGTTGATTCTACTAATTACTCTGATGCTAAGACCAGGCTCGACATATATTTTCATGACTGCGGTTCAGTACAGTCGCTGGACTATTGTAGCTGCGCTGATGCATAAAGGTCATGAGGTTGACAGTCAACAAGTCTGACTTGCAAGCTGCTCCGCCTCGATCGTGTAAGCCAGTTTATCAAGATGCCTCCTACCCACCACCCTTCTCCCTGCTTCCGTCATCTCGCAAGAGATTCCACCATGCGTGCAGATTATCTCTTCAGCATCCTGCCAGCCACCCTTACGGTTCAGGCCAGATGCTATACACTGACCACCGGAGACTATGGTAAGAGCATGGTCGGTGCAGATGCTATGGTTGATAAGCTATGTGAAGACAACTTGGCCGGCTACTTTACTGAGAGCCAGACCAAGTACGGCTGTGTGCAAGGCTCGAAAAACAAGATCGGATTTTGGACAGGGTGGGGGGGCCGCGGTGCTCTGTCCTTGAATAATGAGGACTGCAAAATGCGGCTCAAAAACGAGATTAACGCATGCACTCTTGGAGGTGAAAGCGTAGTAGCCGATTGGTACTTTCGGTGAGCACTTCACTAGGCTGTCAAGTAAAAGACAGACCTAAGTAGACGATCTAATTCTTGCATGGCAGGGTCCAGCCGAGCTGGGGAAATTGCTAGAAAGCATTTTGCGACGAAGCTGCATCTGTTGGAAGAAGACAAACTGGTGGTTTCTTGAGGCGTTCTGTCTAACTAACGTCCCCTGCCCGTACGCGAGAAACGCCCCTCAGCGAGATGAGTCCAACTTCAACACCGACCAATCCTCACCACATTCGCTTATGGACTTACAGCATCTGCGTTTAGGTTTTCTAGGTCTGTCTTTGTCACCCTGTATCTTGTGATAATCAAAACACAATGTTTGTGGTCGCAACGACAGTCTTATTACACGCTGCGCTAGAAGCCACTTTACTCTCCACCCCCGCTCGATTACCACTTGTCCCGTTCTCCGCAATCTGCAACTACTACAGCGATATACGTAACCGAGGAGCACATTGTCCCTGATTTTCAAGATGCTCGAGCCTGAGAAACATATACTCCGAGCTTATCTCCGTGTAAACTGGACCTCCGCTTGGCGCCACGGCTCGACCACAACTATCATATTCTTCCTGCTCCAACTTACCAGTAGAAGCGGAAGTGTCTGAAGTATAGATTTACAGCGACCGAGGACCTCTTGAAGTGTGTGGGGAAGGGTGAGGTGCCTGTCGAGTTGGCCTATCTCGCTGAGGGGCGTTTCTCGCTTACAGGCAGGGGACGTTACGGTCTTGAAACAATCGTCACATCGTTCTTCAACGATTTTCCACAGCTTGCCGCTCGGCGTGATATGATTGCGTTGCAATGTTGATTACAAAGAAGCATGTTTGCTTGAAAGTGTCTGCTTCTGATCTTCACAGCATGCCGCAGTAGGAAAGCTGAAGTGTTACCATTTGCATTTGTCCAAACTTGAGCAACATGATCTTGGGCAGCGTATCAAGGAACTTCGCCGTTTGCGGAACGGAGTATGACTTATCGCTTCATCTTGGCGGTAACTTCATGCGTTGAAGACTTTGATAGGATAGACGAGCTTGTCAAATCCTTCACCTGATTCAGGTAATTCAAATTCCACAGTTGGATCCGTGGCAGATATGTTCTAAAGATCCCCTCAATTTCACATACCACACAGTGAAAGCGACAGAAGCGCCTAGCCAAGTTCTACTCACCAGTATCTCAGAATATGAGCCACGCCCTACAAGAATTCATGGAGGCTCCAGTTGAATTGAACTCACCCGACAAGCAGAAGAGCGAGACATCATAGCGACTGCGGATATCTGATTTTCCGATCCCAATGCTGCAGCCTGTTTGGTTGCGAGAGGCTTGTACATCCCTGTTAACGTGCACATTTTTCGCAAGAGATATGAGTGTGTGGCCGGGACGCTTGCAGCACACAGACATATCGAGAGGCTGCTACTTGGTTCAGCTTCGCAGTGCCGTAGCCGAATGCGCAGGTGGCCTTGACACTAGACGCATGCGGAACTAACCGTACTGTGGTGTTGTCAGTGCGAAGACTTCAGCAAAATGAGCAATTTTGGTAGGGTTGTAGGAGAGGGGTTGAAGGTGAAGACCAGCCGCAAGCGTTCAGTACATGACGTGACCAGTCCAACGTACGTGGAACCATGCGAGGCAGAAAGATAGACATTGCTACTACTCAACGAGCGTGCATTACTAAAAACTAGCTGATCCGAGTAGCGAAGTGCTGCCGCCAAATCAACCGGCGCGCTTGGCGATAGCGAATGAGAATCCGTCGATGTGCCTGCCGAAGAGAAAGAACGCATGCCAACCGTTGCTATTACCCCGCATATGACGTCAGTCAGCCCTGCAGCAGCTTTATAACGTGCTGGACCTCAGTCAAGTCGCGATTGCAGTCCACCCACACAGCACCTATCAGAGCCTCGACGGTCGATGCGAGTGTGACCCTGGGCTCTTGGCCAGCTTGGCAGGGGTTCTCCTTTAGCCAATCCGATAGATTCCAGTCGCTGGCCACCCGTTGTAGTCTA
>BCGR01000033.1:46824-64611 GCA_001599375.1 Phoma herbarum
CACCCGTTGTAGTCTATCGTTTGTTCCGACATCTTTCACCATGTTATGGCCAGTCTCTTTGCTGCGTTAGCGCTCCGTCTTTTCACCTGCACCGGTAAGCCAACTTCAACTTGCCTGTACCACCACCATTTGGATACCATTCGTCCAGTACGCTAAGGCGCAAGACAGCATCCCCGATTAGCGCCAATCGCTTATTACCTGACACAGGTCCGTCCGTGTCGAGGTCAGAGACGGCTGCTCCAGCAGCGGTCAGGGCTTCTTCGAGAAGATGGGCATTGTTGAAAGAGTACTGCAGTTGAGATTGGAGCAATTTCAGGTCGGGCATGTTTGAATTTGCTTCTGATGTATCGCTCTTGAGAAGTCTGCCAGCCTTTATGTTGTACACATGGAGGGCCAGGCCCTCATTATTTGTTCGGTCTGGACTTGGGCACAGTAGGCGGAGAAGAATCCATGGGCTACATACCATGGGAAACATCACTCCATGTAGTGTATATACCCATGGTCGATGGATACCTTCTTTTGCAATATGCCCGCAAGCAAATCGGCTTGCAACAGGAGCCTGATCGTCCGTCCTGCAACGGGTCCTTGGTTCACGAGACATAAGGTTAGTCTTTGGTTCAACCAGGTGACCTAAAACAATCGTGAAAATCTCCAAACAAATAGTCGCCGATTGTTCTGTTTGCAGCAGTAGATCGCCGCACGCGGCTGTGACCAGCGCACATTGACGAATCTTAGATCATGGCCAATATCCGTTTGCAGACCCAAAACTGCTGTGAGGCTACACGAAGAGACGTTTTGGACCGGACAACTCTTTCAATTGATGATGCACAGTCTCGGCCCCATAACAAGTCTCGAACTTTGTCAATTCGGGAACGTTGTAATTCTTTGCAAACAGCATCAACGGAAGCTTGAAAGACTCATGTACAATAGCAGCAAATCAGCATGGTGTTCCGGCTCATCATATATCGTTGCCCCGTTTGGGATGATCACTGACATGTTAAGATAAAAATCTGAGTCAGTTATAACAGTAGAGGGAGCGCAGGTAGAGGAGCGTGTGGACGTGGGCGGTTACGAAGTTGACGAGGGTGTCGAGGGTCTCGATGTAGGTCGCGCCTGCCATCTCGCAGAGTACTCAAGACTTCTTCTTTGGAATGTCACGTCAGCAGCCTATCTAGAGTGTAATGAGAGCTACCTTGTTGTCCAAGGGTCCAGCGTCAACGCGTATTCGCATGAGTATGTGACGTGCACAACGGAGATGTCAACAACTCAACCGACAGGATTACTTGCAAGAGTTGGGCAGGCGAGTGTCAATGCATTGTTATTACGCATCGTGTGGTAAGTCACCTAGAAATCAGGACCCTCGGCTTGGTTATTTCAAGCACGGGTCTACTCTACATTGGCAAAGCGCAGCAGTGCGACTAGTGCATCGTCCTTCGCCGCCATCTATACTCCACCTCGCTTGCGTCAGAGTTGGGCGCAAGGGCAGCCTTCACCACCGGCGAGCCCCCCCTTTTCAGTCGCGTGAGATTCCTCCAGGTCGTTGGATCCAAGGCTTGCATCAGCCAACGCGCGGACCGCTGGACGCTAGACGCGTGCACTGGCATTCTGCGCGCACGCCCCTCATCGAGGTTAGAGTGGGTTTCGAGAGGCTTGGCTGGCGCGGGATCGCAATTTTTCCAAAGACGAGTAATTAGCCCTGCGTTAGACATGAGACAATGAATGAACTTGTGTCGCACGGTTGGGTGTGGGGGTTGCAGGTATAGGATTTTAAGAAGAGTGTGAAATTGTGTTGTTCTATTGCTTATGTCTAGGTCCTTGCGCGACACGATTAGTAACACAGTCGAGGTTCACGATAGCGCTTGGCCTGCAACAACTTGCATTTTGAAGAACGACCAGATAATATCTCTGGTCCAGCAAACCAACAAGAGGAAAGCGAAAACAATATCGAAATCACCAGCGCTATGGCTATCGCTATGCTTAGAGTAGCTTACCCATCCAAATATCTATCTCAAAGCCTATTCATGATTTGTTGCATCTTTTCAGGCAAACATCCATATCCTGCGCGAGATTTGCTGGAATGTGCTTGCGGAACTCCTCAATGTTCTGCCCGGTAATTTCCTTGGGGATTTCCAGAGTAGCGTTCACCACCCGCGAATCAAGCGCGAAGAGGTTCTGCGCGATCTGGCTGGTCCCAGGATCCTCGCTGTTCAGGCTCGCTACGAAGGTTGCTTTCTCGCAGTTCTCGTTGAATTGGAAGTGAATGCTACCTTGCGGGAAAACCGTGCCTTCGAATTTCTTGAGAACCCCGGCAATCTCAGGGTTATTTCCAGCACCTACAAGCCCATTCTCCAACACGTAGCCAAATTTGAGGTTTGAACCCTCGACCAGGGTAAGGAACTCGGTGGCGCGCGGATGCACGTGCGGCGTGTTGATACCGCAAGGTTCGAGGAAGCCGAGTGTCGTACTGATGCCCAGTCCCGTAAGTATGGGAAACGTCTCAATATTAGCAGCTTTGGTGGCACCACCATTTGCGTTGGGCGCAGGAACTGCGCCGTTGAAATCGAACACCGTGAGAGCCTTTAAAGCGGGCCCGCTGAGGAGGACATCCCCTTGAACGAGCAGACGCTGGAAACGCTTCACTACTGTAGGAGCAAGAAAAAGATCTTGCAAAAAAGAAGCCCGGTCGGTCGGCGCAGCAGCGATGCCGGTTGGGGACGGTATGCTCTGCGGGAAGGCTTGCACAGAGATTGCGAGAGCAACGACGACAAACTTGAGGAGACAGAACATCTTGGTGCAGGCAATCCAATGATGGAGTGTTGAAGGCAGCAACTGGGAGATGGTCTCATCAAGACTGGCGTCAGTACAGTGCCCGCCCACAGAGACCAAACAGAGCTTTGAGCTACCGCGTTGTAAGTAAGTGGCAAGTCGGTGGGCTACCAATGGCCACGCATCAAAAGCGATTGTCCACAGCGGTGATAGAAATGGAACTGTACTAATATGCAGAATAAGCCTCCGAAACTCGCAAGTGGCAGCGCAATCACTAGCAGACGTGTTGATAGCCCGATCCCGCTAACTGATACTCACTCCAAGCCAGCCTGCTCTTGGATTGTCAGCACGCTTGTTAATCTCAGCGCTTTTTCCACTTTCCGGCAAGTGCTTTGCACCAGTAAGCATGCGTACTTGTCAGCACCATCTTCTAAAGTCTTGCAAAATCGAAAATCGGCCATGTCATCGAGTGCACATCAGATTTGAACAGAAGACTGCTGACCCCTGACTGCTTCCTCTGCGTGCCAACGTTTCGTATGCGCGCCTATATTGGCGGCACGGCAATTGGTTGTCTAGACTCGTTACCCATATCAGAACGGACTTCTGCAGTATGGGAGGGAACTGGCGGAAATACAGCCGCAAGCGATCGTGGCTTCACCCCATCACAATAGCTGCCACATATGCCGCTCAGCTCTACCCACCATAAATGAGTTAGCGCTGACTGTAACAGACGCCTAAAAGACAGTTCAACCGGTCAGCTATTAACAGAAAGTGGGCTGGACCCTTGCTGGCACATCGACATGAGGTGATTTTGCTGGGGAAGATCGATTCATGGTCGCCAGCAACCGGTAAGGACATGGTCTAGACCTCTTGTCAAGCATGCCTCAAGTCTTTATAACCTCAGCGACGGCTGCCTCGCTGTTCTGACTTGCCTTGCACACAACTGTAATTTCGTCAAAGCCAACTCCAAATACAACACCACACGTTTGAACGATGATGTATCTTGTGATTACGCCAAATCAGGTGTGTCGCTTCAAGTAAGTGCTATTATTGCTTCACGGTTTAAGCGCTGATCTTTATGAACGAAGAAGACCCCATGAAGTGGCGGGTGCCTTCTACCAGACCCATCATCGAAAGGAAGGCATCAAGAAAGTCGATGATGAATGGTGGATAGATTATCCAGATGAGAAAACATGTAGGACAGCCCTCTCCTGTGCTAGGAAGGAGCGAGACGACATCACTACGTAAGTCTCGCGGAGAATCCTCCAAACTACTACTGAGGGAGACCATCTACAGGGCCGAAGTTCGGATTCAATTTGTCGACGGAAGCGGCGAGTCATTGGAGTATAAGATATTGCAACACGATGGATCTCCCATCTCGGCACGCAAGGCTCGATCCTCATGCCACAGCGCGCGAACGACTGTTACTCCGCCCCGTGCGCCGGAAATGTCACCAACACCTCCCCGCAAAAACAAGGTTACGGAGCCTCTGGAAGGGGCTACAAAGAAGCGGGAACGCATCATCGAAGGAGGCGATGCGCTACACTCCAAGGTCAAGCGACACCGCGTGTCGAAGACTTCGATGGGTGTTCCTCAGCGCCGATCGCAACGCCGGCTTAGCCGCACAGGCGCCTGTCACAGTACCTTACACATTAATTGCAATGAAGGCACACAAGCTTCATCGCCCCTCGAAGACGTGCACGGAGTGGTTGCCGAGCATCGCATATGAGAAGGTCTTTCGACGTTTACGACTTGGATGTGCATGCGCTGCGCCAATACGTCTCGTAACGCGCTGTTCGTGTGTCCAAGCTACACATTTTCCGGGTTGCTAGAGTCTGATATCTGAGCGGAGTCACTTTGCTGGGGTAATAAGTCAGCGCAGCCGAGCGCGACTCTGTCCAATATTATTGCCTGATGCACTAACGACCTGCACGGAGATCAACTCAATAGCCTTGGCACACTAACGCCTGCGAAAGCGGAGCTTTGTACGACCATGCAACTTGTTGCAGATTTACGATGCTCAGGCTACGATAGGATGCACATCGTCGAGAACCCTTCTACCTCCGTCACCGTCGAATTGAAGACCATACGTTCACAAAACACACCAGGAAGCGATCCAGGCAGTCTGCAGCGTCGATTCTCTTGTCCGAAGCAGTTTGCGATACTTGGCTCTCTCTTGCCATGGGCAAACATGACACAACGTCGTCACAGAATCTACTGGAAGCAGAACAAGCATTCCTGAGAAGCCTGCCCGTACGCCCGTTCAATAACATAAGCATGTCGCGACGAAAGGTCAAGCATTTGAAAAAGCTTTCTTGAGTGCCTCCCTGAGTCATGTTTTTGAACTCTCCTCAAAACCTTGACAGGTTCAATGATAAACGAATCTGAATCAGAATGGTCGCTACTAGCGGGCCAGTCACTCGAACTGCTTTAGCGCTGCAAAGAGTCGTTCGGAGTAGCCTGGGCACGCCAAGTCAACAAATCCTGTCGCCTGCTTTTCATCCTCCGTGGACTCCAAATCAGCATGTTCTCGTTACCATGTGGCCCAATCTCCGTGCTTGCTATGCTGGAGGTGCATCTCGGCATCGTTCACGGCCTTGTGCACGACGATCTGCGACAATTCAAGTAACGTTGCATTGTCCCACTGGCCAAGATTGCTACCGAATCATTGGAAAATCAAGGCATGATTATACCTGGATGGCAGCGAGACAGGTTGGCGTGCCAGGTTCAACCTTTTTTTGTTCTCTTTCGCACTAGTCTCGGGTCGACTTCGCCACTACCCCTGCACATGCTCTCTCAGAGTCATCTTGACTCCACAACCTCTGCTGCTGTGCTGAAATGTCCTTCTCTTACGACTGCGCGGCATGACATTGTTTGCAATCCATGCCTCGTGTATCTGCAGACTCTGTATGAGCGCTGTTTCTCGAGAAATGCTTTTGAGCCATTTCTTAAGGCCTGACCACGACACAACGAGCAACGCGCAGATCTCCTGAATTTAGTACATTTATCGAATCCTTGTCTAGGGTTGCTCTATGAGCATCCAGTCAACAACGATCTTGAGTGCGGTGCTGTGGTGGTGGCCGATTGGACATTCTTGGGCTATGGGCGACAAGAGTAGAAACTTCTGCTGCTCTAAATCGCCACTTCTTATGGTCTAATCTTCTGTTGATGAAGAGGCATGTCCCGGCGGAACCTGCCTCTTCATGGACGTCTGCGGGTTCGCATTCCGGATACCGCGCAAGATGCAAGAACGAGCTGCGCAGACAGCTCATCTTGAGCCAAAGCGAAGAAGGAATGTCAGATTAAGCCCCTCACTTCTAACACCAGCGTGGATAGTGTGTGTATTTAGTGGAGCGAGTGGGCAAGATGTAGCTTGTTCGTGCTTCCACGACACCCGTTGCCACATGAAGTCATCTGAAGTACTTCACTGAATCGATGTGCACAACCAATCATAAGAAAGTGGCCAGGTCATCGCTCGGATTGCCGCGCGACACCCAGATAGTCCTCTCGAGCCGCGGTTCTGCGCGCTGAACGTCTCGCGTCCATCTCTCGACATCGCCACAACCGATATCGTGACGGACCGAAATGACCTTCGCAAGCTGCTTGGCATTGTGAACGACCACTGGAGTGGCCACAAAAGAGAAGACTTCCCCATCCACGTGGAGGTCAGGAAGAACACTGCCATTTTATGCCGAACGGAGGCTAAGACAGAATACTTCATCGGTTCGGACGAGTTCAAAAGTATTGGTCGCTCGTTTGAGAGAGGCTTTGTACTCGTCCTGACGAGTTCTGAGTCTCAAGCCCTGCGTCTACTAGCAAAGTAGCGTACGTCACTGATCGGTATTCTCCCGAGGCCACATAAGGCTTGCATCTGAACTCTAGCAGCATGCGACCGCTTCAGCTTCACAGAAGAGGAAGGGAAGATTTAGCGGATAACATGCTACTTGCATTCAATGGTAATCAAACAGACTCGCGATGCACCGCAAGCATGCCATTCGTTCTATCTCACGTTACTCAATGAGAACGCATGTTGCGCAAATGACATGACTGCGTCAAGTGTTGCATTCCTCATACCTCGCCAATCGCAGCCTTCCCCGGATGCGAAGTTTCCTTTCCCAATCTTATGCATGGCTTAGAGAGCCCTTGCGATAAGAGCCCCATTTCTCACTTCTGCGACGCAAAGCTTCTGTCTCATACACCGCCTAAGCTTTGTTGCAGTTGCCAGCTATGAGTGAACATCGAGGAAACTCTCGCGCCAAGCGCGCTACCCACACGATGCTCGAGGTTCTTCCCAATATCATTGCATATTCTTGTCCCTCAGATCTCAGACGTTCCCGGTTCGTCAATCATAAGTTTTATACTCTATTCGAAGCCTATCGAGCTCAGTCCAGCAAGGGTCTCACTGCGCTTCCGAACGAAATCATCTTGGAAACCATCCAATATCTGAGTGCTCAGGGTCGAAGCCGCCTTGCGCGGGTGAGCCACGATTCGAACAAGACCATGTCTCTTCGAAAAAGTTCGTTAATCTACGCAGAAGCTAATTTGTGTTGTGCCACAGCCCATCGGCTGCGTCTTCAATTGCATTGCCTCCTAACTACCGCATCTCTCTGTCAGTGACTCCGCGTTCATCAAAGCGTACGTAGGGCAAATGATGGATAGTCCATGGCTTTCACGTATCCGATGCGCAGCAAACGAACAATCGAAGTGAATACCATAGCTCAGCAAACACCAGCTTTTTCGTAGGATGTTTATCGTGTGGGATATACACGAGATTAGTGACATTTAGTTGTAACGTCAAGACGGAAAGACTTGTAGCTGGGTCTGAGAGAATGCCACCGCTGAATCTCTACCACTATGGACACCCTTTGAGAGTAGGTCTCGTTGTGACCCTACTTGCCGCCAGCAACTGTTTGGTTTGCATTCTTGTCGCCAGCACTCTGAGCTCGCGCTGCGAAGCCGCCGGAAGACATATCCTTTCCGCCAAGCGCCTTGACTTCGGATTAGTATCATGGCCCGGTTGAGCATTGTATGTGCAAAACCAACCTGAGAAGACTGAATTCTAGAGACAGCAGACGTTGTCATAGTGGAGGATTTAGCTCCGCCATTGTTGGACGCGCCACCGGTCTCGGTGTTTGAGGAAAGCATTGTGAAGTACGTTCGTGATCGAGGTCGTTAGAGCATAAGAAAGTCTGTGGTGTATAGTCTATGATGAATATCATGGTGATTTTTATACACCATGGCTTAGTAATAAAAGCGTATGCTGTGTGCCTAGTCAGTCCTTCCGATACTGTGCGATGTTACGCCCACATTCACTGGCTGGTATGGCCCCGAGTGGTTTAACTAGCCATTCAGCGTTCACGTGGCGTAACCTAGAGTGAACTTCCAAGAACATGAGAACCGGTCTCACTCAACAGATTGAGAGCTAGGAGGTCCGTTAGACCGCAGCTGAGAAGGTTTTGGCTAGATCGATTACGCGTCACTGCAGACCGTAACGTGCAGCGAATGGTACGGCCTGCCTTTGATCCCCGAAAACCAATAGACTATCCCAAATGTTGGACGCAGACAATTCTTCGGTAGAGCCGTATTGTCGGTAGAATATCGTAAGCGAGCGTCACTGCACATATTTTCACAACATGCTGTTCACTTTGTCTGGAACGTTTCGTAGGTGTGCTGTCGTACCAAAGCTGCGGTCTTACGTCGCACAGTAGGGACACCGATAAGGTACCCCGCAATCCTTCGATTGGTAAATAGCATGAACCGTAAAATGACGTGTGCTGCAAAGTAGCTATTCAATTCCTCGAAGCACTGTCGATGTACAACGTTTGAAGATATCGAGACTGTATGTTGTGCGCATTTCCCAGATGTGCTGACAGAGATAAACTCAAGCGTCTGGGCGCCACTTAGTTATCTGGCATCAAAGCTCGGTGCTGTGTCTAGCGAATCGGGGGACTCCACTTGCTGACAATCACAAGAAGAAGGGTTTATGCACGCATGTGCAGGTGAGAAATCGCTAGCAGAACATCTAGGTTATGCACAATACAAAGCGTGTATCGATCTATCCTGTAGCTAGAGTCTTCACGGCGCACTATACGATCTGCCATGACGGCATGGCTATTCAATGCTGGGTGGACGAGCACCAGACATACATACTTCCCTTCGTCGTGGACTCATGTTGCAAGCGTGGCGTACTTGGATTGGCAGGCTGTGGTCGACGTCGTGATACGATGACAGATATCTCCGATTTCTATAGAGACAAGAGGGTCTATAGAATGATGGCACGGTCGGAAGCGGATTTGAGTACAACCGCTCACCTGAGGTAGCATTCTGTGCCTTGAATGCTCTACACACGGGCCAAGAAGAAGCGTTTTAGCGTGCCCTTTATTTCTTGTCTTTGCCTTCTACTACGAGCCTATTGTATTGAACGGTGTATTGACCACACTACACACCTTGGAAAGTGCGATAGCGTCAAGCCATCGGGGTACTCAACGGCAAGACCTGCCCAGATGCACTCCGTCGTTCGCACCTGCATCTCTGACAGCCTGAGGCCATACACTTCGCCCAGGCTCTGATTAAGGGTTTTGCAGACTTGCCAGGACCGAGATACACTGCAAAGAAAATGATTGGAGTAGGGTCGGTACCTGACCTGTGTAGCCTCCCGCTGCGGCACTTCGAACGAATATGCGTAGAAGTATGGACCCCAGCTCCGCAGCCAGCAGCGCATGACCCGCGGCGTCTGTTAAGGCGTCTCCTCACGGCGATGCAGCACAAGAGCGAATACCCCAAGAGATCTTCGAAGTCTTGTCCCAGCAGATGCTCAGTGGACCCATTCTATGCAATTCTACGTACTGAGGCGAACCCCTTTATCGGCGGAGGGCGGCAGCCTCGCAGTCACAACGATCAGATGGAGCGGTCTATGGGCGAACTATTGCGGCCGGCCGCAGCCACGCAGCCAGTCAGTCTTCTTTCCATGCTTGAGTTCGTTGCTTAGAGACATAGACTCTTGCTCCCCTCGCAAGAGCCTACCTTCTTCCTCAGCCTCTATCTGTAGGAGAGCCATGGTAGCAGTATCGTCGACAACAGACTGACCCTTCCAGGCTGTAAACGCTCGATCACATACCCCATGGGGAAGAGACTGCCACGCTAGAGGTATGTTAGGCCGATCTCTGCGCAGAGACGCTTCCCTTGATCGGCGTAGGCTGCTCGTGCTGGCCAGGGGGTGTCGAGGGTAGTATACGCTCGCAGCGGCAAGGCATACTCAAGAATAAGAAGCCTGCCAACCCACAAGAGAGCCGATAGGTACGGCGTGTAGTCGTATGCTGTACGATATGCCAACTCATAGGGATGGATACCCAGCACCTGGGAGACGTGGACGATGGGTTTGCAGGTAGGTTCTCCCGAAAGTCCTTGTGCGTCTTTGCCAATTGAATCTCAGACGCCTCGGTTTCGTCAATGGCAAGTTCTACTCTCTGGTTGGAGCCTACCAAGTCGGATTGGAGAAGGGCCTCACTGCAGTTCCGACCGAAATTATGGCGCGAATATCCAGCATCTAAGTGCTCAGGACCGAAGTCATCTTGCGCGAGCGAGCTTTAGAATATACCCGCTCATCATGGACCTCATACTGCACGAACGGCGCCTGCTGCGATACTAATAAGTCTTGTCAGACCACTGCTTGAATGTAGATCCCAGATCAATACGAGAGACGTTGATACAGCAGTGAACCATGTCCTTCCACAAGACACTAGTACAGACAATCTTCTCGAAACGCTGAATGTTAAAGCTGAAAGGTGTAAGAATAGACGGATTAAGAGCATGTGACATTTGGCGTTATGAAATTCTCCTGCGTGCGCCTAGAATTGCTATACCGCATTCGCCTACATCATGGCCTCATCACCGTGAACGGCAGCCGCCTTTGCAAGACGGTCAAAATAGGCTGTGAGATTACTCAGAAACCTCTTTTACTTCATTCTTGTATGTTCGCGCGTTGTACCCACCCTCTCCGTACCGTCTACAGCGTCGTTGGGATGGCTCACCTCCTTCAGCGGGCACAATTCAGAAGGCTCAAAATGTACTCAATATCCCATCTGTATGGGGTTTTGGTAAGCGGAATATATTATCGTCATCCTAAGCCTTGCCCTACACGCGAACCAATTGCACATGGAATTTCGGAAACAACCCATACTACTGTGTTCCCCCTCGCCCCGTGACTTTACGGGGTTCCTGCGCACGAACCTTTCTTCGTGGTAAACGTCAATTTTTGAGAATATCAAATAAACATGCAGTATAGCGCAGTATAGCTATCAATTGAAGATGCCCACTTGTGGCAGGCCAAGCGCTGTCGTGAACCTAAACTGTGTTACTAATCGTGTCGCGCAAGGACCTAGATATAAGCTGAGCTATGATGCTAAAACAATAAAAGAACATACACACTCATCTCGTGATCCCATGCTTGCAACCCCCGCACCCAACCGTGCGACACTACTTCTTAGGATATTGCTATCACGATCAATTCCTATGGTGTTCCAGCCGTCACGAAGAGCTGCCCTGTCGATTACGACGGCCGCAAACTCGCTCCCAGCACCCTCCGCACAGCCGTCGACCGAATCGAGCATGGGATATTAAATAAAGCTATTCATCGCCAGAATGGTGTTGTGGTCAAAAGCACGAAGAAGTACAGATGCGACCTGGAGGTTTGCGGTCAGCCATATGCGCCGAAGTGGTGACCTTGGGGCGACCCAGCGCGCTGCTGGACTGCCACAGACAACCCCTCTGTGAGTACCTCAATGACAGACCACTGGCATACTTGGAAGAGACCAAAGACTGGATTCATAGCAGTAGAGCTGACTTTAGTTGGCGCCGTGCTCCGAAGCTTTAGTGTTAATGTTCGTATGGCTATAAGAAACACCAACCGACCGTTATAAGAAGCGACGAAGTTATTCAGGACATCATAGCTATTGACGACGATCATCTCCTTTTCCAAAGCCACGTCTCAAACTCTTCAGCAGTTTTATGCCCAGGAGCTTTCTCTCGCCCCTGCTTCCACTTGGTCGTTGTTTTATAGAATCTGTGCGTGCTGGGTCGTTCCACGAAACCCTTGAGTCTTTGTGCCTCTGAATTATCATCACCTTCCAACAGAATGATCTCGCGATATGTTCTTTCAGCAAATATCCTCGCCTCTGTTGGATCTCCATGTACTATTGAGATCTGTAGGGCGTCACAGTAGGCCCGTGGTACTCTTGCGTCGGTGATGAACGCCTCTTCCATTAACTTCAGCATCGTCCGCACGTGGTGCAGACGTGCTAAAAGCGTGGTTACAATACTAATCCCATCGCCGACGATTCTGTCAAGCCTCGCAATTTCGTCCAAGCGTTTGTCACTTTGCTCCATAGTGCATCTGAAAGCGAGCATAGCACGCATGTGCACGAGAACCGGAAGCAGGCTTTCAGAACCTGTTGCCGCGAAGCGCGGTCGTTCGAACCATCAAGATAGGATATGCTAGAGGGAGACGGCGCTGACTCTGGGCCCGATCTTCGTTTTACCCTCTTGGTCAACAGGCTTAATGCCTCCAACAGAACCCACAACAGCAATAACAACAACAACGGGAACAACCCGGCGCTTGACGACTTGTTGAAGTTCCTCAGAACCAGAGACTCCACCCAATGGAAGTCTTTGTTCGGCCAGCGCATGATGTGTAACGCTATTCGACCAAGCTCATGAGTCATACAACATTGTCGGAAACTTTGAGCTTGCATCAGAGAACGAACTCGCCCTTGCAGCAATCGCTAGGTTATGCAACGTGGGATTGGAACAGGTCGCAGCACACAAGGCCTTCGAAAAGGGAACTGCAGTGAGCCTGGCTGCAGTGGGACATACCTAGTATGTGATGCTTTTGCGAATCGCACCTCATTCAAACGCTACAGGTAAAGCGCGATTCTGCATTGCGGATTACAATCAAGTTCATGCCATTTAGGCATAGCGTCAGGTATCCGTGCAACTCATCCAATTAGTAGCATCTTGCAACCTCCTTTTCTCCCACATTTATATAAGGAGACGAAAGAGGCCTTAACCTATATAAAGGCTCGAGGTGGATCCCGAACCGCAGCTCAATACGGTTAACGTTAGGGTTCGCCCCTAACCTACCTCCTGGCGACCCTCACAAACAGCGCTCCATTCGTGCCCAATTTGGATTAGTCCACGAATTGGGCCCTGATTCGCCCTCTTCGGGCCTAGCGCGAAGTCAAACGGTCTTTCGGCTAAAGGCCGAGATGGGAGCCATTCGCTATATTTCCGCGCACGTGCCAGTCACCGAACGTCTGCTCAGATCCGGTATGTCATCCGCTCAGCATCCTCAACGCCAGCAGTGCCTCTTCCTTCGCACATCCTTCTCGGAGATGAAGTGGCACAGTCATGTCGACAAGTTCACTGACGGCCGGAACAAGCAACAAGATGCGGCGTAGTGAGAAGGGGGTGCTGACAGCCAGCATCCCTGTCAGCACTGCAGTCGGCAACGGTCAGCACCAGGGCCAGAAACAGCGCGAAGCTTATTGGCAAGAGAGTGCTTACCGTTGGCATCGGTGCCAGGTGTTAGAACTCAACACAGCATGATCTTCAAGAATGGATCAAGGTGCAACTACTGCTGACGAATGCACGGGATCTCCAGTGTAGGTAATTAAAACTAGGGATTGAGAGTCAGGTGACATGTGAGTTGTCTTGAAAAGCGTGAAGGTTATGGAACGATGCTGATGAGATCAACACTTCCAACGGAATTCGCTTGAAGCTATCATGTATCAGGCCTCCACTGTCCGATCGTGCCGCGACACCTTTGTGCAGTGACGCGATAGCAGCAAAGCGACGACTAGAAGGAGTCACCACAGCCCTCGCGAAAAGGTCCTCGAGGTCATCGCTTACGGTTCGGTTGTTAGCGCTTGTGACAGCACGATGACAATGATCAAGCGAAGGGCTGACCCAATAAGCAGATATCGGCGCTATAAATCATAGTCGATCGTTGCCCTTCCCCAAAACCATCGATCTGGTGGACCTGCGGACTTGGGATTCAGCGTTGGCTTTACTCAGATGCTGGTTTTGTTCTTGCAGTAAACTAGAGTCTGTTTCGCAAGGGAAATTTGGGTGGCACTTGCGAGCTTCTGCACACATCGTTGCAGACGTGAGCTGCTCTGTTGATCGTCCAAAGCGCTAGTGTACTGTTTGATCATGCTATGCAAGGTTTTGACGCCGTCGGTTGCTACTGGTGTTACCGGTGTGGTTGGCGTTGTAGGGACCTGCAGTGCCATCCCCTGCCTGCAAGGTCCTACGTTGTCCAGCGTAAATTAAACCCGAGAGCTCTGGCTCGAGCGTGTGCATGAGCATCAGTGCAACAGTCAGCAAAAGAAACATCGTTCAGGAATGCTTATTTCTAATGTCAATCCAGGCGAGCCGGGACGCACGGTGTGCCGGGACACTTTTTCTTCCGGATGCTCGGCATGCTCACACCACGCCTGTCAATTGCCAGTGACAGCGTGCATTAACTCTGTGGCTCTCGGCCTTCTCACAGGCTACACGCCGGGGACGTAAACTGCAACGTTGACCGTGCTGTCGCTCGTTTTGTCAGTGCCGTCTATCGACTCCCGTCTGACATGCCCCTGTCAATCCACGACAAGTCGTCTTCGTCAAGAGCTCGGTGGTCTAGAAAAGAAGCCAAGATGGCAGAAATCAAGACTGCAGCCTCAGAAGGTCAACTTAAGGTGAGGAGTATGCGTCCCGGCAGTTTCGCCGCGCGAAGGGCAAGATCGTCGAAACGCGCCTGACCGGCCGTGCGTCTCGAGCGAGATTTGGCGGCAGTAGCGTGCTGAGATATCTGCGAGAGGGCGGTGCGCCCTGTGGCTGAGTGCTGCGACCACTGATCACCTAGCCTCTGACAGCTCTTATACCCGGTCGTGCAGGCAACCGTATCCTGCTCCCGCAGTCGTGCTCGCCCCGACGCACAGCCATGCGAGAGGCCAATTACAACAACAACCTCTATAATCAAATCTAATTACTCCGGAAAAACACCACACACAGCGAGAACCCGATTTTTGGAATTCAGTCGTATTTTCGTGCTCAAACGGTCGCTCTCGACGCCAATTGACTAGCCAGCACCCGGCCGCAGCAGCCCACTGCGTCTGACGTGCCATGGCGACACCGTGGCCTCAGCAGCCCGCATGGCCCACCCCATTCCGCGAGCACGCTACACGCCTCAGCACCTACCTTCAGGACGCGCTGGCYTGTATCGATCGCACGCAGAGCCAGCCTGTGCCGGCAGACCTCGTCAAGGTCATCATCCACGGCACGCTGACGTTCATACTGAAAGTGCAACACGCGCCTGATCTTAGCACGGTGTGCGACGCGCTTAGCATCCTGCAAACAGAGGCCAAAGCGTCCACAGAAAACACTGCGCGAATGCTCGAGGCTGTCAAGCACGAGCTTAAGACTGACATTAAGAACACCGCCGATACCGTCCACGCAATCGCCACGAACGTACAACAGAACATAAGGAACGGAGAGGAAGCAAGGACTGCAGCCAAGGAGGCGGTAGAGGTGGGTAAAGCCAGCCTGGAGATGGCAAGACAGATCAAAAACGCAGGACCACAGACAGGCGGCGCGCTCAGTTATGCTGCAATGGCAGCGAGAGGCGCGCCGCTAGCAGGTACATCGAATACAAGTTCCCAGAATGGCTCCCATGCAGACGCAGCGTGAAGTCGTCGTGACTATCAGAGACTCCACTACAGTGCTCAGCCTGCGGGCGATGAACCCGCGCAACCTTAACGCGCATGTAGAGCGCGCCATCGCGCAAAGCGGAAACGAACATATTAACAGCATCAAGGTGCTCTCGTCGAACCAGCTAAAGAGCGGCGATCTCAGTATCAGAACGGCGACCAACAAGGAGGTAGAAGCATTAAAGCAGTTCGCTGACGACTGGGTCCACCGCATCGGCAACAGGGCCACCTTGCGGATCACAACCTACGGCATCATCGCACACGGCATGCGCACCAGCACAATGGACATGGACAAGTTCGAGGAGACGAGGGATCAGCTGCTACTAGACAACAAGCCGTTCATCCCGCAGGCAGAGATCAAGTACATTGGGTGGTTGACACGCAACGCACCCACGAAAGCCGCCTCCAGCGTCATTATAGAGTTCAGCAAGGCAGAGGACGCCAACAGGATCATTGACGAGGGCCTGATCTGGCAGGGCGAGGTCTTCCAGTGCGAGCGATACGAGCGACAGTGCCGAGTGAAGCAGTGCTTCAAGTGCCAACACTACGGCCACATAGGAACCCAGTGCAAGGCAACAATCGCATGTGGCTACTGCGCGCAACAACACGAGAGTAGGGACTGTCCGTCCAAGCTCGACCGGAACATACCCAGGAAGTGTGCCGCCTGCCGAGGCGAGCACGAAGCATGGAGCTACCAGTGCCCTACCAGGAAGGAAGAAAGGGCGAAAGCGAGAGCTGCATACGACGTACGCCCATACTACCATCCAGTCGCGGAGACACCAAGGAACAACATCCCACTGGAGACACCGGCGGCTACTGTCCGAAGGAGCAGACCGGCCCAGGGCCCTGCATCAACGCAGCCGGCCTCGATCACCAGGAACCGATCGCAAACTGGACGAGGACAGAAGAGGACTAACGCAGGCACAAGCGTCGACTCAGCAGAGCAACAGAACCCCTCAACGCAAGCAAGCGGCAGCCAAAGGCCGCAGAGGCACATCATACCTACCCGAAGGGCCATGGAAGCAACTGGGAACAGCACGCAGCAGACACAGAGCGGCATCAGCCAGCACATGGAAATCGACTCTGGAAACGAAGCATGAATAGATACAACAGACTGAACATACTACAGTACAACGTGAGAAGGTCGAGAGACATGGTCATGGCGTCGCTGCTGCGCGACCCGGGGATCGATGACTTCGACATCATCGCCATCCAAGAGCCGTGGAAGAACCCGTACACGGCCACCACTCACCACCCAGCTAAGGACAGGTTCCACCTCTGCTACCCAACGGGAGATGCGGGAGGCCAAGCACGGGTCTGCTTCTTCGTCAACAAGAGAATAGATCAGACAAAGTGGCGCTTTGAGGAGCGAACAAGAGACATTTGTTCTATTATTATCAACATAGACCCAACAGACAATCGGCAAAGTCAAGAACAGCTCATCGTCCACAACGTCTACAACCCGCCAAAGACCTCAAACAACCGGCAGAGTGCATTACCGCAGGTGCGGGAGGCGCTGAGGCATTACCAGACAAACGAACAGTTGCTGCTTGGTGACTTCAATCTGCACCACCCCCTATGGGGAGGATTGAACAGGGAGGTCACCGATCTTGAGTCAGAAGACCTGATAGACATCATAGAGGACTTTGCGCTCCACAACACCCTCCCGCCGGGCACAGTAACATACGAAGAAGGCCGATCGCAGTCTACAATCGATCTCTGCCTCGTTACAACGGGGCTGATCGAGCAAGTCATCAAAAGCGAAGTAGACAGAAGCCTAGACCACGACTCAGACCATCTGCCCATAAGCACAACGCTAGATCTCACAGTGCAATGTCTCGAGAAGAAGCCGCGGAAAGACTGGAAAAGACTGAACGAGAAACTGTACACGGAAGCGTTGACGCGCTCTCTGCCTCCCCTTCGAAGACCACTCACAAAGACAGCGCTCGACTCCTACACGGCTGAGGTGACAGCAGCAATCCAGGACGCGATACACGAAGCAGTGCCCGAGACTCATCCCTCCACCTACACGCGCGAGGGATGGACTGAGGAATGCAGAGCGGTGCTCGCTGAGACAAAACGACTAAAGAGAGCGCACAGTCGACAGCACACGGAAGAGACGTGGGAAGCATACCGCGCCGCGAGAAACCACAAAGCAAGAACGATCAGTAAAGCACTGCGTAAAGCACACAGAGACCGTATCGAGCGGGCATCTGAGTCGCCAGACGCGCTGTGGAAGCTAGCGAAGTGGGCACGCACGAGGCGCGACCAG
>BCGR01000033.1:70381-81262 GCA_001599375.1 Phoma herbarum
GGGATCCGACACACTGTCGACAGTATACGCAGCGGAATTGCAAGGCATCAGCCTGGCACTGCAGATCGCGCAGGAGTATACAGACGGAGACGGCGAACGAAAACARATAGCCATTTACACGGACAACCAAGCCGCCATCTGGTCAATAGCCAAAGCCGAAGGGCGATCAGGCGCGTACATCCTCGCGGACATCGCGCAACAGGTCCTGGAGCTCCAGAACAAAGGATACTCGGTGACCGTCCGATGGATCCCTGCCCACGTGGGCATACCCGGGAACGAGGCCGCCGACCAGGCTGCCAAGGAAGCTACCGGATGGAGAGAGAACGGCCGCAGACAGCAGCCAGCAGACCCGCCCGCACAGCTATACCCACTCAGGACGACGCTCAGGAGATGGTGCAAGACGCAGGCAGAGAGAGCGTGGACCAGCGCATGGAGGGAAGACAGGAAAGGCCGCGCGACATACAGACACACGCCGACGCCCACCAAGAAGGTGCTGCAGCTCCACGAGAGGCTCAGCAAAAGGGAGAGCGCGCTGCTGGTGCAGCTGCGGACCGAGAAGATCGGTCTCAACGACTTCCTCTTCAAGCGACACGTTCCGGACATCACTAGCCCCGGCTGCAGCTGTGGAGAGAGGCGACAGACCGTCGCTCACGTCCTCCTCCGCTGCAGCAAGCACAAGGACCTCCGGAACCGCATCTTCGCCAACCTATCCGGACGGCACAGCCTCAGGGCCATCCTGAGCACGCCGCAGCTAGCCACCAAAGCCATCGAGTATATGGAGCAGACGCAGATCCTTGGGCAAGTGGGGATCAGAGATACGCAGACGACGCCGAGCGTTGGGGGGAGACTGTAGGTACAGCGGACGCGACAGACGAGGCACCGCGCCTCTATGAGCCTAGAAACACAGCATACATTTAGTAGAACCGCTATCGAGATGAGCTGGCCGGCAAATTGTAGATAGTGGTTGATGGAAGACGGCAGGTTACGGGGGCAGCTGGTCTCGTTCAAGGGATGAAGTGGGGCGGCGCGGATCAACGTCCGCGCCGCGTCCGCTGTCTGCCACAGCCTGTCACTCCGGGCATAGCTGCGCAGTACGCGGCTGAAACCGAGTAGGACAACTAAACTAAACTAAACTAATGTCAATCCAAGCGAGCCGGGACGCACGGTGTAACGGGACACCTTCTCTTCTGGAAGCTCGGAACGTGCTCAACGTACTTGTATACGAACAGACGCAGTGCACACCTGGGCTGCAGCTCGCGCTCTTCCAACACATCGGCCTCCGACGCCAAAAAGCGTATTGTCGACCATGCTGTTGCTTGTTTTATCATTGCCGTCTTTCAACCCGCCTCTGATACCCCCCTGTTCGTTCGCGCCAGCATTCGATTATGGAGTGCTCGGTGGGCTAGAAAGAAAGCCAAGATGTAAGAGGTCAAGATTGCAGACTGAGAGGGTCTAATTAAAGTAGGGAGTGTGCGTCCCGGCAGTTTCTCCGCGCAAACGGCAAGATTTTCAAAACGCGTCCCACCAGCCGTGCGTCTTAAGCGACGGTTGGCGGCAGTAGCGTGCTGCGGGCTGCACTCCATGCTGTGGCTGAGGCCTGTGGCTTCTGTTCTCATTCCTTATTCCCGGCCATGCAGGCAACCGTTTCCCCGCCCGCAGTCGCGCCCAATTCTGTTGCATAGAGGCCACAACAACAGCTTTCGTAAGCTTGATCGATGCTCAAGAATGACTATCGGCTCATTATAGGCACGAGAAATGTTCTGAATGCGAGAAGAGCTCGTAGTGTATTCATAGTGTAACAAATCATTATATAATGGCTGCTGAGATTTGTCCCCAAGCTTTTGAGATTTGTCCCCAACCAAAGTACCGAAAATGGCAACTTTTGCGCTTTACGATACAATTTCACCGCAACCCCAAGTGTAATTTTCAATTCTGAAGCTACGGACACGTATCGCATAATCTGAAGTACCTTCTGCCTATTCTTTGTGAATTATGACAGCGGTGGGAACGAGCTAAATGGAGTTGAAGCTGGCGAAAACTCACCAACTTTAACATGCAACTAAGCCACAACGTGGGCTGATTTGAGGCTTGAATGCCGATAGAAGCTGCGCGAGACCCTAACGTAACTTATGACGTTCAAATATCCACTAGTACCTTTACTGGCGTTGAGTTGTGTGAATGTAGAGCAATTCGGTACTTCGGTTGGGGACAAATCTCAAAAGCTTGGGGACAAATCTCAGCAGCCTTATATAATTACGCATCAATACTGAATCTTTCGTGCTTCTCTAGAACATTTCGCAAATTCTAAAGCCGTGTCCAGGTGTGCTATGGTGTACCTTGACCTGTGGTTGGTTGGTTGGTTGGTATTCATTTTACGTCTGGTTGATGAGGATTAAGTCCACCATCTCGCCTCCCGAAGGGCATATACGACGTGCTAAGCTATGGAATTACAGTGCTGCCACTACCTTAGAAAGCATTTCTTGCGTACGCGGGTATTGCTACCATGTCAGAACTACAGCTCCCCGTCCAGTTGGGAAGACTGAGCAGTGTTTGTACATTAGGGTGAGGCCCTTGTGTGTTCAGAGGCAGTCAAGTGCCGTAAGAGAGAAGGAAAGAGTAGGTGGGTGTGGAGAGCCGGTGCTCTGTCGAATCGTGGCCGTAGCTCTGCGCGAGGAGAGCCGTTGTACTAGGCTTGGCCATGCCTGTGTCGAAGGAGATAGGTGTAGYAGGAAGGCAGAGCCAGGCCTGTCCTTCTTCTTTATCTCTTAGAAGTCGTGAAATGTAAGGCCATGCTGGCTGCCTTGTTTGCGTGTTGAGAGCCGCTGCTCTGTCGAATCGTGCCGTGGCTCTTCGCGTGGAGAGCCTTTGTGTTTAGGCCTGGCAGATGCCCATATCTTGCTAGAGCAAGGAGTGGCAAGATTGTCTCCTTGTCTTAGCGGTGGTTGTGGCCTTCGACCGAACGTGTAAATCTGAGTGGCGCACGGGCCATTTTGAAGAGATTTCAGCTCAGCGAAGAGCTGAAAGACAAAACAGGGCAGCGCGCCGGCCACAACGCCTGCAGCGGAGAGAGGACGATGGGAAACAGATTTACGAAGGCATTTGAGTCGTGTTTGAACGAAAAATCGATGGAAATCGACCTTTCGCTGACCTGGAAAAGTTGATGTTCGGGGTACCTTGACCTGTGGAGACGGCGGTAGCTCTAATTAGTCAAGCTCGCGCTCGGCCCGAACCACATGACGGCACCTTGACGATCCTATCGCGAAGCGAAAGATACCAGGTAGAGTGAACTGAAAATCCAAATTGCATTTTCCAATGCAATAGAAGCGGCGACTAACCCACATTTGAAAGGTGAACAATGCATGAAAAGCACAACAAGAATAGCTACACCCAGCCCTCTGTAGCTCTAGAAGCTGCCTGATCGACACCTAGTTCCGACAAAAGCCTCATACTTCTGTCCCAACGTCCAGGATCGAAGATTTGTGGATCGTGATCTTTCGAGGCCATTTCTGTTGCATGCTGCAGCGCTGTTTCTCCAGACTCGTCCTCTGCATTTGTCTCGATGCCGACGACATGGAGAAGATAATGCAGACATTCTTTGGTAATGGACCCACTGATCGCAGCACAGTGCAGTATTGTCCTGCTTTGTAAGTCTTTCTGTGTCAGATCGACACCGTGTTCCCTCAGGGTCTCCAAAACTCGAACGCTGCATTCCGAAGTCGAAGCGCACAAGTGTCCTAGGTTTTGTCCTTTTCTGTCGACAAACAAAGAGCTTCCTTTGACTGAAAGCAATTGTTGGCAGATATCGACATTTAACCCAAGCCAGTGGCTTTTGAAGTAGCACGCCAACGGTGAATTGCCAGATGCGTCCAACTCTGAACCATCTAGCCCCTTGTCGAGCAGCAACTGTATTGTCTCATGCCGAACCCTAGAGGTTGTAGACAACAGGTGATGGAGCAAATTTCTACCCCTAGTGTCCTTCGACGCCACTAGGCTTGGTCTTGTTGCTACAGCCTCGTCGAGAAGGACGGTGATTGTTTCAAGATCTCCACTCCGTGCGGCGTGGTGAAGAGCATTGAGTCCCTCGTCGTCCGTCGAGGCAGGCTCAACTCCCAGGGAAAGTAGAACAGCGACCGCGTCGTGGTCGCCAGCTCGGCTGGCAAGATGCAGTGCGTTCTGCTGCTTCAGGTTTCTTTCAAACGGATTTGCTCCTCTAAACACTAGCTTTGCGAGGATCCACGCACTTCTCGGCTCTCCATACTCAACGCAATGCAATGGGTGCTCATGCTGGTAGTCTCTGATCGTCAGACTGGTTCTAGCATCTGCGAGCATCGCATCAATCACGCCTTCGCGATGCGTTGCTATATCCGCATAAATTGCATCGATGTCGTCTTCCTCGGGGTCCATCAAATCCAGCAAGCACTCTACCCTCCAGTGCGGGTTGGTCCAATCGTCGTCATACTTTGGTCCGTGCAGAGTCTTGCGTAACGTGAGATGCAGTGGAGATTCGTTGTATCCGGACAGAGCGTTCGGATCAGCGCCACGCTCCAGAAGGAACTTGGTCATGGCTGAATTGCCCGTCAAGGCCGCGAAGTGTAAAGGAGTCAGACCAGCTGAGTCGCACAGGATTTGGGACTCGGACTCCGGAACCAACAACCGGTAAGGAGTGTCGGTCTTCGCAGTGTTCCGAGACCACGACTTCCGATGGACACCGGCATCGATGGACAAACCGCTGTCTAGAAGCAATCCTACTATGGATCTGTGGCTGAACTTGACGCTGTAATGTAGTGGAGTCATGTTGTCGATGTCCGTCGTTCCTGCCGGAACGCTGTGTGAGAGCAGAAACTCGACAAGACTGAGGCTACAGTACGCGTTATTGGTAGCGTGATGCAAAACACTTTTTCCCTGGCTATCGTGTCGTGAGGCATCAGCGCCTTTTTGAAGCAGGAGCTCAACAATGGCCTTGTGACTCTCAGCTGCAGCCGCATTCAGAGCATTGCCATAGAGACCGCCCTGTTTGTTGACATCGGCACCGTTATGAATGAGCAGCTGTATTATTGCCTGGTGACCTGCAGCCGAAGCTGACTGGAGCGCATTGCCGTATTTGCCGCCTTGCACGTTGACGTCTGCCTTGTTTTCGAGTAGCATCTTGACTATGAGCTCATGGCCTTCGTATGAAGCTACCTGAAGTGGGTTGCCGTAATCTTGACTCTGAGCATCCACATTAGCGCCTGCTTCGAGCAGCGTCCGGACTACCTGCTCGTGACCTCTACGTGAAGCTGCATGGAGTGCGTTGCCGTAGCGTCCGCCTCGTGTGTTGACCTCAGCACCTTGGTCCAGCAACAGCTTCGTAATCGCACTCAGGCCTAAAAGGGCTGCATAGTAGAGCGGCGTAGCTGCGCTTTCTAAGCCTTTTCTTAGGTCTAGTTCTGCCCAAGGTCTGTCCGGATCGTACAATCTAATCCAGTTGAGATATACGGGGTTGTCGGCTGACATCAGAGTCATCGCAAGTAGACTTCCTTCCGTCTCGTCTTGCGTCTTTCGAAGATGTCTGCTCCAGAACTCAGCTGCGTACCTTGCGAGTGCTGATATGCCGAGAACCTCTGTCGACAAAGGTTGCCGAAGCTGGAGAAGGTACATCAAACAGCCTTTCGATATCGTGTCGTGGCAATCGAAATCCTGCATGCTGAACCGCTTTGCCTGTCCTTGTTTGATCCTGTCTGACACCAGGTACTCTTGGACCGAATAATGTGCTAGAGCGATGATTCGCTGTGGAGGGCCCGAACTTCTTTCTGCCTTGTTTGTTGTAACGGTGACCAGACTTGAGCAGATGTTCAGCGCTTCTAGAGGGTCTTCTAGCACTTCATCACGGTCGAACGCGCGGTTGCCTGTCACATCAATGGCGACGACTTCCGCAACCTCTTCGACAGACAGCGGCCGCGCAGAGAAGGTCAGCCACTGCAGGATGCGCATCGCGTATTTAAAGTCTCGGCTGCTGATTGCGCAGAGGATGCGGTCGTATGTCTGGTCCAAATCCTCTGGCAAACTGGCGAGTGACTCTCGCAGCATCACTCGATTGCGACACTCTCCTAACGTGTCAAGCTGGCATACTGCCCATCGAAACCTACGCTCTGGTTAGCTTTGGCTCTGCAGGTAGCTATGTAAACACACATACATCCCACAAGCTCCGCGCATGAGTGCCGTCTCGATATCCTGCCTGACAGCAGCATCTTTGTTCCATTTTGCCAAAGTCTTGTCGTCAGACAGCCTTTGCCGAACGTATCGTTGTATGTCTTTGTCCACCACGTCCCTCTGAAGACAGATGGTGTCCTCTTCCTTGACAAAGCTCTCCAAAGAGCTCTCGATGTCCCGCTCTTTGCGGCTGGTCATGAGCAAATGCATGTTGTCACACTTCCACACAGCCACTGTCTCAAGCACGTCCATCAGCTCTGGCCGTTGTGTACATTCATCAAGCGCGTCAAGAACGACGTAGACGTGCGTGAATTGTTGCATCACCTGTGGTAATAACTCCAGAAGCGCATGTGGGGATGGCTGTCGGTGCCCGTTATCGCAAGCTGAGAACAACGCGTCAACGCCCTTGGGTATCGTGACCGAACGCTGCAGCAGCTGGGAGAGCAATGAGCGGAGCATCAGCTCGGGGTCCTGTTTCTGCGCATCGTTGAAGTCAAAGTAGAAGTACGCTGTCACCATACTAGCGTCATCTTGGCAGTGCTGCAGCAGACGCTCGATGATGGTGGAGCTCAGGATCGTCTTTCCGCATCCTGGTATCCCATACAGCCACAGTCGCGACGCAGCACCCTCCTTCCACTCTGCGAACCTCGCGCTGTGTAACAACCAAAGTCCAGTCTCAGCCTGTCGCTGCTTGTGCGCTCTATGGTAGTTGGTGGACGGGTCAGGCGCCGAGAGCCAGCTGCAGATCTTGCCAAGTTTCTCTTCTTGATCGTGGCTACGACCCTTATGCTTCAGAATAGCCGCGCTTCTTAGCCGCTCGAGTGCGTTCTCTTTCCCTTCGCCATAGATGAGCGGTAAGTGGACGCTGAATATACCAAACAGACAATACGCTTCATCTTCCTCCTCTGTCGTCTGCCGATTCGTTGCCCACGAGAACCGCTTGGCAACGTCGAACTCGGACAAGTCGCGCCCTGACAGCGCTTCGACAGGTATTCCCGTGATCTCGTGTATGAGGTGCTTAAGCGACCCCTTGTCACCCAGCCGCGCTCTGTCTTTAGAAAAGAACTCGACGGAGTGGGGAGCCAGAAGTTCCTGGAGGGTCCAGCCTCGGCGAAACCACCTGCTCTGCCTAAACGCTGACTCGCCACCATCTTCTAGAATATCATTCTCGACGTCTGAAAGGAAGACGTAGCACTTTTTAGCGTTCTGGTACCATCGAAACATAGAGTTGATCGCTTTTGACAGTTCTGTGTTGTTCGCCTTGTCGATGCAGCATGTGTCTACCCAGAAGTAGTTCAGACCATCGCGCTTAGCTTGCGCAGCGCAGAAGAAGATCTTCTGATAACCGCCCTTAAACCTTGCATCAACGTCCTCTATGTTGTTGTGGTTCTGCAGATCCTTGTAGGCCACCTCCTCCCCATCCCATGTGTGTGACAGGATCGCATAGGGGGGAATCTGATCGCCGACCAAGTCGTCGGTCCAGCTGAGCCTCCCATCGTCTGCAAGGTACAGCAGTCGCATAGACTCGTGTGTGGATCTGTTTGCGCGCGCGGTAGAAGTGGGTCAGCCCGGCGTCGAAGCAGGCTGGAGGGATCGATAGCGTACGGCGGCTCGCTCGCGAAGGGCGTGGATGCCTTCGAATGCAGCAGTCGAGCTGGCTGAAAGTGCTAAGTAGTGGGCTGCTAGATCAGTTGTCAAGGAAGCAGTCTTCATGTGGCAGTGCAGAAGGCTGTCAGGGGAAGCAGGCTGCGGCTGAACACCTAGAGCGGGAGGCGCAGCTAGCCTGCCAGCTGACGCGGGGCCATGGTCACGCGATACTGAAGTGATGCAAAGCAAAAGACAGCTCTCATCTAGGAAGGCAATGCGGTGGTGCAGAAGATGCGATCCAGAGGCCAACGTTGGGGACAATATTGGATGTTAACGTAGCGTGCTAATTGCGCAAGGACACGTTGACCCCAAGGGACTCCGTGTCGCTCCCCCGCTGCGCCGACTGGCTTCACTATCGGTTGAGGCACTGTTTGCCTGACGATGTCATTTGGAAGAGACCCGCGCGAAGGCAGAATGCCACTAAATACAGCAAACGCGCAGAAGTTGCCGCTGCAGCGTCTTGCCTGACTGTGCGATGCAGACAAGCACAACTGGGAATGGGCTGCCTGTAGGACCGGAAATAAGAGCGGTCTAAGGTCAGGTGAAGAGCGAAATGCACAGGCCTTAGCCACAGCGTGCACTGTCCCTTGGAGACATCTCAGCACGCTAGTGCATCCAATCTCGGTTAAGACGCACGGCCGGTCGGACGCGTTTTGACGATCTTGCCGTTTGCGCGGAGAAACTGCCGGGACGCACACTCTCTACTTTAAATGGACCCTCTGAGTCTGCAATCTTGACCTCTCACATCTTGGCTTTCTTTCTAGCCCACCGAGCACCCCATAATCGAATGTTGGCGTGAACGAACAGGGGGGTATCAGAGGCGAGTTGAAAGACGGCAATGACAAAACGAGCGACAGTATGGTCGACAATACGCTTTTCGGCGACGGAGACCGATGTGTTGGAAGAGCATGTTCCGAGCTTCCAGAAGAAAAGGTGTCCCGTTACACCGTGCGTCCCGGCTCGCTTGGATCGACATTAGCGTGCTGAGATGTCTGCGCAGGGCAGTGCGCGCTGTGGCTGAGAACTCTGACCTCTAATCAGGCAGCTTCTTACCTAGTTACGCTCGCCTCTGCCACATAAAACCGTGCGAGAGGCTACAACAGCGAATTTGTGTAATTAATGCTGCTCTATCTGCTAGCATCTCGTCTACCTGTGCACTCCTCTGGCATGACTTGCGCAGGCATAATTACATCGTCTTAGCGCAGATGGTAAGGCGAGGCGGCGCAGGGTGCTGGGCCCCTAACAATGCCACCAACACCTTCAGCCTGATCATATGCACTGCCTCGCTAGGCCGCTTCTCGCTATGCCATTCTGCCGTTGTTACCACAACTGTCGCTTGCGTCTCTGTTTCCACAGGCTAGATCTCAAGCTGCAATCACATGCGACCCTTCTATTTTGACGCACTGCTATCTGCAAAGAGCCTGGCAGTTGCCTTGGCGCATGTCAGTGTTCTAGAAGCGTCGACCGATCTGTGCGCCTGTCCCCATCGTTCCCGGTAGCCCCCGCTTGACCCGCTGCGACCTAACTACAGCTTTTTTTAGCAGTGCCATCATCCTCTTCTTCTAACAAAACAGAAAGAATAAGACGAGTACTAATAGGAACCTTTACATCTTATTATTTGTTTACAAAAGCATGACAGCAGTCTTCAGTAACCGCTGCGCTGCCCTCTGCAGCAACTTAATATCTGTAGAGCCGCCGCAGCAGTCCCAAAATGCCGCAGACAGACATTCTGCGAACAGCCACTCAGCCACAACACAGTAACGCAAGACGCTATTATAAGCTGTCCTGCACAGAAGCCATGCGCTTGTGAAGAGGCCTACTAGCGGAGGTGCAAGAGCTGGCAGTTACGTCTTCAATGTTTCAAGAACCTAAGTCATCTAGTCGCATTGTCTATCTCCACTACCCTGCTGATACTCGAAAGCTCGCTTGGAACATTGACACATTGGGATCTCGCTCTTCGTCCCTCTCCAGAACCTCCCTCGGTGAGAGCTACATTTCATAAACGTGGACGATCTCTTCCGGTCTGTATTGCTGCTGTACTCTTTCTTGATGTCGTTTGTACAGAATGAAAATCAGAACCGTTATGGACGCCACCCCAACCAGCGCTCCTATGACTGCCCCAGCAATAGTTCCTACATTCTGCTTCGAAGACTTCGAGCTGCCATCGCCATGTGAAACAGTGCTAGAGGGAAGTACAGTGACACTCGCCGTCGCAGGCATTGTCGTGCTGAATACAGTTGCTGTGGTAGCCTGCGACGTTGAAGAGCTTTTGTCCAGAGAGACAATGCGGATTGCCATGTCTATACGCCAATCCATTGGAACCAAGTCTGCACTGTTGAATCCGGACTTGAGATAGCAGTTCCAGTAGCCCTGACTATGAAGCATCTCGGCTTCATAGCTTACGCCAACACACTTCGTACCTTCTCTTACGCAGATTCCAATGCATTCTGTCAATGACCTTGCATGGTAGCTATAACCCAGGTCGAACTTTGGGAAATCTTTACCACAGTATGTTTGGAATACTCTGTTGTCCTGCTCCGTCTGTTGCCCGAGAGTTGTGCAATCGGCCTTTGTCTCATTTCGTACCAAAACAGCGCTGTCGTAATCGCCATTACCCACCCGTTGTGGGACCTGACTTTTGAAGATACAGCGACTTGTCGAGTATCCGTAAGTGATACCAGCGCATGAACCGGACGGGTGAGACGAGCAGCTGTTGATGCACTCTTGGAAGCTGTCCGATTTCGTTTCTCCAAGGTCGGCACCAGGAAGATCAACATTGCATTGGATCTGGTAAGAGCCTGTTCTCGGGAGGATGATCGAAGAAGAATCCGAGCAGGGGGCTCGGGTGTCTTGCCGTTGCACAACTATGTTCGGAACTAACATCGACCTGTGAGTCTCTTGGCGATGCGTGGGTCGTCATTGCAAAGACATCACGGAAGTACTTACGTATAGGTGTCAGATTAGATGGTTGTTTTTTAATTGATTGATTCTTGTTCTGTGTCTACGTTCGAAATTAGAGGCACATGTTTGTGTGGTTACACGCGA